>JAAXCT010001271.1:0-202091 GCA_012490785.1 Eragrostis nindensis
CACACTTTTAAAGTCTAATTGTGAAACAATCATTGATTTTCAGGTTTAGTGATTGCACCAAAGTCTTCAAAAAATCTATGGTGATCTTTCTTGCAAATTTGCTATTTCAATTCACCAGAGATTTCTGAAAATCTGCGGTGATCTTGCAAAATATGAAGAAATTCTTTTTTGATTTGCAAAATCTGAAGAAATTCTATCCCACATCTTTTTGGCTGAAAAATGACTAGTAACGCTAGCATTTAAATTATACTATATAATTCATGTATGTTCTGAAACTCCCCTAATAATTCCTGCTCTTCAACATCTGATATATATGGATGGGAGGCCCCAGGCTCTCAGATCTCCTACGCTCATTCTTCTCCAACAGCACACACAAATCAAAGCAAATGGAGCCTGGAGGGGAACCTCTCAGCATTGTTGTCGTTGTCCTCCTGCTCCTTATGTCCGCTAGTACGTGGATATGCATGCATCAGCTCAACATATATATACAAGTTGTGTACTCTAACAACAATCTTGTGTGTGCGCTTGTTCATACAGATGAGACGTACGTTCAGCGGCGGAGCAATGCGATATCCAAGTGGCACCTATCAGGGCCGTGCCTTTGGACATTCAGTTGCCGAGTACATGCAGAGACGAGGTTGTCACCCCACAGACCGGGCTTCAACTATACTGACGGCGTGTGTAGAGGATTGGTGGTCCTTTTCGTCGTAAATGCCACTGCTTGGAGCCATGCCTAGCTTGAAAGCTTCGGCAGCCACCATGCTTGACAGGGGCCGCCAGCGCGATGGTGCTAGGGCTCATGACAGGATTGATAATTCGTGCCCGGCCTTCGTAACGTTTTTCGTTGGTGCATGGTTGTGGAAGTAATAAATTGATGGATTTCTGTTGAAGGAAACTATGTTATTCCTTTGAGATTGCCTGAAGTTAAATTAATTTAATTGGCAACATGACAACGATTATTTCTTGTCATTTATTCTTTTTGGTTCATATGATAAATGATATAATCTGAAACCCAACCTAACGTATAAAGAAAAGAATATTTAACGGTAATGCTTGGAAGAAATAAGGGGTATCCTTGCATTTTTTCTAAAGCCTTATGTACCCTTCTTTGCATTTTTTTTTCTAAAGCATGTTCAACCTCATATCACCTAGAACAAGTCATGGACTTCTTCAATGAAAGAAGTCTCATGGAAAAATTTCAACGAAATAAGAACCATACAAAATAGATTTCTTGATCTTTAGAAAAACTTTTTTATTCCCTGTTTTTAATTTCTTTTATCCTAAATATATGCATGGCAGAACGAGTGTATTATGAAATGTTTTTTTGTCTAGCTTAGAGGCATCATGAGGTTGGACTGTGCCATATATACCTATGGAGGAAAGAGTTATAAGCCATAACAAATACTGACCACATGCTATATGAGGAGCTCATGTTGCCATGCGTGTTGAAGCCATCCATAGCTAGGTTGAATCCGATGTATCATGCATCTTTTGCAAACCACCCATATTTTCTATCAAAGGCTTTCAATGGCTCACCATCAGGTGGATGGCTAAGCTCATTCTCATCTTCTGCAAACCACCCATATTTTCTATCCTCAGTGTTTTCTTGAATGAATCTTAATACCAAGCCCTGTCCAAATACATTGTCCAACATGTTCTGGTAATAAATTTGACTAATCTTTTCAGAGGTAAGGTAGAAGGATTTTGTGCGTTCACTTGACTAAAAGTCTATGAATAATTTTTACAACAAGGAAAATCAGCATAAATTTTTTATGATTAAGTTTCTATGAAAGAAATTAGGCCATTATATGGTAAATTATCAAAGCAGAGTAAACCCAGAGTAAAGACAACCACAATAGTCTATTTTGCTCTCTGAACAATTTATTTTGTTCGTTTGACCTTCCGAACAAAATCTTGACTTGGCTTGCTCCATCGAACATGTCGCTGCAAAGCACCCCCTATCGCGATTTATATTTTTTGTTTCTCAGTGTACATGTGAATTTTAAGCTAAAAATGTAGATGAATGATAGCAAACACATCAACTATGTTAAAATATAGTACTGTATATTCTATATTATTTGAGTGTATGTATTATTTCTATAGTTATTAACCTACAAAGTAGTATACAAACATATGTTATCTTATGAGTGAATTGCACCCACGGTCCTCCTTGAACTTGTCATGGAAGTCCCATCCAGGTCCCCGTTCTCCCAAACTGCTAAATCGAGGCCCCTAAACTTCGTTAGTTGGCTAAGTGGGTGTCCAAATTGCCCCTGACTGCTGCCACCTGTTGTGTGGCGTGCCAACGTGGATGGGTGAGTGATTTTGTGAGATGCAAGTAAGGGGCAGGAGAGATTTTTGCTATTTTGCCCATCCGTTCGGTGGGCTTTGTTATAAATGTTCACCCAACATTAAGCTTCGTTATAATGCCTATCATTTTGTTGCCTCGTACGCGTAATGTAATGCTCATATCGGCTTTTCTCTCTTTTTTCCCTCTTTTTCACTTAAAAGCCACTGGAAAGGACCAACTGCCCCTCAATCTAGCTGAATCGTTTTGCTGTGTTGTCAACGCCATTTTATGCGCTCAGAACTGCCAGATGTCGTGTAAAAAACAAAGAACTGCCAGACGTGATTAAAAAAAAGAAAATAATGGCCAGACTGAAAAAAAAAAGATATTGCGTGGAGGAGCCGGGCTTTGCCGAGCAGGAGCCAAGGGCGGGTAGCCCTCTACATCCGGCATCTCGTGAGGGAGAGGATGGGAGGTGCGAGCCGTCGACAGCGACGACTTGCGCCAGAGATGAACAGAGAGGAGAAGGGAGAGAACGAGTGAACATAAAGGGATTCGGGAGCGATTCGATCCAATTCGCGAAGGAAAAGTCTCAGGGGTGGTTTCGTCCCTTCAGGTGAAAAATAAATCAAAATACAATAAATAAATAACAGAATGTGAGGATGTTGTGCTAGATGAAAAAGGGACGTGTTTGAAGATACCTTGCATCAGTAGTTGCTGCTGAATTCATGAGGCTCAAACACATCCAAAACTGATAGCAGTCAAAACTTTGTCAGGATATGGACTGATATTACTAACTGACTAACGGGCAAGACATTCATTAGTACTCATCATCAGTTAATTTTCTATTGATCTAATGACATTCGTCGATGTGTATTTAACTCTTGATTTGTAAAACCAAAGATCATATATCAATCACAAAAACCAGTTGCTACAATTTAAATTTGAACAATCTATAACCTGTGCTGCAGCACAGGTTTATAGCAGGCTAGTATGCAGCACAGGTTTATAGCAGGCTAGTATGAAAAATGCTACGGTGCTTGGAGTTAATTGTAACCGTTGGTTTAGCTAGATCTAACGGTTACAAATAGAGAATAACCTATAAAAGGAACTCTAAGTTGTGGACCGGTACTAAAAATCAGTGAGCCATGCATGTACTAAATTTTTTTTTCTAATTTGATGAAAGGTAGTTTAGTATTTTCAATTCATGTATTAATTGGCATCACAGTATGAACGAAAGCGGCGGCGGAGGAGCAGCACATGTCGCTCCTCCGCCGCCGCCATGAAAATATAATGGATGTGAAAATATAATGGAACGTATAACTGATCAAAATATGATCCAACTGCATTTTGCATTCGACTTCCTTCTCCCTTTAAGATGAAAATATGCATGGGTCACAAATTAAAGTGGAGAGTATATAGGAACTCTAGAAAATATTGTTTCATGCATTTGAAAAGATAATGGAACATATGATTGATCAAAATAAGATCCAACTGCATGTTGCATTTAACTTCCTTACAAATTATAGTGGAGAATATAATCAAACTATTAGTCAGATGCACTGAATACCCCATAGGGAGTATGCATGTTTCCTTCTCTTTGAATATATCTACCTTTTGTTTTCATATTCTATTCTCAATAAATACAAATAAACCAAAAAGAAAATACAGAGTAAAGATGATGAGCAATTGTGCCAAGATAGCAAGCTAGGCTCATATCGTTTATTAGTACTGCAACAAAAAAAATTGTAAACTTGATGGAGTTGGAATTCTGAAGGAGATTATAAGGCTGATAAGAACATCAATTTGCAAACGGCATGCATGTCATCTTCCATGCATGCATGGTTTCCCTTTGCTTCATTGCCTTGTGGCTTTTTGACTGGCCGACGGGAGTGCCGGTTCCGGCAGCCGCAGGGTCAGCACGCCCTGAAAAAAAAGATGAAATAAATAATAAAGACGTGAAGACGAAAGGAGAGCTATTCACTCAAACGTGTGCTTTCATGCAGCAAAAAAGTAGTGGGGTATTAAGTAGTAAATACTAAGAGCATATCCAATAGTTATGTAAAAAAACACCCCCAAAAGATTGATTTAGGGAGTATCCAAATATACATTGGGAGCGAAAAAAAAACCTTCTCCAACAGTTCTCTATTTTCGGTTTCTAAATAATTTGAAATGTGGACACGTCACTATATTTCGTGGGCCCTACCGTTATTTACGTTGGCAAACACGCGCGGCTGGAGAGCCCGCGTTCCTGATACGGTCGCGTCGAGTTCGTGATTGCGTTCGGCGGCGAGACGAGCGTTCAGCGGCGAGACGTGCTTGCTCGATCGCCTGGTCGCCCATTCAGATTGCTAGCCTTCATCCTTTTCGATTTATCTGTTCTTGTGCTCCTGGCAGGTCGATGGTCGATGGTTTCATGCATTTTCTTCTCATCAGTGGCAACCTGCAGCTCGCTAAGGTTCTGCATAATTTTGTTTCAGGCTTTTGCATCATTTTATCTAGGACTCCAGCGAGAAGTTTCAGTTCAACAACAGCTGCAGCTCGTCTCCCTGCATTAAACCCTTCTTGGTTGTTCGTTACTTCGTTGCTCCAGCATAGCAGCTCTGATCGGCCTCACAATCGAAAATCTCTACTGATGATTGCTCTCTGCTTGATTAGTTAAAGACAAGTTCTTTCGACTTTACCTAAGGGTGGAGCTCGAGCTCTCAGCTGGATGCGCGACGGGGGGAGCACGGACCCGGCAGCGCGTGGTGGGAGGAGCAGACCCCGGCGGGCGGCGGCGCGAGGTTAGGACCAGCAGTCACCGGCGGGGCGAGGTTGGGAGCAGTGTGGCTCTGGACCTGGACGGAGGATGCCGCTGATAGACCTGGACGGAGGCGAAACTGGGAGGAGCAGCGAACGGCGGCGCCGATCTAGCGGATGGCGCTCTTCTCACGCGTCGGCGCGACTGGAATCGGGATGACGCGCGCGGGCGAAATTGTCGCGGACTCGCGGGAAGATTGAACGTGGGCTGGGTTGGGAGTGCGAATAGCATCGCTAGATGTGGCGATGGTTTAGGGAATATTTGGCTGATGGTAAATTTGGAGAGGTCGTTTAGAGAACGGTTGGAGAGGTGTTTTTGCTGATGACAGCCTAAACCAATGTTTAGGGGCTAGTTATACACAACTGTTGGAGATGCTTAAGGGCTTGTTAAGCAGAGCACGGAGAAAAGGAATGACCATGACGGTTCATTTTCATTGTGTACACGTCTGATGGTCTGACCGGATAGGATTTGACGTTCAAAATTGAAGAAAGTGGACAATCGAATGGACGAAATAATTTGGATGACGTGGCTGCGTGAGATTTCAGCTTTATAGCAATTAGTGACTGTTGCATCTATATAAGATATATAGATTAGAGGGAACCGATAGACGATGTATATATACGTTACCACAAAGCCTGAATGAAAAAGCAAAAAGTTAGCGTGATATACATGCACATGACGCGAGGCTTCAGTCAATGAAGGTGATCCATCAACGTCTTCATCTCCTGAGACAAATTACGACGTTCGTCACAACGTCAGTGCCACGTAGGGCCTCTAGAAGGAAGGAAATCATGAGTGACCTGTACCTGCATATATATGCAAGAATCGATCAATCTCCAGATATAACCGGAGAACAGATCGGGCAAGGGTTGCTCTGCATGGAGGAGACGGGGAAGCTAGACGGGATCGACGTAGCGGGCAAATCAAAGAAATCATTTTTTTTTTACCGTGAAAGAGCTCTCTCTTCTCAATATAAGATGGGAGGCCCCGGATCGGACTCTCACTCATTTTTATTCAACAAGCCAATGGAGCCTTCACGAAGGAATCTCTCTGCAGCCGTCGTCGTCGTCCTCCTGCTCGTTATGTCCGCTGGTAAGTGAACCCAAGAATACGTCGCAACGCTCATCCTCCGGTGGCCATAGGTTGTTCGATTGTTTGGACCATGTTTTCACGTGTGCGCACTAATAATCTCCGGTGTTTTGTGTGCGCGCATGTTCCTTGCAGACATGGCGCACGTTCAGGCGCAGGGAAATTGCTACCATACGAGCGGCACCTTCCATGGGTGGTGCTTGTGGCCGCCCAATTGCGCCAAGACCTGCAGAAAGGAGCGTCGCCCCATAGGCCAGGCCAAAACTACGATGGCGGCGTGTGCATAGGCTTCCCCTCCAAATGCTACTGCTCGGAGCCGTGCTCCAAAGTTTTGGGGGGCACCACGCCTCATGTGGACCAGGCTGAAGGTGCTAGCTAGGGGTCATGACTGAATTGATAACGTACGATACCCTAATGTAACACGTTTTTTTTTTCAAGTGTTAGCTAGTTGTAACAATAATTAATAAAAAATTGCTGGATTTCTACCACAACGTTACGTTTGGGAAATGATCATCGTACCTGTTTTTGTTTAGGAAATGATCATCGTTCCTGTTTTTGTTTAGGAAATGATCATCGGTCAAAGTTGTGTTACGGTCTACGGTCTACCAAACTCGATGAGAGACAAAGCGAACAAGTGAGGCTGGCCTGAGGCTCTTACCTAAGGTGTCGCGACGGCAGGAAACGGCACGGCCGGTTCCGGCGCGCTCGTGACTGTGGTGTCAGGTTGTGATTGCAGGCATTCGTCGGGGACACAACGTACTGCAGCGTCGTGGGCGAGTTTCTTCTGGTGGTAGAGGTGTCGTGGCTATCCTGCGCGGCAACGGCGAAAGCCGGCGCTACTAGCTGTCACAGGTGCTCGTGCGTCCAGGACGTGTTTTCCGGGTAGAGAAGACGGGGATGGGCTCCGCAAGCTCCTTGCTGCAATGCGATGTGAGAGGATGGATCAACAGGGGTCCATGGCGGCTCACGGCGATGAAGCGTGCGGAGTCGAGTTATGCGAGACGGCGGCGGCCGGTTTTTCTCCTGGGCAAACGGGGAGCACCGGAGCAGGAAGATGAAACACGGTGGCAGCCTAATGTTTTGGCTCAACTATGGAAGGTGCAGGTCCTGCAGGAGACGTTTCCATAGAAAGGATCGATGTCATTGTGCAATGACGGAAGGTGCATCATGTTTTGGCTCAGCGATGGAAGGTGCAATGACAAAAATCAATAAAATCCGCTAGCGGGCAATGAAGATTATGGCAGTTTTGCCATATATTGTGGCACGGCCTCCATGCAAGAGAGAAGGAAAGAGACAATGGGATTTTTTTTTTTTGTGGTCAAGTTGCCTCTCTATTTTCGTTGTACACAAACTGCTAGTATCGAGTTTCAAATTTGTTTTTCATACAAATGCGCAGCCAACATGATGCACGTTGAACTTAGGCAAATTTTGTTTAAACAAAAATGGAACTTAATTAATATACGAATTAACTTACATTGTTTGAAAAATCTGGGTGTCACATGTATAGACGTGCAGAGCGTTTGCTTTCAATAGAAGCAAAGTCATTTCTTTTTTTTTGGTCGAAAGCTCACCATCGGATACATACCTTTAGACTGGAGTTACCAAAGAACCCGCATGATAACGTCAACAATTAATTTCTGCCATAGTTGCTTTACGGTTTTGGAGTACCGTATTAAATTTCGCTCATTCTCATCGGATGATATATACTGCTACTCTGAGAGGCCCTGGGCTTACATTCATTCCCCATCTGCCCATTCTTATTCATTAGAAAAGGTAAGAATAAAAGACCTAACAAAATGGAGCATCAGCCTTCACAAATGCATCTATCTGCAGCCATCATCGTCCTCCTCGTAGGTGCTGCATCCGGTACGTGAATGAACAAATATAGGAATTATGAGTCACAATGCTTCCTTGTCCTTCATTTCTCTCTGATTCTTTAGCTAAAGTATTATTTTTCTTTGTACACTGTGTCTTTGTGTACGTGCGTGTGTTTATACAGAGATGGAACCTCTTGAACGAAAAAGTGCTCCGAACGAAGCGCTAACTTTAAAGGGTGGTGCTTGCATTCGAGGAGCTGCTCAGATGTGTGCGAGGCGGAGGATAATAACAACATCAGCGGCGAGTGTCGTGGCTTTCCCTCTCGTTGCTACTGCTTCTTCTTTTTGTGGCGCTGGGTCATGGTTGAATGATAATACCATAAAACGTTTGTTGCCTGCGGTAATAAAATTGTTGGAGTATTGTGTTGGTTGGAGTATCTATGAAGAAGATGGATAAATAAACAGGCATCAATTAAGCTAATAGTAATTAAGGCTTTTTACTGAAGAAAGCCATTATATTTTGTGAAAAACTGGAACAAAGAGCAAACGAGGTCCTAGACTCTGGTCATCCTCCAATCATTCTCCGATGTGGATATAAGATATTAGGCTCTATATAACAACACCCGAGACGGTTGGCTGCCTGTGAAAACTCCGTTTATACTTGGCCTATCAGTGTGCACTGCATCTCCGGTTGTGTCATTAGGTTTGTCTAACATTTCACAGGTTCGGATCTCCAATAAGCGTACAAGTAACCAAATAATTTTTTAGATAATGGAAGGATTGTATTAATCTCAGCCCCTTGACCCTCAAGGAAGCTACAACTGTTTATTGGCCTTGACTTTCCAGAAAACTAAAACCAAATACAATCACCGACTTTAATCGGACAGCATAGGAAGTGCATGAATGCAACACACCAATCATGACTAAAACATAAGAAAAAATATAAACACATGAACAAACAAACATCAAGAATAATCTGCAATGTTAGTTGTTCTGAGTTCTAAGCATTTTGCTTGGGTGCAAGGAAATAAAAAAGGAGCCATTTGATTTATATTTTGAAAATTATTTCAAAAAAGGCATAAATTTATTAAACATATTAATATAAGTCTACGTAAAATATTACTAGTCAAAGACGCACCACCATAAAGGCTGGCAAAAAGTAAAAATAAAGAAGGGAGTTAGTAATTTTCTGCCACTTTTCCAGTAGCTTTTTGAGCCTTTCACGTTAACTACTAACCAAAGGTGCAGCAACCTGGAGAGCACAAAAAGAAAAGAATAATTGGGTCAAAAAGGAGTGTGTTGTTTTCTGCCATAGTCTTTATGGCAATAAAGAATAGTATAATTAGTACTTCTCTGTTTCAATTTATAAGCAGTTCTGATTTTATACCAGATTCATTGAACATTCTCTGAAGTGTACAGGTTCAGAGAATGTTCAATTAAAATGGAGGGAGTAGTCAAAAAAAAATTGGCTGCCGTTGCTTATAGAGCAGTACTTCTTTTTGTGATTACTTATAGAGCAGTACTTGAAGCACACAGTATGTGCTATATATATATATATATATTGGATACGGACTCATCTAACTATCCGTTCATTTTTTCCTTCGACCCACAAAGAAACAGAGCAATGGAACCTTCACGCGAGAAGCTCTCCGCCGCCGTCCTCCTCCTGCTGCTGGTTCTAACCGCCGGTAAGATGTTATTAAGCTGCACCACAACCAGTGATCTCGTTTGCTGCCATGGCTAATTGTTGTGCCTGTGTGATTTGCAGACATGGGGCCTGGGGTTCAGGCGGGCGAGTGCCTGTCGCGGAGCATAAGTTACCGTGCGTGGTGCTTCAACTCCGGCCCTGCGCGAAAGCCTGCAGGGAGGAGGACAGTGGGTACACCGGCGGCTCGTGCCGCGGGCTCTACTTTCGATGCTACTGCATCAGGCCGTGCGCGACAGCTTCGGTGCCGGCGGCCTGACGGAGACTAGAGTGGTGGTGCTAAGGGTCTTGAGTGGAATGATAAATCCCATCTATGTGTAATGTTTGCACCACAAGCTAATAGTAAAATAAACTCGCTTTTTTTTTGGGCAAAGCGTTGACTTCCAATGAATTTTATTTACCGGCAGTTTTCCTTGTGCTCGTTGACTTCTTCCTCTACGAAAGCCTGACAATGGTGGCGCTAAGAGTCTTGAGTGGAATGATAAAAAAAACTCGACCTGCCGGGGGAAGACCGCCCCCAACGCATTTTACTAAGGAGAATAACCTCTCACGCAGGTCGAGAAAACCCCGAACCCCCTCCCCGGTCTTACACAGGGACTCAGCTGGCCGTTGTGAGCTCCGGCGCGAGTCTTTACCATGTGCTTTGACCCGGGGAGGACGAGGGGATTTTTTTTTACTCTGTACTGCAGCGGGCATATCCAGCCACTGAGCTACAGTACATGCGCGACACTGTAGCTAGCTACAGTGCCGCGCGGTGCCGCGGCTTCGATCCCGGGTCGACAGGGACCGAAGTCCCCGGAGCGCTCTCGCTCTGACCACTCGGCCACCGAAGCGTTGGCGTCTTGAGTGGAATGATAAATCCCAGCTCTGTTCCAATGAATCTGGAGCGAGGTTTTCCTTATGTATCCTCTACGAAATTGGCGCCCACCGCGAGCCGCCATGGCTACCTTATATACCGTGTGCACCTGGCTCCAAATCTCAGGCTTTTCAGATGATGAAAGACTCCTCATGCGCCACGGGCAACGAAATCATCCTCCATGATGCTCCGATCATGAACACACAACAACACGAATCGCATAATAAACCTTAAGAGAAGAGGATGGGCGGAAAGAGGATCTTTATGTTACAAAAGACAGTAAATCATGTGTATTTACCTAATAACCAAAAAAAAAGCTCTTAGTTGCAATGTAATACCCTCATGCCACCAGTTATTATGATAATTTTATTCAGTACTTTGCTTCTCACTTGAGCAACAGTCTACACGTGGTACCTCTTCGTACCTCTACTTCGCAGTTACTGTAACTAGTACTAATGTACGTGCGCCACGCACGTGTCTAAAAGGCTGAACACGATATTTGAAATGTAGCTTTTAATCAATTTTTTAAGTAGATAGAAAACTTTAATTGAGCCTAACAAATATATATGACGATGACACTACTGACTTGGACGACACAAAAAGTTTGTATAGAGTACGTTGAAATTATTAAGTGGATTGATATTCAATAAGTTTAAAGAAATGTGCATCAGCAGAAGGACGCCTGAGTATGCGTCCATCCTTTTGCTCCTGCATATACTCGTGACGCCCGCCGGTCTGGAACACTGATCCATGAGGTAGATGTACCTGTGAGCAACTTCCAGTGACAAGATGCATGACAGCAACGTCGATAACCAGGTTACAGATACAAGAATAGATTGAGTCATGTTCTCATCACCAATATATAGGCTCAAGAAAAGTCACGTTAGCAATCCACTTTGAATCATGGGTCTGTTTTACGCTTCCGGAGCATTTACTGTTCCCAATATAGGGTCCGAAACAGCAGACTTTGGTGTGGTAACTAAAATAAAAAAGGGATCATCTTAAAACATTAGAAACAGTGAATATCAATAGAAATAGGTCTAACATAATCAAAAGCAATGAACAGTTTAAAACTGAAAGAAAATATTGCACCTATATATGTGGGGTGAGAACAGCATCGATCGTTTGTCATTTCTCAAGATTGGCGGCACATTGGCACCCATTCCGAATTTACAGTTTGTAATAGCAGACAATGGAATGGGATCTATAAAATTTGATTGAAACAAAAATAAGTTCAATGAGTAACAAAAGATTTAGGTGCGCAAATCTGTCCATGACGATGTTGAAAAAAGATGCACCTATACGGCGTGTCACCACTGTCGACATTTGGCTATTCCCCGAGGGGGGCATGACTATGGAACCTGATCCCAAAAATTTATCGTGTCAATCATTGAAAATTTAGCATGGATTTAGGATAAATAAACCTGGAGTATTATTTCAATTTTCTTAGCGGCCTTCTGTTGCTCACGGCAAAGCGTGGTCCGTTCCGTACCACTTCCGCGCCACTTGGCAGCAAAGCATGCTCGTGCTCCCCTAATAACAAAAAAACTACCAGGCATATATTTTCAATTCAAATTAAGAAACGCAAGGCATCAGAAGTAACTCACAGCAGGCATGTACAATGTTCGTGGGAGGCCCTTGAATCCGAAAATACCTGGTGGTTGATCATTATTTTTGCTTAGCAAGTTTCTATCGCTCACGGCAAAGCCCGGTCTGTTCTCTAGACTGCGCGCGCTTCTTGGTAAGCAAAGTCACCCTGGTGCTCTCCTAATTAACAAGAAAAAGGATAGACAAAAGGACGAATTATTTACATTTGAAAAGCAAAAAAACAAGCCATTAGACGAAAACACACCGGCCGTTACAATTTTGATCCGAGGACATCGTTTCAATCTCAACTTGCATAGGTTGTAGAAGATTCGGGCTTTGCACAACAGTCATAGAACCTTGCATATAACACCAAGAACGAAATTAGGGTACCTTACGCGCAGTTGCAGAGTGCACCAGGCAGCAGAAGCTGGAATTTCAGTGTTCACACTATCGTGCTGCAGTAGGCCTTGTCAACGAGAATGTGAAGTAATTGATGAAACTCCGGAAACTGGTGAGACTTGCAACACGATTTGTCAAAAAGGGATTCGCACGCCTAGAAGTCCAGGAAGAAGACGAAATATTTCACACCATGATCCACGATCGCCCTCGACGAAGCAAGTAACAATTTAGACGCCGCCTAACTAACAACTCATCAGCCCTTGATCAAAATCGAAAACTCTATGGAACGGCGAATAAACAGATAATTAAAAATTGCATTTTACCTGCATTTGAACGTGTTGAATCTGTTGGGCACGACGATCAAGAGATGGCAGCGATCAAAACAGCGACTGCACTAAGAGACGAATTGGCAGAGATCAAAACAGCGGATTGGCAGGGATTACCGTCTTTTCGTATAATAGAATCTCTATGCCATGGCGATCAAGAGACGAAAGCCATCTATGGAAATTCATGTACGTAACAAAAGAAACTGGCCAGCTGCGGAAAGGCAACATATATATATAATATAGGTAAGAAACGAAAGGGATCAATATATTGACGGTAATATCTAGCGCATGCATATTCCCACGCACAGGTAAGGAAAGAACATAAAAAGAATTTTGGAAGAGAAAACGTGATTAGGGGCAACCGTGAGTGGGATTGAGGTGGGCGGGTACGTTTCCGCGTGGGTGAGAAAATATGCTGCGGAGGGGTACGACACAAATGTAAAACGTGTAAACATGTGAAGAGATTTCCTTCATCTGGTGGGCCACCTATAGATGTGCGGTTAGATGGCAGGGTAGGCTATATGGCAGGACGGTTCAGATGGCAGGGTAGATAGGATGGCAGGGTAGAAAATATTTTTCTCCAAACTGGTGCTTTATTGGTTTAGAAAAAGAAAAGTTGGTACCTCCAGGTACCTCGCAATTATCACGTAATACTTAATATTTAATAGTAAAAAAAGCTTACCTCTCAAAGACAGCAAAAAGTCAATAACTGCAAACAGAAAAGAAAGGAGGGACTAAATTTCTGCCATGATTCTGTCGAAACTTGACGTGTCCTAGCTAGGAGGTCAACGCGCCAAAAAGGAAGTAAATGGAGCGTACACGTCTGACTCCCTCTGTATCCGGCGTCGTCGTCATCGGCATCGTCCTGCTCGTTATAGGCTTATAGCTAGCAACCGGTACGTCTATCCATGCATGAGCTATAAAGAAGCCCATGGTTGATCGGTGATCTTCTTGTTTGATACTCCATCCGTTTTTTAATTACATGACGCCGTTGATTTTTTCGTTGAACTTTGACCAACAATATAGATTTAAAGAATTAATTTTCAAATGTGAAATGAATATCATTGGATTCATTATCAAAAGCATTTAACATATAAACTTAACTATTTACATAAATATTTTGAATAAGACGAACGGTCAAACGTAATGAAAAAATCAACGACGTCATATATTAAAAAATAGAGGGAGTATTTAGCTGACATTTTCGCGTGTGCATATACGCACTTGGTGTCGTTGCTTATGGCGCGCATGTCCATGCAGAGATGGCCTCTGTTGAGGCGCGTGAATGCTTGCACTTGAGCGGCAAGTTTCATGCGTGGTGCTTGAACCCAGAACACTGCACCGACGTGTGCAGGACGGAGGGCAAGGGCCGGCGGTAGGTGCCATGGATTCTTCGCTCGTTGCTACTGCACCTTGCCGTGCGCAAAAGCCGCACCAGGCGCAGACCAGAGTGCTGGTGCGAAGGATCATGAATGAATGATAATTTCCTGCCCTCTTGTACAAATGTTTGACCTACATCTTGAGGTAATAAAATTGCTGGGTTCCTGTTATTGAATTGGATGGATACGATTCTCCCACGTAAGACAAAGTTTTGTTATGTTGCGTTCAGTAACGAAAGGATAGACTAAACTAATTATATTCACTAACAGACATGAAGTTTTCCTAATGAAAAGGAGTATTTTGTTCGAAACTTAGAGCAGGAAAACAATTAAAAGTCGCATCCAGTCGCAAGCTAGTAGCAAAATTGAACGTTGGCCGGTCCCTTCGTCGTCCCTTTCCGTCAAATTAACCCGAATCCGTCGGTCCTTGTGGCCTTGTTTCTTGGCGGCGGTGGCAAAAGGGAGGCAAGAGAGAGAGGACTGGCTGCGCACTGCGCACATATGGCGGAGCTTGTGACAGAGGTGGTAATACGAGGCAAATTGAAGCGTTTCTCCTGCCACATATCTGATATAGACTGACTTCAAGGTCGGAAATGAGGGTTCTACTTCGCCAAAAAAAAAAAAAAGGGAGGAAATGAGGGTTCTACAGTCATCTAGCTAGCTGCCTATTCTCTTTACTCTTCCACGACCAAACATATCTGATCAAATCATCAATGGAGCCTTCACGAGGAAAGCTTTCCGCAGCCATCCTGTTCCTGCTGCTGCTGCTCCTTACGGCCGCCGGTACGTGCATGCACGATGCGTGAGCTAAGCAGCAGCAGATCTTGTTTTAGACATCGCCTAATGTTTTCTGTACTGGCTGTGTACACTTGCAGGGCCGGTTCAAGCTGGCGAGTGCTTCACGCGGAGCACCACGTTCGACCAGTTGTTCTGCTTGTACTCAGACAGCTGCTTCGACGCGTGCATGGAGGAGGGCAAAGGCGGCAAGTGCCGCGGCTTCTTACCCAAGTGCTACTGCATCACGCCGTGCGCGGCGAAGGAAGCAGCTTCGCCTTAATTCATCGCCCCCTAGCCCTTTAATGTTTCAAGTTCGTCATTCATATAGAAGGATCGTCTGACTCTTGTTTGTTCGAACGTGCCTGTCACACAGGCCCTTGTTTTTTCGTGCTGTTCAGTCGTAATACGTGCGGTGATGCAAAAGTTTATGAATGACATTAATGTTATTGAGGGGAAAAAGAAGAAGAGAAACCGCTGTTTGGACCATCGAATTACTTGTGGTGATAGTATTTTCGAGAAAAGACAGATTGATGCCCGCTTGTGGTAATATTGCTTTTATTCAGTATGATCAGTTGTATCACCAAGCGTCGACCCTGCCACACCTTATAGCTGGCCCTAAATTCTTTGTGCTGTTCGCTCGTAGTTCTATATCGATGTAGCATTAGCATAGCATTGTTTCATTTCGTTCCAATTAATGACATGATGATACAACCATTTACAGTTCATTCATAAAAATATGCTTTCTTTTCTGAAACTTAGTTCCTTGATATATTGTTCTAGAACGGCTTTAGCAGGAGATTTTTATTGGCCAGGAAGTGCATAATATACCACTCCCATGAGGACTTTCCTCCTTGCCTTCTCCATTTTCCGGTTTGCTGTATGCCTCCATGCTTCTAACTGCCAACCGGTGTTCGCACTCGCTTTGTTTTGGGATTCCTGCAAAAGGGAACCATCTAGCAATTGTTTCAGTGACTTTCCTTGCATACTCACACTCAATCAGCAGCTCATTTCTGCCTCCTGGAGACAAAGCGGGCAGATGATGTTATTGTCAAAGCCTTTGGCTTCTAGATTGTCTGCCGTCTGGATTTTCCCGTGAAGTGTCGCCTATACAAACATGATGACCTTGGACTCAGATTGAGCTTGCCATAAGTCGCCTTGGTCGAACGGCCTATACGTTCCAATAAATTGCGCTTTATATGCTGACTTTGATGTGTATTCGCCATTGGGTGTCCATTTTAACCGAACGCTGTCAAGATCTGTTCGTGTAGGAAAATCCAACAACAGCTGGAGAGTCCAGGAGCAGCAAATTGGCAGCTGATATACGATCGGACAATAAGTTAGGTGCTTCCATGGTGCAGTCAAAGACAGGACTATGACATGGTAGTTATACCAGCACAAAGCATGGCCTAGCGAAGATTAGCCTAATGTAGCATTTTTTTTATTTCTTCCTCTTTACTTGTGGCTGAAATAAACTAGATCATGGCCCAGCGAAGATGCCTCTGATCATGGCTTTTAATGGCCCTAAGCTCATGACATACCATGCTGTTCATGCACTTGGCATTTGCAACTAACTGCCAAATACTTACCTAGAATGCTAAGTAAATCTGACAGAGGACATTTATATCTGACAAAACTGAAGAAACTGCATTAGCACTTAGTTAAAACATGCATCACTTCATTAGGCCGTGATCTAGTCTAATCTTCACAACTACATTAGACTATCAACATTTCAGAAGGAAACAAGAATGAAAAGAAAATCGTCCAAGTTTGATGTTATATATTAACATATAAATATTGAACAGAGGCACAAAGTGGTCTCGGCAACAAGTGTTGTCTTGACCAGAGATTGAATATTCTTTTTAGAAACCTCCACTGCTCAATCAATGTGTTGTGAAAAGGCGCCAGGGCCTTAGCCCAACGGCACAAGAAAGAGAGACCTAGTCTTCTTCTTCCTTGCCTTCCTTCCCTAGGACTCATGATAGCCTCTTATAGATGAGGTGCCTAACAAACTAGCCGCACACCCTAACTAATCTGCTAACTAACTACCAACCGACTAATAAAGCTCCTTGCCACACGGCCGCTGAGTCGCTGGCCTCATCAGCTCCTCCCGTAACACACTATCATCCTAAATAGAAAGAGTAAATATTATGGAATGTGTGAACAGGGAAAATACTGTATTCCAGCACCGGAAATCTAAATATCAAATGATTCATGATTGGCGTAAGTAGCAAATAACAATAGGTGCAAAATATTGATTGAAGGCTACTATACCTCACTGTCACTGTCTATAAGAAACGGGAACATGCAATCCTCATGCCCCCCGACATAGACATTGCTAGAAGCCGGATGCATCAAGTCAGGATGACCTTGGTTATTACAACCAAGACATCTTCCTGCAAAAGAAAAATAAATAAGTAATCAATTCTAAGACATCAAGTCATCTGCAGCCATTGAACATCAAATTTCGTTCTTACCAAGATTCAGTTCAAGAAGTGAACACTTTACAGAGGGAACTATATTGTAATAAAAATAAATGTGTTCACCGAATCAAATCGTAACCAAGTCCGCTAGCTAGCTAAGCATTTCAGCACATGAAAGCTAAAAGAGCACAATTTTTCCAGAAACAGCCTACATATTGAGGGTATCACGAAAATTTTAGAATACAGCATAGACCCAATAGGACCATACATTGAAAGATAAACCGACCTATCAAACTACCAAGAGATTTGTAGCATAAAAATCTGCAATACATCAAAGGTAATATAAAAATCTAGTTTGTCCCAACAAATTTATCGACCAATACACTGAAAGATCCCAGAAAACTACCACAGATTTGTCACTACAACTCTGCAGTACATGCAAAGGCAACATCATTCTCTGCCAATCGATCGTTAACTATAAATTGTGTAGTTATCACATTATTCTTACCCGCGAATTAATCTTTTATTTTTGCATGCATTTAGCATATACAAGAATCAGATATTGAAAGATAAATTCGATAAACATACTCCACATGACAGCTAGGAGATCAATCACATAATTTGTATAAATACATTGCCCATATGATTATTAATACCATAACTAGAAAGTCATACCGTTGTCATCATCGTCTAAAAGCTTGCAGCAGGTCACCTCACAGTTCTCTCCATCCGGGATCACTTCAGCAAAAAACAAGGAAATAGAGGTACCTGATTGCATAGCTTCAAGTTAAAATGTCGATAAAACTTGCAGCCTCCTTCAACAATGAAGCTTTCCTTTAGAACTTTCACAAATTCAAAGCAAGATCCTAGAAAAAAGGTATGAAGTTAGCATAAAAGGTTTCTACCGAGGATTTCAAACTTGTCGTAACCCATATTTTCAGATATTCCCGAAGACTTAGTTTGGTATTTTCCGAAGACTTGTATCGCACGAAAGGAAACTTGTAGATAGACTCCGAATCTGTTACTGCAGATCGGAAGTCTTGTAGAACAAGGCAAGGACTCCTAGAGGCGGTAACAGGGACTATAAATATACATGTAACCCTCCGATGAGAAGAGAAGAACAATTACATCATATTCAACACGACCAACACTGGACGTAGGGTTATTATCCTCCGGGAGGCCCGAACCAGTATAAAAACTCTCTCTGTGCCCTAGATCGATACCTCGATTGATCGTTGTTCCCCGAACCAAATATTTGCCGTTCTCTCGATTATTCGAGCGACGACAGAGGCGCGCCAGGTAGGGGGCAGCGCTGAGGATCCGTCTAGCGCATCAGATGGCATTGGCGGACAAGATGAAGTTCCCGGCGGGCGCCGAATTCAAGTTCGGGTCCTTCACGTTCGTCGCGGACAAAGAAGGAAATCTCCAGGAAAAGACGTCGTCGGTGGCGCAGGAGGCGTCCCCGGCGGCCATGAAGGCTCCGTCCTCAAACGGATCTGCTGAAAAGAGCTCGTCGGCGGCGCCACGTGTGTCGCCGGCGGCCCCATGCACTACGTTCGGGCTGCGGAATTCCGCGACCGAGTTCCAGATCGCTTCGCGGGTATCGGGCTCTCCGTTTGGAACCCGCCTAGAAGACGGATCCACCTCGGATCCGCCACCTAGCTCTGCCCTAGAAGCGAGGATGCAAAAGATCGCTCTCGACATCACCGAGGGGCGGTATTTTCCTGGGTTCGGGCTCGGTTATCCTGACTACGAGTCCGACTTCAGCGACAGTGACTGCCCTGAGATCGGAGATCCAAGACAAGGTCACAACCCGGCCAGAGAAGTCTTCATGGCGGGACATGACGACGAGGCATCCAGCGATTTGCGCACCATCGACTCGATCAGATCTCGATCGGTTGCGCCATCCAATGTGACGCCGAGAAATCTCAACATCGACTTCGACGCCGTCCGGTTCCAAACTGCGCTAGATTCCCTTGCGCGTTTGGCTCCTGACGGAACACCACTAGCTCCAATGGTACAACAAGTCGTAGAACTTGCCGGCCGCGTGATCCCACCGCAAGGTCAAGAGGTTGCTGCGCCGGCCAGGACTCCAGTACACCGACGCCTGGGGGCTACCAACGATCAGAGGGCTGAGTCATCCTCACATGGATCATCCTCCGATCACCCCAATCGACGACGGCGTAATCTGGAGCCATCGGATGCAAGACATCAGCTAAACCAGCGGAGGAACCAAACTGGCAATCCCCCAAGGGGGAACCAGACCAACAAACTCCAGGCGCTCCAGCTCGTAGAGGGACGCGCTCAGAGACGGCTTCTAAGCCGCCCCCGTATAGGGCTCTGGGTAGCTATCTCCGAACTGTTGAGTGGCCAGCCAAGTTCAAAGTGGGGTCTATCGACAAGTACGACGGCACCATCAACCCAGAAGAGTTCTTGTCGATCTACTCCACGACTATAGATGCCGCAGGAGGAGACGAAAGGATCAAGTGCGCCTATCTACCCACCGCCCTGACCGGAGCAGCGCGGTCGTGGTTGCTAAATCTCCCGGCATATCACTTCGACTCCTGGGCAGAGCTGTGCGAGATCTTCAAGGGAAACTTCCTTGGATCGTACAATCGCAACGCGACACCAGAACAGCTCGAGGTGTTAAACAGAAGGCTGATGAGAATCTCCGAGACTACATCAAGCGCTTCTGCCTAATGAAGAACACGATTGCGGACATCTCCGACATAGAAGTAATCCTCGCCTTCCAAGAAGGGTGTGTGGATGTGAAGATGGTGGAGACCATAGCGGAGAACGAGCCAAAGACCACTGCAGAGCTGTTCCGATTGGCAGAAATCTGCGCCAAGGCTGCTGATGCTCGTGCTCGCCTCTCCGATGGCCGGGGCAAGGCTCCGAAGAAGAAGTCAGAAGACAGGGATGTGAACGTGGTCGATCGATCGGGATCAGATCGCAATCACTTCCGCAAGAAGCGAGGTCGTCCCGAAGGCGTGGCCAAGTGGTGTCCGATACATCGCTCCCCCAACCACGAACTAGAAGAGTGCTTCGATTACCTCAAGCTCGAAAAGAAGCGTCTAGAAGAGGGCAAGACCTCACGGACAGTCAGAGAAGAGGATCGGGGCCGCGAAAGCCAAGATCGAGAACACCGAGATCGGGAGCACCGAGATCGGGAGAATCAAGATCGTGGGCGTCGTGATCGGGAGTACCGAGAACGGGAGCCCAGGGAGCGCGATGACCGGGATGAACGCCCACGCTACAGAAGTCGCAGAGATCATGACGATGAAGAGGAGGAGAGGTACCCGGAGATCAACATGATCTTCGGAGGGAGCTCCGCTCTGTCGTCGAAAAGTCAGTACAAGAAGCTGCAGAGGGAGGTGGCCATGGCGGAACCTTGTTCTAGAAGACTAGAGTGGTCGGATATTCCGATCGCGTTCAATGCCGATGACCACCCGAAGACTCTGCTAAGCAACCCAGAGTTGCCCTTCGTCGCCAAAGTCATCATCCACAGGAACAAGGTCGCGAAGACGTTGATCGACAACGGAAGCGGTCTCAACTTGTTGATGAAGAAGACGTACGACCAGATGGGCCTGCCGATCACCGCTCTCCGACCAGTTGGGGAATCATTCCACGGCATCTTGCCTGGGGTGTCTTCGCGTCCTCTTGGGAAGATAGAGCTAGCAGTGACAGTGGGCCCGAGAGAGAATAGAAGAACTGAAGTCCTGACGTTCGAGGTGGCTGACTTCGAATCTGCCTACAACTGCATCCTGGGAAGGCCTTTTCTGTTCAGGTTCATGGCGGCTGCGCACTTCGCCTACGCCATGCTCAAGATCCCAGGACCTGCGGGTGTTATCACGTTGTGCGCTGATCAAGACCAGGCCGTGAGATGCGACGTCAATGCGCTCATCATCGCTGGCCACTTCGACTCGAAAGATCTTGACTCACAGCGCCAGCCAAAAACTCCTCGAGAAGATCAAAGGCAGATAGCAGCAGTTACCGACACGAAGGCTTCAGATGCAGCATCTCCGTCGACAGCGGCCGCTCAAGCGCCAGCAATGGCTGTCAACGAGCCAAGCACGAAGGAAGACGAGACAGCCAAAAAGGGCAGCAAGCCAATCGGCCTCAGCTTCATCGACCCCGGCAAGAGGACCAACGTCGGGGACAATCTCGACCCTAAATAGGAAGACGCGCTCGTAGCCTTCCTCCGGGAGAATATCGATGTGTTTGCATGGCAGCCATCTGATATGCCCGGGATCCCCAGGGAGGTGATCGAGCACAAATTGGGGATCGACCCGGCTTTCAAGCCGATCAAGCAAAAGCAGCGAAGGTACACGCCGGACAAACGCGACGCCATACATGAGGAGGTCACTAGGCTTCTCAAAGCCGGGTTCATTAGAACGGTAGACTATCCTGAATGGCTAGCAAATCCTGTACTAGTTCCTAAGCCAGATAAGTCCTGGCGCATGTGCGTCGATTACACTAGTTTGAATAAAGCTTGTCCCAAAGACGAGTACCCTCTTCCGAGGATAGATCAGATTGTAGACTCTACATCCACTAGTGAGTTATTAAGTTTTCTTGATGCTTATTCTGGATATCACCAAATTAGCCTCAACGTCGATGATCAAGAAAGGACGGCCTTCATCACGCCGTTCGGAATATTCTGCTACGTCACGATGCCCTTCGGGCTGAAGAATGCGGGGTGTACTTATCAGAAGTGTGTCAACATAGTCTTCGAGGATCAGATCGGGAAGAACGTCGAAGCCTACATTGACGACATCGTTGTCAAGACCAAGAAGTCCGATGATCTCCTGGCGGACCTGAAGCAAACCTTCGATAATCTGAGAAAGTACAAGATGAAGCTCAACCCTGCCAAGTGTGTCTTCGGGGTGAAGTCTGGAAAGCTACTGGGGTACATGATTTCCGAGTGAGGGATTGATGCCAACCCAGTAAAAGTTGCGGCTTGAAAAGCTGAAGCCTCCGAAGACCAGACGAGAAGTCCAGAAGCTAGCAGGCATGATGGCGGCCCTGAACCGGTTTATCTCAAGATCGGGAGAACGAGGTATGCCATTCTACAAGTTATTACGCAATCAAGATGGTTCTCAGTGGGATGACCAGGCAGAAGAGGCGTTCAAGGAGCTCAAAGCTTATCTCAAAAACATGCCCACCCTGAAACCCCCACAGCCCAATGAAGAACTGCTACTCTATGTTGCTGCTACAGATTCAGTTGTTAGCGCTGCGCTGACAGTTGACCGGGAAACAGATACTGGGCCCAAGCAGTTCGCTGTTTATTTCGTCAGTGAAATATTGAAAGATGCCCAGACGCGTTACCCGATGGTGCAGAAGCTATTGTACGCAGTATTGATGACGTCCAGAAAGCTGAAGCATTACTTCCTAGCTCATCCAATCAAGGTGGTCTCGGATAGACCGCTCCAGACTGTTTTGCATTGCAAGGATGCCATCGGCAGAATTGCTCAATGGTCTGTAGAGCTTGGTCAATACCAGATCGAATATGTCCCTCGAACAGCCATCAAAGGACAAGCTCTGGCGGATTTCATAGCAGAGTGGACCGATGATGGTGATGACGACAAGAAAGATCCAGATCACTGGGTCATGTATTTTGATGGTTCCTTCACGTTAAAAGGCGCCGGTTCCGGAGTTGTCTTCATATCTCCGGCAGGAAAAGTATTGAAGTACGCCATCCAGCTGCTCTTCCAAGCTACGAACAATGTTGCAGAATATGAGGGCCTCGTGACAGGTCTCCGCATTGCCAAATCTCTCGGTATCAGCCGACTGCTCGTGAAAGGGGATTCACAGTTAGTCGCCCGGCAGGTACAGAAGGAGTATCAATGCTCTGATCCGAAGATGGCCGATTACCTTGAAGAAGTTCGGAAGCTGGAGAAAGGGTTCGATGGTCTCGAAGTGCGATACGTACCACGGCTGGACAATCGTGACGCTGATCATTTAGCGTGCATTGCTTCATCACGATCTCCAGTCCCAGATGATGTGTTCTTAGAGAAGCTCCACAAGCCATCGGCGGCAAGCACACACGATGAAGTGGAGATGATGGTTATCGACGCGGGAGAAGGCTCTGTCGAAGACTGGCGTATACCGATTCGCCTGTTTCTCGAAAACAGTCCTATCCCAGATGATGATGCGGCAACGGAACGGTTGGCCCGCAAGTCCAAGCATTATGTGTTGCTCAACGACGTGCTCTACAGACGAGGTCTCAATGGGATTCTGCTGAGGTGTGTCTCTACGGAAGATGGCATTCGGTTACTGCATGATATACACGGTGGGATCTGCGGTGCACATGCGGCTTATCGCACTCTCATCGGCAAGGCATTCAGGCACGGATTCTACTGGCCCACGGCAAAGCAAGACGCTATACACCTCGTGCAGACATGTAAGTCCTGTCAATTCTTCAGTAGGCAAAGTACAAGGCATGCTCAAGAGTTACATACAATTCCTATTACATGGCCTTTTGCTATCTGGGGAGTGGATATATTGGGACCGTTTCCTAAAGCCAAAGGAGGGTACAAGTTCTTATACGTCGCCATCGACACTTTCACCAAGTGGATCGAGGCAGAGGCAGTTGTGAACATCACTGAGGTTGCTTCCATCAAGTTTATGAGAAGTATAGTCACAAGGTTTGGAGTTCCCAGAAAGTTGATATCAGACAATGGTCGACAGTTCATCGGTCGCCGGTTTGAGAAGTTTTGTGCCGATCATGGTATAATTCACCCGACATCTTCGGTGGCTCATGCTCAAACCAATGGTGCTGTCGAGCGAGCCAACGGGATCCTTATGAAGGGGATGCGTGCACGGGTCTACGAGAAGCTAGCAGCTAAAGGCAAGAATTGGATCGAAGAGCTACCGACCGTTCTGTGGTCAGCACGGACGTCTACCAGTCGAGCTACAAAGGAAACTCCATTCTTCTAGTCTACGGCGCTGATGCAGTACTGCCACCCGAGATTCACTTGGGGGCTCATCGGATCACCAATTTTTATGAAGACGACCAGCCAATCTCCAGAGAGGTTGATCTACTGCTCCTCGAAGAAGAACGCAACACAGCACTCCATAACGTGGAACGTTATCAGGAGGTTCTGAAGAAGCAGTACGCCAGCAAAGTGGTCGGTCGACATTTAGATGTGGGAGATCTGGTGATTAAGAAGGATATCAAAACCAAGGATAAGCACAAGTTGTCTTCTCCATGGGAAGGACCATACATAGTAGTTGAGGATGCTGGCATGGGGGCTTATATCTTAGCCCATATCGGTGATATATTGCCCGGAACATGGAACACTGATCAGCTTAGAAAGTTTTATGTGTAATCCATTGTTTGATGAATAAAGTGTGTTCAGTTTCTCCAACTACTGTGCAAGGTTCCAAAGGCTGACCCAGGTCGGTCTACTAGTTTGGCTGGTGTCTTAGCCACATGAGGGTTATAAGGCATCGGTACGAACAGCCTCTTCAGGCAAGATTGGTCATAAGGCTTAGCCACACTGTGGTTCATAAGTTAATTGACCCCCATGACGTTCTAGCGAGGGACCCTTAGCCCATGAGGTTAATAAGCGGCTCTCCCTAGGCCGGTTGCACGACAACCACCCAACAGACTGCAAGTCTTATGCCATATGGTGCTACATGATAGCTTGGCCAATGGTTCATAAGTTTCGTAAGTCTCCCCGAGTGTCTGAAGTAAGAGCCTTAGCCATCGAGTTATAAGTGCCAACTTCAGACCACGTTGCAAGATCAACACCCCCATTATTTAGCTTGAAACATCACTTGCCATGAGCAAAGTCAAATGTTATACAGCTATCATGGGTTCCAGATATGGAGCAACTCCGAAAATTAGTTCAAACGTAGCTTGTCACAGGCAAAGCTAAGCGTCACTGAATTAATGGACATCCTTCTATGATATTTCGATATTGCATATTAGTGATAATGCTTTCCTGCATACAGTTATAACTGTATCCAAAAAAGCAGGGGGCTGGGCTACTATGCATATCTAAAATGAATTAACAGGAGCCTGAGCTCCAACAGTATATCAAAATAGTGTTTGATTGCAGGGCTGAACAAGTATTTCAAGGCCTCTCCTCATCAGAAGGAGATACATCTAAGTTCAAATCCATGATGAACTTGTCGGCTGACTCCATCAGACCGTCCACAAGTGCATCACGATCAGCTACATTACAAGTGAAGCCCTGCTCTACTATCTTCACGTCCAAATCAGGATGATGGTTCTTTAATGCAGCCAAAGCAAAGGCACAGCCATTGACTAAACTATCAGCAACCTTGTCCGCAAGTTTGGCCTTCTCTGCAGTCAGGATCTTGTTGGCATCCTTCAGCTTCTTCACCTCTGCCTGCAGAGCTTGGATTACTTGAGTCTTGGCTGTGTTCTCAGTGCTTAGGGCTTCATTTTTGGAGTTCAAATCTACAACAGAAGACATCTGATTACTTCAGGAATATAAGAAAAGGCAAAAAGGGAACAACAAATGACAGGAAGAATTACCCTGCACGTTCTTCTCTAAAGCCTCTTTATCGACACGGAGATCTTTGAGGTACTCCTTGTGCTCCCTCTTCAGAGTTTCTATCTCCTTGGCATGAGATACCTTTGCGTCATCATGGGTCTTGGTCAAAGCAGTAAGAGCTTTCTCAAGCTCCTGGATCTTGTTATCTTTCCCCGATGAGTCATTGGCCTTCTCAGCATCAGATAGTTTCTTCTGAAGAACAGCGAGTTCTCCCTCTTTCTGCCTGATCCTGTCAGTGAGGCGCTTGCAAGTCTGCAGATGCCACTTCTTGGCGGCGACCACCTCCTGGCTCAGCTTGTCGAACACTAAGTTCTCCCCAACTGTCCCGGAGGCGGAAGCAGAAAAACGACTAGGGCCTGTTCGGGCGCTGGTTGGGCGTTCGGGGCCGGAGGGGTGACAGCAGGAGCAGGTTCAGCAGAAGAGGACAGAACACTGCAACATGATCACACATCAGACGATCGGATGAAAACATTTCAAACAGCAAGGGAATTACAATAGTATACTCACGAAGTATCCCTCTTGGTGCGGAAGCGTCTTCTCTTGACGGCAGGGCTAGAAGCGGATGTCGCCTGGGAAGACAAGACTTGAGAGATTTTGGAAAACCCTTTAAAGAGACTGCCGAAAGCAATTTCGATGGGTACCTGATCGCCGGTACGAGGATTGGCGACGCGAGTCGGAGGCAATTCAGGGACATCGGAGGCAACAGTTGCTGGAGTCGCTGAAGCTGCTGGAGCTGTTGGAGTTGCAGGAGTAGCTGTTCGAAAGCGCTTGCGGGTCATAACCTTCGGCTTCGCCCCACTCGGGGGCTTCGAAGACGTGACGGCAGGTGGAGGAAGGCTAGCGGCTTCGATACCCACCGGAGTATTACCGGACGTGGGATCGGCAGCTGGTCCAGCCCTCTCGGCTTCTCCTGGTGCCTCAGATTGCTCGACAGCAGCAACAGCAGCCACCTTTCGCTCAAGAGAGCTGGTAGCATCATCAGTAACGGCCATATCCCTCTCCTGATCGTCGTTGCCTTCTTCATCACTGTCCCCGATGATTATATCCACATCGGGTTGGACATCGTCGGGGCCGGGTTCGTAAAGGTTCTACAGAACACAAGATAAGTATGGTGGAAAATATATCTTCAAGCAATGCGAGGAGGTCTACGATCAATATACCTCGGGAGGTGGATTTGCTGCACTATAAGGAAGAGGTACTGTCGAAGGCTTCTCTCGTGGCCCTACACCCAGGATATCAGTTACTCTCTTGCGGACATTGTCTTCGGAGAGTTCGGTAGCTGCAAAGGAGAGAAAAAGATGACATGCTTATCAAACAGAAATCAGATATCAAGTATATACTGATATGTTGATGAGTGATGGACATCTACCTCCAACTGGTAACCAATTAGGTTCGCCAGGACCCGTATAATGCATAGCCAGTGGATCACGGTGCTGAAGAGGGAAGATGCGTCTCCGGACGAATTCTTCCACAACATGTTCTCCTCTCAAGCCCAATTTGATCAATTCATTGACCCTGGCTATCATCTTATTCAATCGAGGAACATAGGTCGGAAGACCCCTGTCCCACTTCTCATGATTCGGCATTAAGCCTTCAAGCTTGATGGCACCAATCTTCTTCTCCATGTCCAAGATCAGATATTTGGTGACGTATCCACTCCAGGAAGACTTATACTGATATGGGATGAACTCAGATTTGTTCCTCAGTACAAAGCCTACTGAAAACACCATCATCTGACCCTTGTAGTATCGGGGCTGGTGATAATGGCGCCACAGATTCAAGCAGGGGGCTACGCCCAACCAACACTCACACAAGATAGCAAACATGCTAAGCATCATCACAGCATTGGGTTTGAGTTGAACAAGCTCGATATGGTAAAATCTACAGATCTGCTCAAGAAACTTAGAAGGCGGAAGGTTGAAACCACACATGAGATGAGCCTCAAATACCGGGATTTCCGTGGTGTTGCAATGATGATACTCCTCTTCGCCAGTGTTCCGACGAGTCAAGAAAGCCGAGATCATCCCTCTTTGCTCCAGTTCATCCAAATATTCCAGGGAGAGGCTGGATTTCTTCCAGTACTCTTGCAGGTTTGGGATTTCTCCCTTCTTCATCTTTTGCTGCGCCTGGGTGAGCGAAATGTTGGAGTCGTGGGAGTCGGAGGAGTGGTTCTCGTTGGGATTGCCGGAGATTGTGGCGGACGAGGATGCGGCGGCCATGAGAAATGTTTAGGGTTTGAGGAAATGGAAAAGAGTGCAGACTAAAGGATGGAGGAAAAGAATACGGCGTGAAGGGCTTAAGTAAAACCCGGCGTGACGGTTCGCTTCCCCGTAAATGCGGGATTTCTCTTCCTTGGGTTACGCGCGGCATATACCGAGGTGATGCTCTTTTCTGTTATTAAAATAATGCGTCTGGATTTGCGCTCGGTTTTTGGAAGGATAACTACCTGGTTATGAGGTAGAAAGTTGGAATATTTTCTGGGATCAGTTGCCCCGGATAATTAATAATGTTCGATTAACGATCCGGATCGGAAAGAGCCTTCGGTGCGTGAAAAACGTATTGAGTAATACTCCCGAAGAGTTCTCGACCAAGTGATCTGTTAGTTGCTACGAAGACTCGTTTCATCGAGGCACATCAGAGAAGTCAAGCTCAGTTATCTCGAAGACTCATGCAGGGTACATTATCGAGAGAACAAGACAAGCCAACATCACAGATGCAATATCATTCAGAAATTATAATCTTGGATTGAAGGCAGCCCTTGGTATGTCCAAGGACGCGTCCCGGGACAACCTCAAGAAGGCCTACCGGGAGGTAGCCAAAACATCTCACAAGCAAGACATGCAGAAAACTATCTAGGTTCTACTCTCCGACCTGCTTGACAGAAGAATAAAACAGGAGAAGAAGAAAAAATAAGGAAACCTAGGCTACTGCAAAGAGAATGGCATGATAGCCATCCCCTTATCCCTAGTTCCGCTGATCATCAGCGTCTTCAGGAGCTGCAACAGCAGCATCAGCATCAACCTCGTCCTCCTCATATGTGATGAGGGGAGAGGAGGCTTCGGCAGCAGCAGCGGCAGAGCCTGCACCTACGCCGCCCTCACCATAAGTGATGAGCGGGAGGGGCACCTCGGTGGTGGAGAGGGTAGAACCCTCGTTCAATGCCATGACCGGGTTGATGACCCCGGTAGGAAGGAGAGGATCTTCTGCGGCGACGGGAATGGAGCCACCCGCCTGATTGGATCCGGCTTGAGCGCTCGTCCAGGGAGCCCAGCCAGGATTGTACAGGACCAGGGCTTTCTTCTTGGCCGGCTCGTCGTCGTCGCTGTTGTCGTCGCTGTCGTCGTCATCGTCGTCGCCGTCGTCGTCGGAGTCGTCGAGGAGGATGGGTTTGGCGTCCGCCGGAATCCCGCGTGGCCCCTTGTTCAGGGCGACGTGGAGGCGGCGCGCGAACTCTTCATCTCCCGCCGTGTCCGCCTCTAGGTCTACGACCTGAGATGGATCTGGAGGGGGACTCGGAGGAGGGAGCCCGTAATCTTCCGCGGAAAGCGGAGGAGGAGCAGCAGCTACCGGCGGTGGAGCGCCTGCGGGATGCGCGGAGGAGGATCCCGACCCGCCGGCGAGCTCGCCGTCGAACCACTTCATGAACTGTGGAGTGGTGGGTCTTTTCTTGCCCATGGTGGATGGTGGATGCGAAAGTGATACTTGGGGGCTCCGCCGTCCTAATCATTTATAGCCAAAAGGTGGCCTTTTGGAAACTGAAAGGTCAAGTGCAGATTGGATTTTTTATGTTTCTTCCTGGGAAACCGCGCGGCGACGCGGGGAGTTCAGGAGGAACCTTGGTGGGCCTGACTTGAAGAATAAAGACAAGAAGCTGAAGGGTCACGTCAAGGTCTTTTCATATTCTGAAGCAGAATCAATGCCATGGCTGGACCAAGAAAAAGGGATAAGGATGAGAATTGTTTACTATTTTCTCCGAACTCCCTGGATTGACGGTCCTCTTAAAGACCTGGTGTTGGCGAATTTATTTAAAGGAAAGGTTATTCCGATCACTCAATGCGGTTGCTGTGGTTCCGAAGACTCGGTTCTCTCAGTCGCCCCGAAGACTCGGTTAAATCAGTTGCTCCGAAGACCTGTGCGTTCGGCTATTCCGAAGACCGGGTTCGGTGAACTGTGCCGAAGACTCAAGGGTTGAAGACAAAGAATATCTGAAGTATGTGTGCTCAGTGAAGAACATATCCCTTGTCAGAAGTTCGCATGAAGACAGGATCTCTTCGTATCAAAGACGAATCGGCCAAGGGACATGTTCGGGGGCTTATGTCGTAACCCATATTTTCAGATATTCCCGAAGACTTAGTTTGGTATTTTCCGAAGACTTGTATCGCACGAAAGGAAACTTGTAGATAGACTCCGAATCTGTTACTGCAGATCGGAAGTCTTGTAGAACAAGGCAAGGACTCCTAGAGGCGGTAACAGGGACTATAAATATACATGTAACCCTCCGATGAGAAGAGAGGAATAATTACATCATATTCAACACGACCAACACTGGACGTAGGGTTATTATCCTCCGGGAGGCCCGAACCAGTATAAAAACTCTCTCTGTGCCCTAGATCGATACCTCGATTGATCGTTGTTCCCCGAACCAAATATTTGCCGTTCTCTCGATTATTCGAGCGACGACAAAACTATACGATGAATAAAAATATATATATACACAAACCTCATCAAGGTTTTCTTCTTTGTTATACTTCTTTATGCTAGACTTCACGTATAGTTCCATACGATCATTGTGCCACTTCAGCTTGTCCTGTTTTGATTGTTTCTTTTCTTTGGTCTTCGGTTCGTTCAATTCATCATCTAGATGCTTGCCAAATTGTTTGTTAAGATCACTCAGCTTCCACTGTGTTAAGTTTCCCAGATTCATCCACTAGGAAAGGGTCGCCAATATCTTCATCATCATCACTAGCTTCATGGGACCTAGAATGAAATGATTGTTATAAGTTGCTTATTTTTAACTGCTATGTATATACAACTTTTTTGAGAACATTGTGTATAATGCAACTTTATTGTGAAGTTCAGATTACTTGAAACCTAAGTCAGATACCAATCGGCCGGGCTAACACCTGATAAAAAGATAGAAGAAGAATATGAGGACCATGTTAGGGAAAAACATACATGGGTTTCGGTTCTTGATCAGCCATTGCAATAGGTCCACGATCGAGGGTGCGCCTCCTCTTGATACAAGGTCCCACGCCGCCGCCTCGAAGGAGAAGATCGAGTTACAAAATAAAATAAAAGAGAATTAGAGAAGACGCCAGGTCGCTGATAAAAGAGGACCGAGGCTTCTGTTGTTGTACTTCGATTTCCATAGTAAATCGTATCCGAGTGCTAATTGGCGTTTTTTCTCAGCAGCCAACAACGCAAACGCCTCAAAAGATCGATCGCCGGCGGCCATGTCGGCCGGAGGGGTCTCGATGACCGATAAAATGGGTTCGTACGGAAGTATAGAAGAGAGTGATTTGATCAATTTGGCCTAATTCTTGGACAGTATTGCGAATTTCACGGATTTGCAGGCAACGTTTGGAATGGGAGAAAAGAGACTCGAGGTCTAGATTTGGCCATGAAGCTTGAGCTCGACCGGGATGGAGCTCCAGCTCTCGACGTCCACAAGCAGCGCGCCATGCTGGTGCTCGCCCTGGTGTGCGTCCCGGTGGCGGCGCTCTGGGCCTGCACCGGCGAGCTCCTTGCGTCGTGCGGCCTGGACTCGGAGATCACGGCGGGGGCGCCGGCCGCCGCCCCACCATGCGATGCGGAGGAGCTCCGCGACGGGCGAGGCCGGTGGGCTCCGCCACAGGCGGCGAGCGGGGCGAGCGGCGGAGGAGCTCCGCGACCGATGGGCGGCAGAGGAGCTCCACGACTGACGGGCGGCAGAGGAGCTCCGCGGGCAGGCGGCGGGCTGCCGGGGTCGTCGCGGCGGAGGTGAGGTGGAAGGGGCACAGGGTATCGCACGGGGAGGGTCGCGCGCTCGAGAGGGGCGATGGCGAGTCGAGTACGCTTGGCATTTTTGCCGAGGGAAGGAGCGGGGATGACGAGCGGGATAGCCGAGCGAGCGAGATGCATAGTCTGTTGGATTGTTTTTTTTCACGCCGTTTCGCTATATTTAGCTATTCAATTATTTTACAGAGTCTGTTGGAGTTATTGCAAATTGGCGTTACCAGATATATAGAAACCGCTGGAGATTCGTAGATGTGGCTGTGGAAACGCACGGCTCGCAACTGACCGAAACGGCCGCCGTTAGATTCGCTTGTTCGGTGCGCGGATTCACTTCTTGTTCTCTGCTCGATATCCGATTGAGATTCAGAGCTGAGGCCAACGTCGCCGCCGACTTAACGCCAGTGTCGGTGAGACCGCAAAAAGCGAGAGTGAATTTTTGTGCTGGTGCAGTAGTGATCCAGGAATCTGTGCAAGGCGGATTAAATGCACTTTTGTGTAGGGAAGAACACTGCAAAATCTCAGTCAGCTGAGAAGGAGACATCTCCATAAAACATTATTGATCTGGTGGAAACTGAATTGCATTCGAATCAATCATGTTAATAAAGCAGATTCAGCAACTGGGATCGAGAACAAGCTTCAATAAAATAAAGTGAGAGCGATTTTATGATAATTTTGACGGGGATCAAACCGTTGTTCGTCTAGCTTCACTAAAATAAAATGAAAACAAGCTTCACTGATGAGTACACAAATCCTCAACGATCAATATCAAAGTGCCACCTACAACCTCTGATGTCAATGGATACTGCATTTGCCTACTCAATACTCCACGCATGAAAGCTTCCTCCATTACTAGTCATTCTACTAAAATAAAAAAAAACTGGCATTCTTTTCCGTTCTCATACTTTGAGGCTAAAAATATTTTAATCACTGCGTGCACATGTTTGAGCGAACAATATACCATCATATCGCATCGCAGAACAGCTACGTAAATTGCTACGACCTCGCAAAAAAAAAGTAAATGGCTACGAAATCCAATCTTCTCTGCTCAATCATTGTCATCCTGAAAAGTAGTATCAAATAGGAGTAACATGATGGAATGTTCGAAATATGGTAGTAGTATACCCTTTTTTTTCCAAATCATAGTGAATGATGTGCTTCCTATCATTCATATGCTCATATTTCCTAACTTGTGCAATCGATATCACTCTGACAAATTATTCTTTGAACAAAAGGAAATGGTGTGTGTTTCATCCTGCTAGCATGTATTATTCATATCCCAAAACCGTCAAGTTTATTAATTATTTGAGAAAGTATCAATGATCATGGGCACGCAATATAACTTGGTTGGAGTACCTCATTCTCACTCTCGCTGTCGCTCTCAGAAAGAAATGGCCACATGCAGTCTTCGTGTCCTCCAACATATACATTGTCAGAAGCCGGATGCCGTAACTCAGGATCCCCTTGATTCTTGCAACCAGGGCATCTTCCTGGGAGAACAATTAAAAAAAACTTCATTAATTTTGAGCCCCACGGCACAAGCAACACATTAGCAGTCCTCAAATTACATGAAAAATAGAGAGTAATTCTAGAAATATGAAATCGTACCATTGTCATTATCTTGTATAAGCTTGCAGCAGACCACATCACAACTTCCACCATCTGGGATTACTTCAGCAAAAAATAAGAAAATTGTGGAACGAGCTTGTTTCGCTACAAAATTAAAATGCTGATAAAACTTGTCTCCCTCAACAATGGAGCTTTCCTTTCGAGATTCTACAAGTTCAAAAACATATCCTGAAAAACATTTAGACACTCAAAAAATAAAATAATTTATATGGCGAATTGAAGAAAGAATATAACACAAACCTCATCAGGGTTTTCTTCATGTTAAACTTCTTTAGAGCAGCCTTCATGTATTGCTCCATACGATAATCGTACAGCTTCAGCTTTTCCTCTTTCGAATATTTCTTCTCTTTTGTCTTTGGTTTACTTGATTCACTCTCTAGATGCACGATGTATTCTTTTTAAAGATCACTCAGCCTCCATGTTGTTAAGTTTCCAGATCCATCCTCTAGAAAGGGTCACCAATGGGCAATCTTCACCTTGGTTTTATCATCATCTGACCTGGAATGAAAATCATTATTATGTAGGTTCGAAGGATTTATAGTTGTGGCAACAATTACATCTTGCGATGTAGCAACGGTTGGCTTTCGTATGGAATATAACTTACATGGCATTCGGTCCTTGGTTGGCCATGGATCCCGATGCTTGTTCCAAGGGCGCCTCCCCCTTGATCCCCTGCTTTTGTCTGAAAGGCCTCACTGAAGTAGAACAGAGTCCTCAATCGAACAGTATAGAATATCGAATCTGACAACAACGCACCAGCCGGTTATAAAAGATCATGGCTTCTACGTTTGTACTTCGATTTGGACTGTAAACGTCCACTCCGATCGAGTATTGGCAGATAGAAACCGCAGGGAATTCGGTGTAGCTGTTGGAGCCGTGACCGAAGGAGATACAGCCATGCAGGAACAGGAGGGAGGCAGCTAAAGCCGTTGGTTTTTCGACACGGATCTGGTGGAAACTGGAAAGCATTGCTATGACGGACAAAAACTTGACGACGGAGCGTCGGAGACGCGGAGCCCCTACGAACTCTCTGTTCTCTGACTGATATCCAACGGCCAACTTGGCCCCAACAACTCAAAGCACCTGTATCTGCAACTGATCATGAGTAGAATTTGCCACATCTGCTGAGATCCTGCGCCGAGGAAGACAGACAGCGTCGGCGTCGCGGTGGTTGTTGTACTCCACCATGGCGTCGTGGACAAACTGCAATTGGAAGCGTGGCCCTCATTTCACATTCGCTGAAACGTGTTCGCGCTCGAGACCGGGAAGGGCAAAGAGAAGCAGTCACCATGGGGCAAATATCTTGCATATGCGCGCGACACTGAAGGAAGAATCCCTGTATGCAGGGCAGCTAGGCTGCTAGCTGCATCGATGGTGGATCCTCACCAGTCCTGAGCAAATAAAGCACGCGAACAACCACCGTGTCCATGCAGCGTGCCCTACCGCTGCCCCCCCACACCCTGAACAAATCGACCTTTCATTTCTCAGAACAAATCGCCCTCCTCTTCTTCAATTCGTCGCTTTCGATTACATGGCGAGACACTGTATCCACAGAAGACATAGGCCCCGTTCGGTTCCCCTATAAAACACCCTCTAAAGTTTATACGCCTCTAAAGTAAAAAGAATCTTACTATTTAGAGGTACTAAATAAAATTTAATTGCAAAACCTTTCTGCAGACGGACGTTATTTTTCGAGACGAATCTAACGAGCCTAATTAAGCAATGTTTTGACACAGTAATGCTACATTAACCATCGTCTAATCGCCGCTTAATTACCCTCATTACGTTCGTCTCGCGAAATAAATGGAGGTCCTGGACTTAGTTTGTAATTTGACTTTGTTTAGTACACATAAATCGTGTCGGCATCTTTGATGTGACTGCTACAAAGCACCCTCTAAAGTGATCCAAACGCACCCATAGTCCGCTGGACCTGGTTTACTGAATGTGTGCGACAGAAACATTCATCATTCGTTACAGTTGCTCACGAGCCACGGCCGTCGCTCTCCGCTCAGGCGTCCATGACTCCATGCGTGCAGCTGTCTCCAGCTCCCCCCTGCAATCCCATCCGTGCCAGCCCACTCTGCCATCCTGCCTCCCACGGTCCCACCCCACGCCGCCGTCCTTTAATACTCGCCTTGGTGCCTCACACCCTTCACTTCACTCAATACAGTCACCAGCGTCACACAACTCTGCAGCACAAGCAAGCACAGCCACGCAGCGGCACACACACGCTCTCAAACAGAAATGGCGCTCGCCGCCGTCGTCCTCCTCTTGCTCCACGGCCTCCTCACGGCAATGGCGGCCACGCCGTACCCTCACGGCCGCGGCGGCGACGCGCTCGTGGGCGCGTCGAAGAGGTACGAGGGCAGCTCCGACTTGGTGGACCTCCGCTACCACATGGGCCCCGTCCTCTCCGCCGCGCCGCTCCGGCTCTACGTGCTCTGGTACGGGGGGTGGGACCCGGCGCACCAGTCCCCTATCCGCGACTTCCTCCTCTCCCTCTCCGACCCGTCCCCGCCGCGGCCCTCCGTGGCCGGCTGGTGGTCCACCGCCGCGCTCTACGGCGACCAGACGCTCGCCAACGTCACCCGCCGCGTCGCGCTGGCCGGGGAGGCCGGCGACGCGGCGGCCTCGCTCGGCCGCTCGCTCACGCGCCTCGACGTCCAGCGCGTGCTCGCGTCCGCCGTCGCCGCGGGCCGGCTCCCCGCCGACGCCAGCGGCGGCGCGTACCTCGTGCTCACGGCGCCGGCGTCGCCGTCCAGGACTTCTGCCGCGCCGTCTGCGGCTTCCACTACTTCACCTTCCCTTCCCTCGTCGGCCACACGCTGCCGTACGCGTGGGTCGGGCACAGCGGGGGGCGGTGCGCCGACGTCTGCGCGTACCCGTTCGCGCTGCCGGAGTACGTGTCGCGGGGCGGCATGGCGGCGCTGCGGGCCGCCGAACGGCGACGCCGGCGTCGACGGCATGATCAGCGTCATCGGGCACGAGCTGGCCGAGCTCGCCACGAACCCGCTCATCAACGCGTGGTACGCCGGGGAGGACCCCACGGCGCCGACCGAGATCGCTGACCTCTGCGAGGGCGTGTACGGGACGGGCGGCGGCGGCGGGTACGCCGGGAAGGTGAGCGTGGACGCGCAGGGCAGGAGCTGGAATGTGAACGGGAGGAACGGGAGGAAGTTCTTGGTGCAGTGGCTGTGGAGCCCAGAGGCTAAGGCCTGCGTCGGGCCCAATGCCAGTGACTAGGTTGCCTGGTCACGGGTCTTTCGAGTGGCAACTATAGCATTGTACTGTACCAGATTACTGCTGCTAGGAGAATTTTGCGTTCGTTTCATGGGGTCTAAATTTTAGAGGGTTTTTTCGACGAATATTGTGATTATAAATAAAGTTTAATTACAAAACTAATTTCAGGACTCCGCTCGAATTCGCGAGACGAATCTAATGAAGGTAATTAAGGCGTCATTAGAAGACAGTACTGTAGCATCACTGTAGCAAAATATAGATTAATTAGGCTCATTAGATTCGTATCGCGATTTAGAGGGGGGTCGTACATAGGTTTGTCATTAAAGTAATAAAAATATGTTTAAATAGTAAAATTCTCTTTGATGTGACAGGTATAAAATTTTAGTGGGGTGCAACGAACGCACCCGGACTATTTTGGTTGGTTCTGGACTTCTGGTGACCGCTAAAATTTTGCTGTTACGAGCAAGTGCTCTGCTGCTATTTTGGTTATTTCAGACGATTAGCTGTTACGAGCAAGTGCTCTGCTGCTAAAATTTTGCTGATGGTCGTCCAATATAGTCTTACAAACCACTTACTATACACGTAGACTGCGCACAGCAACAAAATGTGAAGAATAAGATAAATTCTTCATTTGAGAAGGTTGGAAATCAGTATTATTTTCTGCAAAAATCTTGTCACGAATCCCTTGCAAAAAAATAATAATAATAATAGCGTGGCGAATCTGTTTCCAACACAAGAACAAATGAAAATATCTCGATTAGCTTAGCTTGGCCCACAGGGCAAATTTGACAAGTTTACTTTTTTTTTAGGGCAAGTCAACCGAGCTTATATTATAGAGGCAGGATTACAGTCATATGTGAGTGCATCTGACAAGAAATTTAGACTGCTACTCTCCCAAGTACAAAAACTGTTAGCCGGGGGTAGCAGATTTTGCACAACAGTGTGCTGCACCAGTTGCTTCCCGGTTAACATGACTAAAAGAAATCGAATCAAAACTCGTTTTTTTTTAGCACATCGAATCAAACTCGTGCATGGGAAGTACTGCAGAATCCTCACTCGTGTTTTTTTTTTTTTTTTTGAGACTCAGAATCCTTACTCGCTTGTTAGCCCGGGTAGGTCCAGGCCGGCCCATGCTGCAACAACAGGCCGGCGGAATCGGTGACCTTAATTGGCTCCAAAAAAACAAAACAAAAAAACGTAGTCGCAGACCGAACCCGACTCAAAAACCTTGCCACGCCATGCCCAAACCATCCATAAATCCACAGGAAACGAACTCCAGCCAAAGCCGCAGAAACCTGGAGAATTCCTTCGTGACACGCTACAGTTAATTTGTTGCCGGCGGTGAATTAAGTCGTAAGACTCGTAGCACAGGAATTGTGCAAGCGACTCCGGTAAACCACTTTCAATTCGTCATGGCCCAGGTGATCGGCAGGGCGGCCGAGGTCGCGGCGCTCGCGCAGAAACTGAAGGAGATCGACGTTGCCGACGTCGAACTCTCGACGGAGATGGACGTCGGCGGAGACGACGTCGACATGATGCCCCAGGAGGACGCTGCGTGGACGCGGGCCAGCGGCGGGATCAAGGTGAAGACGCTGACGGGCAAGGAGATCGAGATCGACATCGACTTCGCGGACAAGGTGGAGACGATCAAGGAGCGCCTCGAGCAGATGGAGGGCATCCCGCCCGAGCAGCAGCGGCTCATCTTCGCCGGCAAGCAGCTCGCCGACGGCAAGACCCGCGCGTGCGTGCAATTTGGAGCCCGGCTGCGTCGTCCATCTCGTCCTTGCTCTCAGAGGCGGCGGTTCTTTTTAGCTAGTCTGCTTAATTAGACGCATTGTACTCTACAACTCTTTTTTTATTACGTATATAATCCAACTGATGGAACCACGAATGAGAAGGTTCTTCATGCGTGCGTACCAAGATGATTGATTCCGAGGGAGAACACCTGCTCGTCCATGATTTCAGGGATGAGAAAGAGAAATTCTCGGCGACGCGCGACACGAAGAAGATGCAGATCTTCTTGAAGAATTACTTGGACGATGGTTACCGGACGACGACGCTGGAGGTTGAGCCCACCGACACGGTGGTCAGCCTCATGGAGAAGCTGGAGAAAGGACCGGCGGCATCCCGCCGATCCTGCAGCGGATGAGCGTCCACACCGCTAACAAGGTGAAGGAGCTGCGTCACGACAGCGGCGGGATGCTGGCGGACCACGGGATCGACGGGTCCTCGCTTCAGCGAGTGATGTACACCCACAGCGGATGGCACGAGCTGAAGCGCAAGACGCTCGCGGCCAGGGGGATCGACGTCGACGTCGCGGCGCCGGACGGCGACGACATGCTGCCGCCGCGCTGGGTCGAGAGGATGGGCAGCGACGACATGGCCATGCTGCCGCTGCCGCACTGGGTCGTGAGGAAGGGACCCCGCGCGAAGCCGCCACCGCCGCAGGACGACGACGACGACGGGAAGATGCGGATCGTCGTGGAGGACTTCATCAGCTCGTGCTGCTCCGGGCAGAGGCTCGTGCTGCGCGTGGAGGTGGGCGACACGGTCGCCAGCGTCATGGAGCAGGTGCAGCGCAGGCTGGGCTATCCGATGGACCTGCAGGAGTTCCGGTACGAACGCAGGTTTATGTGTCGAGACAGCGTGGGGACGCTGGCGGATTACAACGTGAAGAACGGATCGGAGATTTCGCTGGAATTAAGCCTAGGTGCAGCTATTGCCGCTGATGTGGAGGAACGGAAGCTCAAGAAGGCGAAGGATCTTGCTGCCGCTGTCGAGCGTCAGAAGCGCGACGAGGCTGAAGAGGTCGACGTCGGTAGTGAGGAGGACAACCAGAAGCTGAACAAGGCCAAGGTGGACCAGAACGAGGAGACTCAAGAAGGCGTCCCGCCGGTGCAACCACAGCAGCAGCTCAACGAGGACAAGACTCCCGCCCTGGAATCCTAGATGCGTTCTCCACTCGTCCATGATTTCGTTTTATTTCTTCCCAGCCAGCTTCGGATGCTCTTGGGGACTTCCTGGTAATCTCGTGTAATCAAAATGCATTGTGCTTAAGAATTTTGTCTCAAATGTCGTCGCAGCAACAGCTCACTGACGACGAGACGACTCCATTGGCTTCACAGCCAGCTCCGGAGATGCATCGTGCTTACGAATTTTGTTCTATACACATACTACCTCCGTTTCAAAATATAAGCATTCCAGGATTTAGTCAAAGTCAATTCTCTTCAACTTTGACTATTAATAACAAAAATATAGAATATTTGACTAATTATAAACGATGTTGTTAGATTCATCATAAAATCAATTATCATAATATGTAACTCTTCATATTTAAAATATTTTATTTTCAGAGATATTAAAGTTTTTTTTTTTGAGGGACAGAGATATTAAAAGTTAAAGTTGAAGATGATTGACTTTGACTAAACCCTGGAATGCTTATATTTTGAAACGGAGGGAGTATTTAACTTACATGGATCTTGTTTTATGTTGTTTGTATTGTCTTTGTACCACCTTTGCTGGCCATTTGAGATCTGGGTTCATATAATATATTTCCCCTGGTCTAAAGATATGGTAGAAGCTGAAGCCCTGAACAAAATTAAGACCCGACCATGCCTAAAACCTCTAATCTAAACTTATGTTTGTTGCAGTTCAATGATCGAGCATATGCGGATCACAAGGACAGAGCACGTACGGATCACGCGGACCTCCCCGCGAAGCATCCGAACGAAGGACCTTGCACACGCTCCGCGCCGCTCCTTCGCCATCAGAATTCAGAAGATGAACAAGCTTGGATTCGTGCTCTGATGGATCAATCCGTGTGGTCAGCATGACGCTCCTTGGTTTAGGCCACCCGCGTAACGAAGCCCGAAGGCCACGTTAAGGCAAGCGCCGAAAGAGCCAAAGCGGGTGACCAGATTCGAGTCGAAACTTTTGAAATTTGTGAAATCCAACTTGAAACTTTTGAATTAATGTCAGTCACTCAGTTGAAACTTCTGTATAATTAAGTTGATCTTCTTTGGGTTATTTATCTGACCCCACGTTGCTTATTTCCAATAACGTGCGCATTCGTACTAGACAGTACTATTAGACGCTGATCCTAATTAATTAGAAGTGGATATAACTACACGCTGATAGCACAAAGCTTTAGACTCCTCACAGCATTTTGGCCTATGTGGCTGCTTCTCGTGTCGACACGTCACCCTTTTTTTTTGTCTGTCTCGGTGGGCTTTGTCGCCTGTTTCGGTGGGTTTTGTCTGATTTCGACAGGCCTTTTGATTATATAGGCTCTTTTCTATGGGCCTAACTCGAATATGTTGTTTCTATGGCCCATTTTATATTGCCTACGAGGCCGCGAGCCCTCCCGACCCGTGTCCGACCAAAGTTTTGGTGTCCTCTGGGCCGTCTATGGTATCCTTTTGGTTCCATCGAGAGAGAGGTGGCCCGTTGGACTCAACGTTTACAAATGCCCGTTCTTATCCGGGCGTGGCGGAGCGTGCCAGCCCACCTAGTCCTCTCTATGCGACAATTCGGAGGAGACGTGGCGGCCAAGTTTAGTCGTTTGCCACTTCCTCCGTAGCAAGACCTCCTTGCGCGCCAAGGAGGTGACCTGACCTGAGCGACTTATTAGCAGGCCAGTTGGTAGTATAGTATATATGCTCCTAGCCGGGGAAACAAACTCCAGCTTGTGAATATTCCAGGACAGTCATTGAGGAATGGTTGGCCGGGCGCCGGCCGACTGGTCGGAGCTGCTGCCGGAGCTACTGGAGGCCATCGCCCGGATGACCGGCGACGACTACGACCTCATCCGGTTCCGAGCGGTCTGCTCCTCGTGGAGGAGCGCCGGCAAACGCGTGGAGCTCATGCAAGACTACCCCTGGATGCTTCTTTTCTAGCCGGTCGCATGCATCTCAGTAGGATTTTTGGGAACCTAGCTAACGGTGAATGTGTGTGTAAGGGATTCTTGAAGCGTTACGCTGGGCGTTGAACATGTAAAATACTTTCTCCTTTTTTCAGAGCATTCGGTTGTAGTCGGTGCTGATTGATCGCTCGTTTGTTGCACTTGCACATTGACATCTGAGCTGTTCGTTGACCCACAAATCCAGTTGGGCCGCACCATCGGTACCTGGCCATTCTGGGCCGGCCCCAAGTCCAACCGCGAGCGTCAACGACGCGACGAGGAGGATACGACGAGCACGGCGGGATCGGCTACCGAGTCGCGAGTCGCGACGCACGGCACGCACCCCCACTCCACCAGAGACGCGCGGAACGTTCCGGCCGCAGCACGTATCGCGTCGAACGCCCGCGTGTACCCCAGCTGTCGAGCGATCGCGCGCTGTCGCGATCGCGCGAGGCGCGCCGCCGGCCGCGCCGCTCTAGAGCTCGCGCGCTCCTTTTATATAGGCTCCGGCCGAGCACTGTGCGGCCGCCAAGCGCTACGACTCTGCTTTACTCACGCTCCGTACTCTGCACACAGCTCGCGCGCACGGGCCGGCGAGAAGAGGAGTCGCGAGAGGGAGAGGGAAGCATGGGGTGCGACGACAAGTGCGGGTGCGCCGTGCCCTGCCCCGGCGGCGCGGACTGCAGGCACGAACGAACCGACCGCGCCTTTCTCGCCGTCCAGTTCCCGGCCGGGTCCAGCTGCGGCGGGCGCGGGCCCGGCGCGTGATTTTTACCTTACCTGATCCCTCGCTATATATTCGATCCTGCGCAGGTGCACGTCCAGGAGCGGCGCGACGGCCGGGGGTCAGCGGGAGCACACGACGTGCCAGTGCGGCGAGCACTGCGAGTGCGCCCCCTGCACGTGCGGCCGGGCAACGATGCCGTCCGGCCCCCGGGAGGGAAGGAGGGCCAACTGCTCCTGCGGCCCGGGCTGCGGATGCACCTCCTGCGTCGCCACCGCCTGATGCCCTGATCGACGACTAGCTAGCTGGAAGCTGGTAGTACGGTAAATAAATAAAGTGTAATAATAGGCGTGTGCCAAAGTATGTTTGTTCCCAAGATGCATCATGCGATGCGACGTGGAACTGTGGACTGGGGAAACTGGAACGAGCATGTGAGATAAATAAAGACTGTAAAGTTCTGTGCATCAAACATGGGGCGGGCGTACTAAAATGGATGAATAAAAACCTTGGTGTGTTATGCTTGTGTGTTTTTCAAATACTGGGCAGGTTTACAAAAGGAGGAAGACAAAGCCAAGCTGACTGAAGGAGCAGAAGCCCTCCAGTAAACGGCGGTTGCTCATCACGCGACGGCGCAGAACGGAGGCACTGTCCGAGAGGAAAGGGCGATCACCATCTGAGTAAGATTAGTAAGATTGGCCAAAAGAAAAAGGAAGGAAGACCTGGGATGGGTCAGGTGCACCTAGGGATAAGGCACCACTGACCAATGCGGTCATGTATTGTTAACGTTTTTTAGTTTGTTTTTCCTTTCTGAGATGATGAACCGTACTGTGAACTTTACTTTTCAGTAGCTTCTTCCAGTAGCGTAGAGACCTGGTTCTTAAAAGACCTTGGTGTAATTTCGTTGCTCTTGGTAATGAAATTTCGGGCCGAGCCCTGCCGTGGAAAAAAAAAAATGAATGAATGAGTTGCTATGTGTTCTTCCAGCCGACGCACCTGGAGCTGTGAGCGCGCGTCGTTATTAGCATGAAAAACCTACGCTGGCTGCTCAAAATATTGATCGCGAAAAAAACCGTGCGCCCCGCCGTGGTGGAACGTGGAAGTGCGGCTTGGAGGAGCCGGCCCCAGCCATCGTCTGCCCAGCAAGGAACGACCTGTGCAAGTTTACACTGCCAGCACTAACTTGAGTGTCGTCGCAAGAACGCAGATACAGTACCTTGTCGAGACTGGCGCTTTACGGTATTCCCACTTGCAGTTACTTGACAAATGGACTTTTCAGAACATCTGTGATTCTGTATACAAGGGAAAAAAATAAGAACAAATTTGCAACCTTGAACTATACCTAACAACTAGGCCATTTTACTCATATAAGCACAGCAATTCCTGTGATTTTCTTGAGCTCCTGTCAGAATCATACTGCTTCCTGCAAAATTGTTCCCATTACGCCCTACAAGGTCAAAACCCTAACAAAACTTTCACTGCAACATCACTGCTCCGTTTCAACAGCGAATTAGGCAGCTCGATAGTGCCGACAGCACATGATAGGACGCCATCAATCAAGAGTTACAAGTACAAGGAGGCTGCGAACACTATATCCCTTTTGATCTTACTCACTGCCTCCTCAAGTTTTGCTTCTAATTCGGTTTCCCCAATTGACTTGGATGCAACAATTAGCTGTTGCAGAACCTCCTCAAGCCTCCTGATAGCCCTGATTAAGCTTCCTTCAAACACTTGGGTCATCTCCATGATCTGGTAAAATTTTGACCCTCTGGCCCATGAATATACGGCTTCCATTATGTCAGGTCGGAACGAATTCACAAAACTTTCCACATCAATTTGGATCTGTCATCAGTGTGGGGAAAAAAAACAGGTTTCAGCATCAAGATCCATCCAATTTATAAATAGCACTTAAAATCCACATATAATTCAAAAGATTATATGACAAACTCTCATTATGATGGTTTAGTAGTATTAACTACCTTGCATTCAAGCTGAAGGTTCGCAACTCTTCGTGCTGTCTCCTGCAATTGGTAGAAGAGCAAATCAAGCTCCTCTCTTGGCTTTGGGGCATCCTGGAGCTTTTCCTGCCAAACGAAGCAAGAAAGCAGCGCCACCATCTGCTCCACTGTAGCATCCTTCAAAGCTCCGCTAAACATAAGCTCCGTTAATGTTAGCTCATCAGCTGTGCTTATTTCACAAGCCACTTTGCCCTTTACTTCCACGACATCGTCGCTCGTTACATATCTGAAAGAAAATGTTTCATTTTGAGAAAAACAGAAGTTGATACGATTTTATGATCCAGCACCAAAATAATTTATAGGAACAGCACCTAACCTATATGTTTAAATATTCTAGGCGATTTGAAAATGGTAAGTATCTTTGTATCATAGGGAAGAAAAGAATGGTCCCTAAATGACCCCTCAAGCTGGGACCAACACTAGAGAGGGGGGGTTACACAAATACAAACCGAAGAAAAAGGACAGCACTGGTTTACAAATCGACCAAAGAAACTACAAATTATTAGTGACCTGGACTACAACACATAATGAAGTTGGTCTTCTGAATTATAATTAGTGACCTTTTTAGAACACAAGACAATAACATTAAATTCCAATTTTATTCAAAATGAAATAAAAAAATCTGCAGTGCCAGCGGAAAAGTCAATTGATTATGTTTTCGGTATACATCGGATGATCCATTAGTGATAAATTTATGCTTAAGTAAATATGTATCATGCTAATACACACCCAAAGTATCTGTTACAGCAGTGAAACTGTTCACAGAACTATGGTGTATGTTTTGCAAGCACATCACTAGATATATGAGTAGGCACTTCACCTTAACGTCCCAAGTCAGCTTACACTAAAAACAAACTTAGTTATATGTGCAATCGAAGAGCAGTACTTACCCCAGCCTGCGAAGAACTCGCTTCCGGGCCTTAAGCTCATCCTTGAAAGCTAAAGCTGTGGAAGTTCGCATTGTTTTCTTGATGGACTTTATTTTGGCTGATAATTCTTGCTTGGCATGCAAGATTTTCAATTTTTGTTTGATATGTGGAGATTTACGAATGTCATGCTTCTCAAATAAGCTCTCCAGAGCTTCTATTCTTCTGGTAGCTTTCCGAAAAGATTTTGATTGCACCTAGAAAGAATAATAGTTATTAGAACTACATAAATATTAGATTTCTGATACATGCATTAGCTTTTTCTTACTTTCATATCTTCTTCTGGATCCAATAGAGGTACCCCATCTTTAGCAAACCTTGAAAGCACTTCTTCAACTTTCCTCAAGGTGTTTTCTCGAGCTTCTGCAGGCAAAAGATCCTTAGGTATGTACATTCGAATGCTGCTTAGTCCATCAATCTGTATTATTCAGTTTAACCAATGATCAGAACTGCTTCAAAATGGGTATAATGTCCGAAGATGAAAACTTCACTGGTGAAATAGGCAAAGTAAATAACCTGCGAAAGTGGCAATGAAATTACAACTGGTTCTCCACGATCTTTCAGAGGAATAATCTTCATTGTTTTCTTTCCACTGCTGTCCTTACTTACAGAACACCTGGTAAGGACATCAACTGTGTAATCAGAATCCTCAGGCCTCCTATCTGAAGAGCAAAACCAAAAGTTAGTAAAGAAAATAGCCATTTTTCTTTATTAGGTGTAAAGAAATGACTTTCACAGGCATAGTTTGAAACAGATAACTAATCTGATCCTCCCAGGAGTTTAAAGAAGATGAACTTGGTGCATATGATTGAGAATTTGAGAAGCATAATATGCACTTTTGTCAAATAAAAAACGTGGTCCTAACTTATGGACAGATAAAGGCTAACGGATGGCAAATTCAGCACACAAGCTAAGGAAGTTATGTTTGGGAAAAGATTTTCTTTACAAGTACAGTTGGGAGACCACTGTGGTATATATTAATAGAGATTTTTTTAAAAATAAAAAATAAAAAAAACAGCTAGTTGAGATTGGGAATAGTTGATACAAAGAAAACGAAATTCCATCTGTTTAGATCAGTTTTTCAAAAATAAGGTTACTGTTGTGGACACTTCCTTTAGAAATTAGAATAACTTATAGCAGTAGAAAGAGGAAAGGTGCAGCACCAGTTCATGTGCCTAAAAGTGGTTGTGTCAAGTTCAGAAGTTGTCATATGTGATACAGCTTGCCCACTAAGTTAGGACTGGATACACATTGTTTAGCGGTTTGTTAGGTGTCTGTTATTCAGTTTGTTAGCAGACCAATGAATGAAGCAAGCCAATTTAGATCTATTACTGCTCAGAGCCTATTCTGGAGAGCGAGTTAATCGTCTAATTTGGCTGATAATCATCAGCCATATCAGTTAAAACAAAATACAACTCATCTAAGATCAGAGTGTCTTTACAATGTGCGACTCTAAAGAGGCACTTGACTGCAAGCCAATTCATCCCCAAGAGACCTAGCAAGCAAAGGGGAAAAAACATCTGCTGCAATTTACCAAACCTCAAGCACATGAGATAAGGTCATAGGACAACTATCAGAAGAACATAACAGTGAGCTGTGAGGACACATATAAACTACTTGAGCTAAAATCCCTTCCCAATCAACCTCAAATTGAATAACTACATGAAACCTGACATGGAATGCACTACCGAACAAATTTTGAGTAATATTCAGTTTGCATCCTGACCATGTGAACAGAATGTAAAACCGAGCTAGAGTATTAGGTTGAGTGAGGTCCTTCGTTTAGAATGTGTACCTTCACCATGGGATTTCACCTTTTCAAAGTTTATTATGACTCCCCATGTCACATTTTCGTCAATAGTGAAGGTGGTCGACTCATTTGTACTATATTGAATGCGGACAAGTCTTCCAGGTTGCAAGAAAGGCAAAACATATTTTGGAGAGAGGACGATGTCATGGACATCATTCTTTAAACTTTTGTACTGCTGCAAGAGATCATAGTAATCCTTCAAGCTATCCTCTTCCTCAATAACCATGGAATTTCTCTCTGATTCCAGTTCCTTGATTTGCTTCTGCATAATATTCAAAAGGAGTGCTGTTGTAAGTTTCATGAAATGCCTTCTGGATCTCTGTGCTGGTAAAAGTCGTTGTAAAAGCAACCAAAAGGCACCAATGTAGCAGGTGACAAATAGTTCACTAAAACCATGCTTGTTTGTTCTTTTTTATTCTCCATTAAGAGCAGTTCATAGAATATTTTTTTCTCCATCCTAGTTTGCTCAGTTGGTATTTACTACGCTCACAAACATGTCTCTTCTCGTAGGATAGAACTGCCGTACCAACTCTAACATATGGAGTGTGGAGTAACTACAGGAAAACTTTGTTATAATACAAATTTCAACAGGCAACAAGTTAATAAATAAATGAATACATGATTCATGGTTGTCATCTGTGATAAATATGTAATGCATGTCAAACAACCACATCAAACACTCAAGTGTACGAGTAAAACTTTCCACCTTTGGAAGAAAAAGAAAGGAAATCTTGTACAACATCAACAAACCTCTAGATCAGGGAGAGCTCGATCAGCCTGAAATTGGTAAAACGAATGCCGAAGAAGCTTTTCTGGATCACCATCCTCAGAGCGCATTTGATTTAACAACATGTTGTAGCTCAGATGAAAGGCACTAATAAACAGAAGAGTAGTAATGTGAGAGGTGCACAGAAGTGCAGAACCAAAACAAAATTGCACACACATTGGAAACAAATCGTGCATTTCAGGATGCAAGGAACAGACATTACATATGGGTAGCATTATGTAGAACGGTTATCAGCATAGACCTTGCTACCAACCATCTTAAGCAACAATATCAATAAAGAAATTTATCAGATTGGTGAGATATGAATCTAGGATTGTCCCAGTCCTACACTTATTTTCAGGCCTTTTCATTCAGACAATTCAGCTAGGCTGGATTAAAAATGTGTTCTACGTATGAAAGAAAATCAACAAATCCATGATACATACCTGTTCAAACTATCAGCGCTTCCTTTCAGCATCATTTTGGCTGTTGATGGTTCCATTTTCTCGTCTACCATTAATATACAGATACCACGCTGATCAATACCTCGCCGACCAGCACGGCCACTCATCTGAATGTACTCTCCACTCGATAACCATCTGAATCGATCTCCATCAAATTTTCGCACATTGGTGAACACACAAGTCTTTGCCGGCATGTTCAAACCGATACTGAATGTTTCTGTGGCAAACAAACACTATAACACCAGGTTCAATCAGCAACACATAAGATGCTACAGCACACAACATAGGATCACAAAGAAAAGAAATATAACTACACTCAATGGAAGCATGACGTCATTAGTGAGATCGAGAATAAAATACAACGTGAACAGATGTCTAAATGTAATAAAGACAGTACATGACATTACGCTGAAATACGAGATATACTTACATCTAAACAAAACAATTTGTCCCAAATTGTCATTCCAGAGATAATCCCATCCCTCTTTCTCTTTATAAATTTCAAGGTGCAACAGAATATAAAAGCTTAGAATTAACCTAATCTATGCATTTGCATATGTTGAAACTTAAAAATCAATCTCTTCGTCTTCATTATGAAACTGGACAGTTAACTAGCAGAGTACATGATCGCTAGTGGGAACCAAGCCCTATTATCTCACAATTTGAGATACGGACTTCATGTTTCAAGTAAAGTTCCAAAATGCATACACAAACATCTTGTTCAAATGTTCATTACTTCAAAGTTAAGTAGCTGGCTAAGTGTTCATATACCTCAATCAATATGCTACTGTTGGCACTAAGAAATAATGGCAACTCAAGATATCGTCTGAGTCGTAAAAAGTGCTAACCTTGATGAGGCCCTCCTGGAAGAGTATCTCAATCACTTCCTTTAAAATGGGCAACAGACCAGAATGATGCACGCCAATGCCTCGTTTCAGTAAGGGGAGCATGTTTGAAACCTGAGAAATCTCCGATGGCTCAGTTTTTAGAGGATGGCATTAACAACAACATAACAGAATAAAAAAAAAACTGAAGGAACCGCCAAGACACAAAAAGGAGATAGGAAAAAGGTATTAATATTAATAGTAAGTTCACTAGAAAAGTTTCATCTACTCTACTGCCATCTAAGATTCTTCTTCTGGTTAATCACGTTCATGGTACATTAACTTGTAGAATTCATAGAGAAATCAATCAACCTTAGAAACATGTCAAACTAATTCTGTAGGTCTTGCTGTGGCTTAACCTGTACAGTAAAATGTTGAGCATGGTCTAATACATCTTCTGCTCATGGTATAAATAAGTGCATGTATGCTACGGTTTATTCATTTGTAGCCGTGTTAGCTTTCTTAAACTTAAAGCGGATGACTTGAAGAAAAGGGTTGCCATGTGCCATGTTGATGGTTTCAATAAGAAGTTCACGGGACTATCACAATTAATAAATGCATAATACCTATATCGTCTACTCATGAGTATTTTAGTTTCCTTGGTGATAGTTGCTTGATCTCAGAATTACTGCCCCTCTGAAGAACAATAGGACTTAGAATTGCTAGGGGGTGCCAGACATTAAAATGCAAAAACTGATTGAAAAAATGGGAACTTGCCTGAGGAAGCTTCTTGTCATCATCAGAAAGCAAATCCATAGCGCTCCAAAATATTGTTTCGATATTCGCCTTCTCATCATCCTCATTCAAGTCCATCTTAGCCATCTATTACACACAGGTTGACACTATGAAAAATCAACTTTTTTAACTTAATTTAATCTTCCTTGAAATAATAAAATATTTGGAAGTCTAAATTGAAATAGTCTACAAAAAGAGCACACCTGCATAGCAAGAGATTCGCATTCCCTTTTGCTAAAGCTGAAAAGAATCACTGGATCGTATTGACGCTGGATTATCATTTTCACCATCTTGAATATGTCACTTTCCTCACTAGGCTTGCCTGCCATGATAACTTTCTGCCACTTTCCATTTTCCTTCTTTTTCTCATTGTCACTAGCAGGGACAAGGGCATTCAATGCTTTCTGAAAACTATCCTCTCTGAACTTGCCCTTCTCATCAACTACAAGGTATAAGCCATCGCCTCCAGAAGGAAATACATAGTGCTGCAGAGGTGTAGGTCGGTAATCGGTGTATACTATATGACAAGGTTGCTTATGTACCTGAATAAAATTTTTAAAAGATGTATCATGTACAAAAAATATAGATGGATGCTCGATCATGTAACATGTGTATCATGAACCAGCAAATGCTTCATAACAAATAGATGAATTGGAGGATAAAAACATGAATGTTTGCTCAGAAACCAACAATGCCAACAGAAAAAGCAAGAGAATCAGGGAATCTTGGAAACAAACCTTAGCTACCCAATCAGCAAACTCCTTGGCATTAGGTACAGTTGCAGAGAGGAACACAAACCGTGAGTTCCTGGGAGCCATTACTATACTCTCCTCCCACACCACTCCCCTCTCTCTATCCCGCATGTAATGGACTTCATCGAATATAATCCAAGCAACTTCCCTCATTACCTCAGATCCTTTGTATTGCATGCTTCGCCAAATTTCTGTGGTCATGACCTTCATTCAATGGGCATGCGCTTTAAGTGCAAGCATAAATATATAAGATAAGTGATTTGAAAGAATAATGAGATGGAGCTACTACCAAGCAAGAGGCATTTGGCTCAATTGTGACATCTCCAGTCATGAGACCAACATCAGAGAACTCTTCTTTGAACTCTCTATACTTTTGGTTGCTCAATGCCTTGATTGGAGATGTATAAATGACCCGCTGCTGATTGCGTAAAGACATTGCTATTGCATAAAGGGCAACCACTGTCTTTCCTGCGGATGTATGAGCTGATACCTGGAAATCCCCCAAGAAAGCAAAGCACAGAAAACAAACAACTTAGCTGACAAAAGAGAAATGGCTTTTCAGTTCATACCAAGCAATCAAGCAATTTTATTAGCCCAAATAAAGATCTTTCTGCTACGAACTAGCAGTCTAATGCCATAGAGCTCATGAGAGACAAAATTGCAATCATCAATCATGCATACTTCCAAAGAGAACCATAGTGGATAGGTGAGCCGTGGATCAGTTTAAGTTAGTGAAAAAACATTATGTGGCAGCAAGATCTCTATAAAGTTAGGAGAGAACATAAAAACCAACACGGCGTTAGCGACCGTAATTTGAGAAGGTTCCTATCCTAATCCATGGAGAGCTAGATTTTGACATAAAAAATGTTGCACCGAGAAGATTGGTGAAACTTGTCGAGACGAATTCGGACAACAACGTACCATGACGGACTCGCCATTGTCAAGGCAGCGTATGGCCTCGGCCTGGAAGGGGTCGAGCTGGAACGGGAACCTCTTAGCGGGCTCGGAGCCCTCGGCGCCGCCAGCAAGCACGCGGGAGGCGGAGGCGGACGGGTCGTATCCCTCGGGGTAGGAGACGTCATGCACACAGGCGACGGGCTCCGCGGCGGCGAGGGTGGCCGCGAGGGCTGTGGTGGGAGAAGGCTCAGCGCGCGGCGCCTTGAGAGGGGAGGCGTGGTCGGGGGCGGGGCCGTCCGTGGCCTTGCGCTTGAGGGTGTCCATGGTGTCGGCGGCGGAGGCGGCGGCGGAGCGGCTCAGGCTAGGGTTTAAGCCTTGAGAGCGGTTGAGCTGCTCGATGGCTCGCTCGCGGCACGCGCGAGAACAGAGGAGCTAGTGGCGGCTTGTCCTTGCTAGTGTCCCTGCAAATGGGGTCCACCTGTCGGCAATCCGCTTTGTGGAGAAGTCGTCTTCTCACGCGACGGCGCACTGTACATTGAGATTATGGGGAGTGTATATACTTCCTTCACATCTAAGTCGTTTTGTACATTGACACGGCCTTTAAAACATTATTTTAGCTAATATTTTTTAATATAAAATATTTATAACATATAGTTTAAAATTTTTTAAAGAAAAAGATAGTTTTTTTTATTATATCACAGTAAGGTTACAATCCGCTGCCACAAGATTGACAACAAAGTCTCAGTACAAGCCTTATTAGCAGTAAATGACCAACCCTACTTTGATCTATATAGCAGGGCCAAATCTCAACCTCTCTGAGCTCATCAACGAGCATTTTGACTTTCTTCAGCAGCAAAGCCAATGCCAGTGGTTCTCTACGTTCGCCTCCAATGCAGAGCATAAAGTTAGGCAGTTCGTCTCCAGCATGACTGGCTGTCAAGCCATTGGATCGCCAAAAGAAGACCTTGACGGCTAGCCAAGAGCTCTGCCCCCTCCATCAGCACAATCGAAGAGCACCCTGTCAAAAGAGACATCATCCCGGGCAATTATTCCAGAAGTAGCTTTCCTTCTTTCAGCAAAAGAAGCAGCATCAACATTGATTTTAACCCATCCTGGCTTAAGAAGGTCCCAAACTCTTCTATGGTTCATCACCGACCGACCGACCGGTTCTTCGACTGGATTACTGCTTTCCCTTTGCTGCCCGGTGCAACCTCATGATGAATAGCCAATAGAGATTCATGGTAACTGCAGGAACCTTAAAGAGCTTTCTACTGACAGCACCTTCCCCTCATCATCTAGCAGGTTGCGCACATACCAAGCTTGCCACAACAGTAATAGCAGCTTCGCTTTCAACTCCTCGTCACAGCTGGCTAGCAGGATCAATAGCCATTCTGGGCCTGATTCAACAAACAAATGTTCCGGGGGCAGCTTCCACTCTCCCAGACATCTCGCATGGCACTCCTAAGGTCCCTGGCCAAAGGACATTTTATCGGAGCATGAAACTCTGATTCATCTTCTACCGCACATAGATTTACACGTGCCCACGACCCCTAGTTTCCTTGAGCACTTCTTTGTCGTAGGACATTCATTTGCAACCCTCCATGCAAAAGATTCTAACTAATGCATCCTTGAGTTAATTTTTTTTGCCCGCAAAAATCCTTTGGTAGTTGGAGGAAGTATACTAGCTAAACGTTTGTGCTTTGCGATGGTGGTATACATCCATAATTAACACACGTCGTTCATACGAGGAACAAGATTAGTAAATTTCAAGTGCATAATTCACGAGTCAAGCCATTAAACAAGCGCATCAAACACTACTCTACATATGTATACAGGCATGGTGTGTAAATTAAAAAAATGTAAGAGATATTCTTGCCATGTGGTAAAATGATCATGCAACTTACCAATTATAACATGCATTTTCTTCCCTTCAAAACGACCCTGCTACCTCATAAACCATTTTTTTTACCTTGGCAAAACGATCATGCAACCTAGCTAAAACAATTGCTTGAATTCATGTAGCATAACCCAGGATGAACCTACCAAAATATTATTAATTTTTCGCTGTAATTCCTAAAGACACCACAAGACTTTCAATACTAAATAAACACAGACGTCAGACATGCAAGAATTTACAAGTCTGCAGCCACATCGATGGAACATGCCTGCAAAATCCGAATCCCACCCCCAATCAACAAGATAAAGCATCAATTCATTTTCCAGATGGAACCATCAGATACATGGATCAGATTCAGATAGATGGGGAATCGACAGTTGGAAAACTAGAGAATATTCTATGCGGTAATATTCCGACTCCGACGATATGTATGTACATTAATCCAAACTGCAAATACAACACTGTCAAAACAAAGGCATAACGACCATGTATGAGAGCGAAAGTTAACGGTTGGTTGATTTCTTGTTTATTTTGTTTTCGGAACTATGGACACTGCCTTCAAATTTGGGGGCTAGGGCTAGGAAAACATTAAGCCAAAACACTCTTGACGATGGGGGCAAATGGTGAACAAGCAGTGTCTGGCTCGCTTTCCCTACTGACCCAGATTCCCAAGAAGGCGCTCCACTGCAGCATGTACATTTCCAGCAGTAGCAACCAGGGCTCGGATGTTCTCCGCGGTATCAAAGAAACCCATTTCTTGAAGCTGAGTAAGCTGTGTAGCATAGAGCTCCTCCGGCGGCACTGAAAATTTGTCAAAAGGTTAAGTACTGTTTCATCCATTGTAAAATAGTGAAAACAGGAGTCAATTTGAGGTTGTGTATACTAACCATTGGAAGTATTTGGCACACCTAGGCCTCCTCCCGAACCAAGCCCACTCAGCATGCTCATCAAGGTGTCAAGGCTAGGGTTTCCTTGTAGACCTGTGAATGTTTCATTGTCACTACTCAACTAGGAAATAATTTCCTACATTTACCTAGTAAGAACTAAACGTTAGTGCGCAGCTGCACATCTAACAGAACTCAGGAAAGGAGAACTGCAGAAGTCTCAATGGATTCTTAATGTTACTAGATTATAGGGATAGAAAACAAAGCAGTTGTAAAAGTAACCCAGGCATGTTCAACACTTACAAATTTAATTAAAAGGCTCCATTGTTAAGAGAGTAGCAGTTTACAGACCTAAAGATGTTTTCCATATGTTTCCCAATTATCATATCCATAATCATGCAACAGTATCTAGTCATACACAATATATTTCCAAATTCATATATTCATGCGCTATCTGATATATGACGTATTCAAGCAACTGCTAGGATGAATGCACCCAAGAAATTTAATGTTCTAATAATGCAGGATTGAAACATCGAAGAATACAAAGTCAATCAAGCACCACGTGTAAAGCATTGCAATTGCTGCTGATCAATAGAAGCACACAAAAGGGCAACTCAAAACATTCAGGTCAAAACCTGACATCTATACTGCTCCAAGTGGGAACAAAAAAATGGTACTTGAAAGTAAGAAATTACCTGTGGCATTGCCGCCTTGGTTGCCACCCCTGAATAAAAAAATTAAAAAAAATTATAAAACACAACAACAGAAATTCACCATTTCTATTTCATATAGAAATGAAACTATAAAAAGAAGAATAATAGGATAGATGGTACTGTTCAACCAAAGAAACTCACTGGCTGGGTTGATGCTGACCAAGCTGTCCTAACAAAGTCTGCTGAAACGAGAGTAATTGCTGAAAAAGTAAAATTACAAATTAGTCGTAGTAAGAGACGGGCTAGTTAAAGGCTTATATATCATGAAGTACCTGCAAAGTCTCAGGAGCTGTTAACTGGCGAAGAAATTCTGGATTTTGGAACATTTCCCTCAGCTGAGTGTTTGATTCCATCAGGTTACGGGTATTGGGATTGAAGTTAAGCAACTGTTGGCAAGCAGAAATTACAGAATAACTCAATTTTAACATTCAAATATCCAGAAAAACATACAAGAATAGGTTGTGCTGGACCTGGTTCATGATTTGTGGGTCAGACATAATGCTTTGCATCATCTGCATCATTGCAGGGTTTTGCAACATCTGACTCAAAATCGAAGCATCAGGTGCACCACCAAGAACGCTCCCCAAATCTGGCGAGCCCAACCCTCCAAGCCCACCACCAGCAGCACCAGTTCCAGCATTGCCAACAAGACCACCAAGCAAACTACTCAAATCGGGTGAACCCAACCCTCCTAGACCAGTGGTGGCACCACTTCTTGCATTGCCAGCAGGACCTGGGCGTGTTGCTCCTTGTGCATTTGCAGCTGCTGCTTCAAGTTGTAGACAGAAAAAAAATATGTAACATACATAACCATCAACCACAAAAAAACATTCAAAACTACTCAAGTACTAGACCTACCATTGGTGCTCCAGGGATTCGGAAGTGGATTAGTATTTGGAGCAGGGGTTCCTGTTGTTGACTCTGAGCCAGGAGTTGGAGCATTTGTTGCAGGTTGGCTGGGTTGGTTAGACCCCTGATTGCCGAGAAGAGCTGCAAATGGGTTTGAGGCTGTGTTGCTCTCTGCGCCCATTGTAGTCGCATTTAGGAAAGGCTCCTGGACAGTTTCATACATGCGACGAAGCATATTGAATCCTTCAGGAGAGGATTCAATGTTGCTCATAGCTCTATCTGTGTTCCGCATCATCTCTCTCATAATTTCAGGATTTCTAGCTGCTTCAAGGGTCTGGCGAAGGACACTTGGGTCATTGAGTACATGGGCAAGATCTGGATTCCGATCCATGATCTCACGCAACTGTGGATTGTTCATGATCATATTGCGTATTAAATCAGGGTTGTTCATGAGATTCTGCATCGCTGGCATATTCATTATTTCCCTCATCAAGTTGGGGTTCTGGCTCAACTGCTGCTCAACTTGTTCAAGTTCTGGAAATCCTGGCCCAAATATACCAGATGACCTGCCAGATCTTGGAGCACCAAGACCTGGAAATAGGTTTCCCATGCCTGCAGGGCCACTGCTAGGAGTAGTAGAAGCAGGGCTGGGGGCAGCAGGTGTACCTGATGCAGCTGGCTGAGCAACACCACGCACCAAATGAATTGTGTGATCTGTCTCGACCCCTGTAGAATATGTAAAATACATTAAGCGCTAGTGATGAGTTACTAAAAATACTAGACAATTGCAAGACTGAAACAGTATGTCAACATGAATGTAGAAAGAAACAGAATGCTATATCCCAATATAAATGTATGCAAATGAACTCCCAGCGAGATTGTATACAAATGCACCTTGGCAATACATAAGGAGCTGCGAACAAATACAAGAGTCACTAAACTGTGAACCTAGTATTGCATAAAAAAAATTGCAATACTAATTCACAATTCTTCAGCATTCAGTTGACAATAATTTAACATAGATAGCAGGGTTATTCACAGGAGAGAAGAGTGGTGATATCAATCCCTCATTTAGTTTTACTAACAGCACTTGATCAACTATGGACTGCAAGGAATCCATCAGGTGTACATTAATTCCACTAACTCTGGTTCCAATAACCATCACACTTAAATAACTTCAGGAAATTCAAGAACTTGACAGAAACACAATAAAATTACAATCTCTGCTTTTAATCATGAAAAGTTGTTTAAGTAAAATTCCACCAGAGTCTCCAAATAGTGAATTAAAATGTTACGTAAAGTCTGCTCAGGCTCATGTCATAAGATACATTAAAGAAATATGAAACTGCCGCACTATTTTGAGGAATCAAGTGTACTATAGCAAACGTATACAAATAATAGTAACATAACTCCCCACGTGGCAATCATTCTACAAAAATTTACTTGACCTCCCAACCCATCCAAGGATCTCTGCTTTTCTTTATCAATACGCTACAGATCCATGCACTACCGACAGTATCTAAAACAGATACATAACGAATTGAGCTACATGCGAGTCACGACAAGAAAACTTTCCACCTTCTTTGCCTACTGACACGGTGAGCAATTAATATTAGCAGCATTTGCAGTATACGTTACCATAGACGTGCTATGCTCTACCTGCATCACCCGATCACGTGTATCAGGTAACAGTCTCTTTTTACTTATCAATATGCTACAGATCCATGCACTACCGACAGTATCTAAAACAGATACTTAACGAATTGAGCTACATGCAAGTCACGACAAGAAAACTTTCCACCTTCACCTACTGATACAGTGAGCAATTAATATTAGTAGCATTTGCAGTATACGTTACCATCGACCCACTATGCTCTACCTGCATCACCCGATCACACGTGTATCAGGTAACGGTCTCCTTTTACTTATCAGTACGCTAAAGATCCATGCACTACCGACAGTATCTACAACGGATACATAACGAATTGAGCTACAAGCGAGTGACAACAAGAAAACATTCCACTTTCTTCGCCTACTGATACGGTGAGCAATTAAGAGTAGCAGCATTTGCAGTATACGTTACCATCGACGCGCTATGATACTTGCATCACCCGATCACACGTGTATCAGGTAACGGTCTCCTTTTACTTGTCAATACGCTACAGATCCATGCACTACCGACGGTATCTACAACCGATGCTTAACGAATTGAGAGAGATGCAAGTCACGACAAGAAAACTTTGCACCTTCTTCGCTTACTGATACGACGAGCAATCAATATTAGTAGTATTTGCAGTATACGTTACCATCGACATGCTACACTCTACCTGCATCACCGGATCACACGTGTATCGGGTAATGGTCTAGCACGATATGCAATAAATCTACTACAAGCTAGCATGCATAGCACAGAGAAACCAAATGCAGAATCCAGCAACCACCAATACACTACAGACACCCCACCAGGCATTGCACTGAAACCCCTAAACGCGCAGAATCACAACCGCACCGCCGAATTCATGCTTCCTACCGTCGAATTCCACTATATAAGACCGAATCGCGAGCTATTCCCTCTACGAGACTACGAGTCAGCGGGCCACGTACCGTAGCTTTCTAGGGTTTGCTCGTCCTTGAGGATGCGGCCCTTGTAGATCAGGCGTTGCTGCGGCGCCGGCACGTCGCAGCTTCCGGCCACGACCTCCTTGAACGCCCCCACCGTGGCGCCCAGGTCGGCCTGCACGGTGAACTTGGAACCGTTCGCGCACCGGATGTTCAGCGTCGCCTGCGCCGGCGGGGACTCGCCCCCGTCGCCGCTAGCGGCGCCCTCTCCGCCGTTCGACATGCTGTCGAAAACCTAGCCTCGATCCCTTCGCGTCGGCGGCCGCGGCTCCGATTGGGTTCTGGCGTGTGCGCGTGAGCAGCGAGGTTCTCTGTTTTCCTTTTTTTTCTCTCTCTGTTCCCCTCTCTACTTGTGGGAGAAGAAGAATGAACAGAGTGTGACGCGAGGGATTTTGACGGCGGAAGGCGCTGCCCCTACGGGGTTGGGGTGACCGACGGCCTGGATTCGTTGCGTGACGTGGAGGTGACTCACTGTATGGTGGGGCCGCTGGACGGTGGACCGAGCGCGTGAAGGTCGGTGTGGAGAAGGTTCTAGGCCTAGCCCTGCGCGCTGCTGGCAGCAGGGAACGTTCCTCGTTTCTTTTTTTTTTTTTTGGATTTATGGAAATAGGTATAGGGATTGGGATTGGGAAATGGTGTGAGAAATTTACACCTTTCATTTCTTCATCATATCACATCTTAGCTCTTCATTTCCTCAGAGAACATTTTTCAATCCCTATCCCACCCTACATTTCCCATTTGCCAAACACCACCTTTGTGGAACGGTCCCCTGTTTTTCAGGGTAAGGTTGGATTATGCGCATCCGTGGAATATACAGGGTGTACCTCCTGATCTGTGCTGTCCAAACGCGATCAATAGTGAACGAAGGATTGAGAGGATAGGAAAACAATCCTGATGGTTGATGTTTGAGCCTTTCTAACAAATTGATAAGCATTGGACTCATAAGAGCGTCAGCAGACAAATCCATTTCTATTTTGTACTTTATCCCTGATTCTTCTCGCCTCTTGTACTCCATCAAGTTTTAATTTGTTGATACTACTATGCACTAACAAATGTCAATCATTACTAAAAGTCTGATCGGCCTGCGAAGCCGAGTTCAACTACTCTTTGTTTTCGTAAAACACCGTTGTTTTAAAAAGCAACAAACTGAATCGAAAGCATAAATCGGAAGCACAAATCGAATTGAAAAAACAATCGGATTGATAGAGCGCAATGGAAACGCAAGAGATTCCAAATAGAAGAGGAGGAGGCCCGTCAAGTCACCGATATGGAAGGAGTACGAGACACGGCAGATGGAGAGGTAGAGGCATGCGTCCCACTCGGTGTCCAGCTTGTATAGCGGCGGGATCCCGGACATAGGAAGCGGGGAGGATGGCATAGTAGCTGGTGCCGGAGAAGGAAGGGAGTGATAGAGAGATGAGGAGGAAGCAATAGCCCAGTGTCCAGCTCGTATAGCGGCGGGATCCAGGACATAGGGGGCGGGGAGGAAGGCATAGTAGCTAGCGCCGAAGAAGGAATGGAGTGACAGAGAGATGAGGAGAAAGCAATAGCTTGGTTGTATGGTCGGGGGGCTTGCCGTTCCGCTCGGTTTTGATGCGAATGTGATGTGGTGCTGGGCTGGGCTGGGCTGGGCTAGGAGAGGCTAGGCTAGGCTGCTACAGTGCAATGTTCATGTTAATTTGGCTCACCAATCGAGCTCGTGAATTTTAATTTAACAAAATTTCATTAACATTGGACAACAAAAAATATAAAGTTCGACCAAAGAGCATACGTGGTAGAGATTTACAGTAAAAGTTCCCGTATTTTACAAGGCAAAAAAATACTAGCTAAGCAGCTTGGAGGTGTTTTCTAATCCTCATGATCAATTAGTTTATGAGCTTAAATTTATTATATTTTATTTAATTATTGGTTCAGTTATACAGTAAAAATGCTGAACTTTTTAGGCTTCACGTGCTTTTTTTGCATTGGTTAAATATTCAACGCCGTAGCAACGTACCATTAAATTGCTAGTAAACAAGTAAAACCGAAGAGTATTTTGGGCCGCAGCATATCGAAGCCCCAGCCCAAGTTCAATGATACTGGAAGACCCAAGTCCACAAAAGTATGCTATGGGCTGCAGCATATCGAAGGCTCCGCCAGCCCAATAGCTAATCAGTACGACGGCAGGAGCCACTCCCTGCGCGCGCCGCTTGTGTTCTCGAGTGCCCGCCAATGGCGTGGCGTGGCAGTGGCAGCCCCCGTCCTCGTTCATCCAGTCCTCCACCATCCATCGTGTCGCCTCCGCTCGCTTCGCTCTCTCCACGAGTCCCCGATGTCGCGGCCGCCCTCCGCGCAAGCGGGGGCCCTCGCCAATGCCACCTTCTTCCACCTCTTCCAGCTCTGCGCCAACGGCGGCCGCGCGGCCCTCGCCGCCGGCCGCGCCGCGCACGCGCGCATGCTCGTGTCCGGGTTCGTCCCCACAGCCTTCGTCGCAAACTGCCTCCTCCAGATGTACGCTCGGTGCGCGGGCGCCGCCAGCGCGCGCAGGGTGTTCGACGCGATGCCCCACCGGGACACGGTCTCGTGGAACACCATGCTCACGGCGTACTCTCACGCGGGGGACATCGACGCTGCGCTCGCTCTGTTCGATGCGATGCCAGACCCGGACGTCGTGTCGTGGAACACACTCGTCTCGAGCTACTGCCAGCGCCGCATGTTCTGGAAGTCGGTGGGCCTGTTTTTGGAGATGGCTCGCCGTAGTGTTGCCCCAGACCGGACTACGTTTGCTGTTCTGCTGAAGGCGTGCGGTGGTCTGGAGGACCTGGCCCTCGGTGTTCAAATCCATGCGTTGGCAGTAAAGACGGGCTTAGAGGTTGATGTCCGAAGTGGAAGCGCTCTTGTGGACATGTATGGCAAGTGCAGAGGTTTGGAAGACGCCCTGCGCTTCTTTTATGGCATGGCTGAAAGGAACTGGGTCTCGTGGGGTGCAGCTATCGCTGGATGCGTCCAGAATGAGCAGTACACTCGCGCACTGGAGGTGTTTGCTGAGATGCAGAGGTTAGGACTGGGGGTGAGCCAGCCGGCTTATGCCAGTGTCTTTAGATCTTGTGCGGCATTGTCATGCCTGAGCACAGCAAGGCAGTTACATGCTCATGCCATAAAGAATAAGTTTAATTCTGACCGTGTTGTTGGGACAGCCATTGTGGATGTGTATGCTAAAGCTAATAGCTTGGTTGATGCTAGAAGGGCATTTTTTAATTTGCCGAACCATACTGTGGAGACATGCAACGCCATGATGGTGGGGCTTGTACGTGCAGGACTAGGACCTGAAGCTATGAAACTGTTTCAGTTCACAAACAGGTCTGGCATTGGTTTTGATGCAGTCAGCTTATCTGGTGTTTTTAGTGCTTGTGCTGAGGTTAAGGGGTACTTTCAGGGGTTGCAAGTCCACTGCTTAGCAATCAAATCTGGTTTTGATGTGGATGTTTGTGTCCGAAATGCAATTCTAGATCTCTATGGGAAGTGCAAAGCTTTGGCAGAAGCTTACCTCATATTCCAGGAGATGGAGCAAAGAGATTCAGTCTCTTGGAATGCTATTATTGCATCTCTTGAGCAAAATGAACGCTATGAGGATACTATAGTTCATTTTAATGAAATGTTGCGCTGTGGTATGGAACCTGATGATTTCACATATGGTAGTGTTCTTAAGGCTTGTGCAAGTTTACAGTCTTTGGAGTATGGATTGATGGTTCATGATAAAGTTATCAAGTCGGGCCTTGGTTCAGATGCTTTTGTAGCAAGCACTGTTGTTGATATGTACTGTAAGTGTGGCATGATTGCAGAGGCTCAGAAACTTCATGACAGAATCGGAAGGCGAGAACTTGTTTCGTGGAATGCCATCATATCAGGATTTTCACTCAACAGACAGAGTGAAGAGGCACAGAAATTCTTCTCTAACATGCTAGATATGGGGCTAGTTCCTGATCATTTTACTTATGCCACCGTTCTTGATACTTGTGCTAATCTGGCTACAATTGAGCTGGGAAAACAGATCCATGGTCAGATTATCAAGCAAGAAATGCTCGGAGATGAATATATATCTAGCACTCTTGTAGACATGTATGCCAAGTGCGGTAATATGCCAGATTCACTGCAAATGTTTGAGAAGGCGCAGAAACGGGATTTTGTGTCATGGAATGCCATGATATGTGGCTATGCATTGCATGGACAAGGATTGGAAGCACTAAAGATGTTTGAGAGGATGCAGAAAGAGAATGTTATGCCAAATCATGCAACTTTTGTTGCAGTTCTTCGAGCATGCAGCCATGTTGGGCTGCTAGATGATGGATGCCGCTACTTCCATCTGATGACCACCCACTACAAATTGGAACCCCAACCGGAACACTTTGCTTGCATGGTGGATATACTAGGACGCTCTAAGGGGCCACAGGAAGCTCTAAAATTTATCGGCAGCATGCCTTTTGAAGCAGATGCGGTCATATGGAAGACTCTATTGAGTATTTGCAAGATCCGTCAAGATATTGAAGTGGCTGAGCTGGCTGCTAACAGCGTTCTACGATTGGATCCAGATGATTCTTCGGTTTACATTCTTCTCTCAAACGTATATGCTGAATCAGGAAAATGGGCTGACGTTTCAAGGACAAGAAGGCAAATGAGACAGGGACGGCTTAAGAAGGAACCAGGCTGTAGCTGGATTGAGGTGCAAAGCGAGATGCATGGTTTCCTTGTAGGAGATAAAGTCCATCCAAGGTCGAGGGAGCTGTATGAGATGTTGAATGATTTGATTGGTGAGATGAAACTCTCTGGATATGAACCTGATTCAGCTTTGTTTGCTGAGGATGATGAAGAGGGAAGTGCATCTGAGCAAGATGACTTACTTGGAATTGTCGATGGTTAATCTATTCCAAGTTGAAGGTTTCAGTCACATTATGAAGCTTTGAGCTTTACCCAAGTATGACAAGTTCCTCTAGGGGGAGAGTGACATGGTGATACTTTGGCAACCTCAAAGTGTTTTACCATGTCATGTCATGTAAGCATTTTCTTGCTGATTATGATTAGGATGCATGTACTTGATATCCGTTGTCATGAAAGCGCATAATTACAATGCCCTTATAGTTTCAGTTTCATGAGGACTGATGGGCATATATTTTTTCTATGCAGGAAAATTAACTGACAAAAAAAGCTGACTGACTTCATTTTATTCTGTTATAATCTGATGGGCTGAAAATTATGATTATTTCTGCCACGGGTACGTAAATTTTTGCAATCCCAAAATGTGTCCATCGTATGTGGGTCATCCAAGATCTAGATTATCTGTACTTTTTTATCTAACTGCATTTGTATGACATGCTGACCAGATTCAAAAACAGGACCGTGAACAAGAGTTGCAGGACGACAAGTTGGTATGAATCAATGAATGATCAAAACTGCTCAAGAGGTGCCAGAACAAAGTGTCACACTGCACTGATAGAAAGGATTCACTACAATGGAGACGGAGCATCAGCAGCTTGTACACATCGAAATCTGCCTACAAGACATAGATTATTGGCTCTCTTCAGTGTTTCAATTCCAGATATCACCGAGGGTACACACTGAACTGAAGGTGAACCAATTTTGTTAAGATTACCATGCATCAAAAACTTCTGGCAGCTGGCCACCTGCCAAGGAGGAGTGGAGCATGTGCTTATCTACTGCATGTGTGTTGTGGACGAGGAAACATCAACATACTGAGCGATAGAACGCAATTTCGCAAAGGAAGATTTGAATTTTTTTAGTGCGTAGCTGAAGATGTTTGTGCAGCAGGCATGCAAGGATGGAGTGGACAGATAGGCTGACCTTCACAACCCGCAGAGCTCGTCTTGTGAGTTGTGATACTCTTACTTCTAGCTAGTTAGTAACAGTAGCATATAATTTTGTATTGTGAACTAATAGTGCCGAATAATGTCACACCCTAAACACTTCGGGGACCTGGTTCTTAACAAATGGGATGCCAGAGTCCTGCAAAGAGTGGAGCATATAAAAGTTAGTGTGAGTGTGTAGAATGTAGACGTGATTCTATCTTATAGGATTTGGATTTGTTTTGCCACTGAATTGCGAGGTGGGGAATATCTGGAAACAGTTTTTTTTTCTTGTTTTTGGAACAAATGATGATATATTCTTTAAGTTCTCTTCATACCACTGCGACTACTGTTTCATCTCGCAGTGCAGCAGTAGTTTCGGACGCTAATTCAAAGAAAACCGTGGCATTTCTTAAAGATGAATTTGTACCATCTACTAGTATGTTGTCCTTTGGATAATTGGATTGGACTGTGCAGAAAGATACCTTGCCTCTGGGCACTAGGATATTCAAGTTCAAGAAAAGTCTGTCTCTCTAGCGGAGACATGAAACAGATCGCGTTTGATCGGCCCGGTGCAACTCCTTTCCTCGGTTTTGCAAGTGACATGCAACTAATATTCCGTCGGTGAAAACAATCTCCTCCGGCTTTTGATGGGCGGACCACTACTCATCACTGGTTTGAACACTAATTCAAAGAAAACTGTGGGCATTTCTCAAATGGATTTGGGTCATCTTCTAATACGTTGCGTTTTGGGCCAGTGCAGAAAGATACCCTTTGTTTGGCCTTTGCCTGTGGTCACTATGATATATATTCTGATCCAAAAAAAAAACAGTATGTTTCTCTAGCGGAGACATGAAGCAGATCGCGTTTGATCGGCCCAGTGTAACTCCTTTTCTGGGTTTTGCGAGTGACATGCAACTAATATTCCGTCGGTGAAAACCATCCACGCTGATTTTTGACGGGCGGTCCGCTGCATATCACTGTTAACTGTCGGACCTCACCTCGACACGACAATGGAACAGTGTGTGGTAGCCGCAGCCCTTTCTGACTGGCCGTGGCCGACGTCGACGGCCGCGGATGCCTTCCTTCCGGGCAAACGCAAAAGCAAAGCCCCAGTGGGCGGTGGCGGTGAGGCGCGACGCGGCACCCGCCGCGACGCGCGCCACGGACCCGCGGGCGCCAGCCAGCGCTGTAATCTGCTGTAGCCCGGGCGGGTACGGCCAGAGTCGCCACGCTGCGGCGCATGCAGCGAGCCAACAGGAACAGACGTGCCGCGCGCGGGAGGCTTGCGGGGCGTAGCGTACGAACGAACGGCGGCTGGAAAGGGTCCGCGTCACAAGGGCTGCGAAAACTGCACGCCCCGCCGCCAGTCACGGCACACCGGGCGCGCGCGCGCGGGACGCGTCGACGCCAGTTGCGGCGCCGAGCCGAGGTGGCTCTGCTTCGCTAAACAGCAGGCGGCGTGGCGAGCCGGAGTAAAGTGTCCGCGTCGTTGGCTCACCTGCTACCGCGAATCGCAGCGGTCACACGATGAGTCAACGGCACAGTGCATGGCAGCGGGTGGTACGTACGGCATGGGGGCGCTCATGCAGTGGTTGCGGCTTGAGACGTCAACGCATTGTTTAAGGTTTGACTGACGGAGTCAGCGGCCGATCGAGCATTCAGGAACCAGGGTCACTGCTCCAGCTCAAAACTGTAGGACTGGACTGGCATACCGTTGAGCGCAGACAGTAGTGATGGGGAGAGTGAGTTGTCGTTGCGCGTTAGTAGTACGCGTTAACGGGCAGTGGTTGACGCTGTCTATCGCGTGATGGCAATCTTGAACGCGCGGCAGCAGGTGCAAGTCAGAATCTGAGAGCCGAGTGGCACAGACGGTCAACGGGGTATCTGGCCACAGCACAGGAGCGACGTCCAGCATGATAGCCTAGCCGAAGTTGTTACTCCGTACTGAAAGAGTAGTGTCGCAAAAGTTCACCGGCGCATGCCAATTAAGCTTCTTGTACCGGTGAAAACGGTACAAAAGGTAGCATGGTCATAGCAGTTCTCAAGACCGGATAATCTCATCCCACTTTCAACGTTCTAAGACTGACCGCAACTATGACCTGGAAAGGCACCAGAACTGCAAATTTAGCGGCGCAGACGTCCTGGATGGGCTGCAGCAATAACCTGGAAACGGATCGCCATGTCCCAGGTTCCCGTCACCGTCCGCCAATTCTAGCGGGTGTTGGGGCATCCGCCAAATCCGGTCCTCCCCGACGCCGTCGCGCGGCCGCCCCATCTCCCCCTCCGCGCCGCCGGCCCTCCCCGTCGCGGCGCCGCCCCATCTCCCCCCCCCCCCCCCTCCCGGTGCCCCTCCGCCTGGCCCTCCACGCCGCCGCGCGCCCGCCGCCACCACCTGGCCCTCGACGGCACCTCCAGGCCCTCCACCTGCACCTCGACGCCGCCTCCCCCTAGCCCTCGACGCCGCCGTGGCAAGATCCTGGAGAGGGACGCGGGTAGGGATGCGTTGCGCGGCCGGGACGCGAGCAGGGACGCAGCGGGCGCATGCGTCTTGCAGCCAGGGCGTGGGTAGGGAAGCGGCGGGCGGGCGCGTCGCGCGGCAGGGGGCGCGGCGGCGGCGCGACGCTCTTGGGCCAGAGTTCGGCTCGGGAGGCGGCGATGTGTGGATTTGGAGGAGCAGATACAGAGTCATTGTTGCAACAAAAACGAATTTGGAGTGTGGAATCTTTTAGAGGAGGTGTAGAATATTCCTATAAAGAGTGAAAAATAGAGGACACTGTTGCGGTTAGCCTAAGCCGTGTGGCTTACAGAGAAGTTTTGGCGTCGCTGAAAGTGTGCTGTACTGAAGCATATGGCTCACTTACATCCCATCGGCTAAAAGTATGCTTTTTGGTCGACAAGCTACATTCCGCGCATCACTCGATCGGGTAAAGCAAGTCGCCGGGAATGATTACGCCCGTGACATCCACGTCGTGAATTCAATATCGATCGGCGGATTCTGCAGTTCCGATTAGGTCGTTTTCGCATTAAGGTATGGATGGCGACCTACAACTATGATAGGATTATTTTAGAATGATGATTGGGAGAACGCTGATTGTGCCATCCACAAGGCTGCAGGGACACCAGCGGCCGGCCGCGAGCACCATGACAGCGGCCGAACTCGTCAACCCTTTGACGGATAGAAATTCAGCAGAACGCAGCGGTCACCTGCCTCCACTGGGATCAGTCAACCTTAGTGATTTCATCTTTCGAAAAAAAGATATTGCCAGTTGCCACCCAAAACACATGGTGAGAATTAACGCAGGCAACAGGAGGATAATGGAAGCATTCAGAAAAGCAGTCAATGACTTGGAAATCAGGGAAATACGCTTGCAAGGGAGAAAATATACATGGACTAATGACCACACACTATCAAGAATCGACAGAGCTTTTTGTACAAATGAGTGGGAGCTCATGCTGCCTAACTGCATGCTCAGTGCCGTTTCGTCAATGGTGTCTGACCATAGCCCATTGCTGCTAGTTGGAGACGTCCAGAAAAGAACATACAAGGGTTTCAGGTTCGAATCATTTTGGCCAAAAATTGAGGGATATCAAGAGGTGGTCCAACAATCATGGAATCAGCCGACCAACACTGAAAATAGCTTCCTAAATCTGCACATTAAGCTAGAAAAAACAGCCAAGGAACTGAAAAAGTGGGCAAGGAGTAAGATTGGAAATAATAAACTGCTACTGCAGGTGGCGAAAACGTTGATCGCTATCTTGGACGTTGTTCAAGAATACAGACAGCTAAGTGCAGAGGAAATCAACTTTAAAAGAGAACTCAAGTGCAAGATCCTAGGACTCTCGGCAATAGAAAAGCTAAGACTGAGGCAGAGATCGAGAATGATCAATATCAAAGCTAGTGAAGCCCACTCTAAGCTCTTCTTCCTTCGGATTATGGAAGAAAAAGAAAGAATTTCATTCGATCTTTGCAGGGGCAGTCAGGACAGGTGCACACACACCAACAAAAAGAAGAAGTAATATATGAGCACTTCACAAAATTATTGGGAGAACCTGGGCCGAGAACAACAACTCTTGATTGGGAAAAAATTGGAATACCAAGGCAGAATCTGGATCACCTGCAGCTCCCATTCACTGAAGAGGAAATATATGGAGTGGTAAAAGAATTGCCAAATGAAAAATCGCCTGGACCGGATGGATTCATCGGTTTGTTTTTCAAAACAAGCTGGGAAATAATTAAAGAGGACGTACTGCAGGCTGTCAATAGCTTTTTCGACCATCACAGGCACCATTTGAACCTTTTAAATTCAGGGCTCATTGTACTGATCCCAAAGCAAGAAGGGGCAAATACAATGACTGATTTCAGGCCAATAAGTCTCACTCACTGTGTGGCAAAGCTCTTTTCAAAAATTCTAGCAAACAGGTTGGCAAAAGAGCTTGACAAGCTGGTGTCCAGAACTCAAAGTGCATTCATAAAAAAGAGGAGCATTTTGGACAACTTCTTGTACACCCAAAACCTGATCCGTGAAGTGCACAGAGCAAAACTGCCCACTCTTTTCCTAAAATTGGACATTGCAAAGGCTTTTGACACGGTGAGATGGGACTATCTCCTAGAGGTGCTGCAACAAATGGGATTCACCAGAAGATGGAGGGAATGGATTTCAGCCCTGTTGGCATCATCGAACTCATCTGTTTTGCTAAATGGAGTTAGAGGAAAGAGCTTCAGCCACAGAAACGGTTTGAGACAAGGGGACTCTCTCTCCCCTATGCTCTTTATTCTTGCAATGGAACCGCTGCAGAGAATCTTGGCCCTAGCAACAGAAGAAAATCTCCTCAAACCAATAAACAACAGAGTTGCAAAACTGAGAATTAGTATGTATGCAGATGATGCTGCAATATTTGCAAACCCAAATAAGGAGGGAGATACAAACAATACAACAGATATTGGAAGCCTTCGGAGAAGCATCAGGCCTGAAAATCAACATCAGGAAGTGTGCAGTATACCCAATAAAATGTGAAGGGCTGGACCTAAATGAAATCATGCAGCCTTTGCCATGTGAGATTAAAGCATTACCATGCAAGTACCTCGGATTGCCATTGAGTACTAGAAAGCTACGCAAAGGGGAAGTGCAACCACTTATAGATCGAGTCTCAGCAAAACTGCCAATGTGGAAAGGAAAATACCTCGACAAATCAGGTAGACTAAGGCTTGTCAACTCGGTTCTGTCTGCAGTGCCCATCTACCATATGACAGTATTTCCATTAAAGAAGTGGGCTATAAATTGCATAGACAAAATCAGAAGAAGTTTCCTTTGGAAAGGAAGTGAACATGCAAATGGAGGACACTGCCTAGTTAATTGGAGGAGAGTAGCACGGCCAAAGAAACTGGGAGGACTTGGTATACAAAACTTGGAATTTTTTGAAGAGCACTGAGACTCAGGTGGCTCTGGTTCGAATGGACAGATCAAGAGAGACCATGGGTAGGAACACAAGCACCATGTGACGCGGTAGACAGGCAACTTTTCAGATTAAGCACCACTGTGATCGTAGGAAACGGATGCACGGCAAAATTCTGGCAGTCAAGTTGGCTGCATGGTCAAGCTCCCATGGACATGGCACCAGACTTGTACAAGCTAGCGTACAGGAAAAATAGAACTGTACAACAGGACCTTCAAAATCACCAATGGACTAGAGGCTTGCTGCGAATGACAACCACTGACCAAATGGCACAATTCATCATGCTGTGGGGAATGATAGAAGAGGTTCAGCTCAATGATCAGCCTGACCAGATAAAGTGGAACTGGACTCCGCACGGCCATTACATAGCAAAGTCTGCCTACCTCGTGCAGTTCAGAGGCACATATAACACATTTGACGCGAATAGCATATGGAAGGCACACGCGGAAGGGAAGCATAAATTCTTCGCATGGCTTCTTATGCAGCAAAAAATCCTCACTGCAGACAAGCTACAACTCAGAAACTGGCCGTGTAATCCAATATGTGTACTCTGTCAGCAACAACCGGAGACAGCAATGCATCTCTGCCTACAGTGCCCATACTCCTTGCAAATATGGCACAAAATAAAAGACTGGACAGGAGACATGGTGCAGCCTCCAGAAGTGAACATCAACTCCACCCAGGAGTGGTGGAACAAGGCCATGGCTGCTTCTCCTAAGGAAGCTCGTCGATCCAAAGCAGCTGTAATGATCTATACGGCATGGCACATTTGGAATGAGAGAAATAGAAGGACATTCACCAACACTACAATGGAGCCAATTGGAATAGTTAGAAAAATCAAAGAAGATATGGCTCTGAGAGCAAGAGCATGTGGAGTGCTTCCAGCATATCCACTGCAATTAGAGAGCAACCAACATCAAATGTAATTTGTTTCTACAAACACCATGTAATAACTTCTCTTCTACTTAATGAAAAGGCAGTGCTCCTGCCTAGTTTTCAAAAAAAAAAAAAGAGAATTAACGCAGGCGCGCTCGCACTCACTACTCGTGTAAGCAGTGCCATTTTCATGAGTTTCACTTGCCGCGAGAGCTTCTTCCGCTGAAAGGGACACCTCCAGAACAGACGACGACGATTGCGAACGTATGAGGAAACGATGCAAAATCTTCTAGGCTTCTAGTTCTAGGTAGACGGGACCCAAGCATCCAAGCCACTGATATGCAGTTCTGTTCAGTCAGCACATGCCTTTCACAGCGTGACCTACTACACTGTTTGATCGAATTAATGAACCTCTCTCAAGTCTCAAACGACATCAAGAGAAAGTTTGATCGAACTTGAACACATCCATGCACGCAAGGTAGTTATCCGAAACAGGAGCAGCTGACGTGTCGTGGATCAAGACCAGTGCGAACTCGATTTGTGATAAATTATTATAGTACAAAACGCTATCCACAGAAACAGGGGCCATGAACAGATGACCCCGCTTTCTGCGATTAACGGAGGACGATTAACGATGCAACCAACGGAGAATCCAACGCGTGGACGGTGGCGCCGTGGTACGACGGGATAAGCCTGAATCATTAGCTCCACCTCAAGCGAGGCCTGGCGGCCGCCCCCCGTTCTTATCCCCACGAATCCCACTCGTTCTCCATCACCGCCGTATTCCACTCCTGCCTTTTTCGCCTCAAATCCAGCACCACCTTCTGCCCGGCTTTGCCTATAGCTGGAAAGATTTTGCTACACATTCAAAATTCAATCTGCCTTGTAAAAAGAACAGCGAAATTACAGCTGCAACTTTGCTAGGCGGATCATACCAGGAGGATAACCTACACGGCGATTTGGTAGGTACTAGGTGCTGTCATTCCCTTCCTGTCAGCGCTAGCGGATTCTGTTGTGATGACGATGAGGCAGCAGCCCCAGGTTACTTACCGAAGTACCCGCGTCCGTCCACGAGCCAGGCTGCCGCCGCCGGAGCGCGCCAAGAGTTGGATCATCCCCACGGCTGGCTGACGCGGCCCCGGCGCTGCACGCGTGTCCAGGCCCCAGGGACGCGGTCGGTGGCCGCCCAACCGTGCAGTCATCCCGGCCTCTTTTATCCGCCCCAACCAAAGGTGTCCCCCGCTCCTCCCAACCGCGTCCCGTGTCCCAAACATTCTGCGTTCTGAGACCGCGGCCGCTGCCGATCGAGGCCGCGCCAAGTTTCTGTCTGTCTTCTACTAGTAGTTGCCTGTGCACCGTGGCCAGTTAACCCCAGAGCTACAAGCCTACAACTAGCGACCGGCGCCCGCGCGCGCGCGCGCGCGTGGCATAAAAGCCGGGCTCCGCCGCGTGCAAGAATCCCTCCCTTGTTCTGTTCTCCCAAGTAAACCACTTCAGCTCGAGCACTTTGCAAGCACCGTCCATGGCGGCCGCCGCCTCGTCCTGTTCTCTCTTGCTCCCGCTCCTCTTCACCGCGCTGCTAGTGTCTCCGGCTTGCGGCTGCGATCGGTGCGTGCGCCGGTCCAAGGCCACCTACCAGGCATCCTCCTCGCTCGCCCTCAACGGTACGCAACCGACCACCACTGGCGTTCGTTCGAGTTCAAGATCACTGAATTTTGTGTGTTGCATGCAATTGCAAGATTGGTTGATTCTACTTTTTGGTTGCTTGATTAATTGTACGTGCAGCCGGCTCGTGCGGGTACGGCTCCCTGGCCGCGTCGTTCGGCGGCGGCCTCCTCGCCGCCGCGGCGGGCCCCGCGCTGTACCGGGGCGGCGTCGGCTGCGGCGCGTGCTACCAGGTGCGCTGCACGGACGCCGCGCTCTGCGGCGCCGCCGGGGCGCGGGTGGTGGTCACGGGGCGCGCGCCGCGCGCAGCGGCCGACAACAACAACAACAGCAACAAGAACCGCACCCAGGACCTGGTGCTGAGCGGCGCGGCGTACGCGGCCATGGCCCGCGCCGGCGGCGAAGCCGCGCGGCGGCTCAGGGAGCGACGCGCCGTGGACGTCGAGTACAAGAGGTAGGGGTAGTTGCCCTGCTCCCTGTCCGGCCGTCGCTGTGTACGCGCGCGCGCGGCGCCGTGCGGATGTTGTTTAGTTTGTTGTCATCAGCATCGTCGTTACCGTTCGTCCGCACAGTGCAGTGACGTGACGGTTTTTTGCTCGGAACTTCTGTGCGCGCAGGGTGCCGTGCCAGTACGCGGACCGCAACCTGTCGATACGCGTCGAGGAGAGGAGCCGGGCGCCGAGCAACCTGGCGATCAGGTTCCTGTACCAGGGCGGCCAGACTGACATCGTCGCTGTCGACGTCGCCACGGTAAACCGTTTCCCCTGGGTTTATCCCTCGTTTTTGTAACAAGTTTGAAAACTGAAGTCAGCAACCAACGAACGTTCGATGTGTCGACCAGGTCGGCTCGTCGAACTGGCGGTTCATGACGCGGGACCACGGCCCGGCGTGGAGCACGAGCCAGGCGCCCGCGCCGCCGCTGCAGTTCCGGCTGGTGGTGACCGGCGGCTACGACGGCAAGTGGGTGTGGGCGGAGCGGGAGGTGCTGCCGCGCCGGTGGGAGGTCGGACGGGTGTACGACACCGGGGTGCAGATCGCCGACGTCGCGCAGGAAGGGTGCTACCCCTGCGACGACACGCAGGAGTGGCAGTGACGCAGGCGAGAGCAGTTCCTCTGCAGTCACTGCTCTCTGCAGTGGTCACTGACGCATGGGCCCAGCCACGCCGAGCCCGTGTGTGGCCCACACGTCAGTGACGATGGCAGAGGGAAGTCGACTACAGAGGATCCGAAGTCGACGCAGGCAGCCCGCATTCGAATTGTACAGTTTTTTGCTTTCGCTTTTTTTCTTCCTTTTTCATTATTTATGTTTCCTTCTCCATTCCATCCGTTTTGGGTGGATTGAGACGATGGGAATGATGAGTGGATCGGAGAGTCAATCGTGCCGTTGCAACTGACTCTCTGCTTTGTTGTTTTCTCCACTTGGTTCCTGTGGTCGGATAGCTGATGGCTTTGGCGCCGGTTTTCAGTTGGTGTGCACTGTGGTCGTCAATTATCGACGCGTGCTTCCACTTCTGCCCGGTCTGAGCGCGTGCGCGCATCATGGCCACTCGTTTTGGATGGATCGATTCGGTGACACTGCCGGACGTATAACCGGAAATGTTCTAAAGAGATTCAGCGGCCACGATTTACACACTTTTTTTTTATTCCAAAAGTCCCTAAATTAAGCCTGTGGCGGCAGCATCGCCTATTGAGTGCCTCTTTGCTCGACGTTGGAACAGAGTATTGTAACGGCTAGCATTTGGCACTTTGCAGTTCGAGAAGCACACACGTACACGTATGGAACGGAAAAGAAAGGGGAAGGATCCAGCCGACCATTCTTGTTATGTTGCCAACCATGACTTGTTATGGTCCCGATACGCACTGAGCTTTGTCTCTGCTCAATACTCCTATACAAAACAAGACAAACGGGAACTCGCGTGGCACTGTCCTGGTGACATGATCGTCTCGGATAACAATCGCAATACGGTCTACGGACTCCAATGATGCTCAGCTTGTACTTAAAGATGGGCATCAAAGGTCCACAAGACACTGGTAGTGATGGAGCAGAGAGATGCGAGCGATTTGTTGTTCCGCCCAGAGAAGAAACGAAATGCACGCCTCTGGCCGGCCGGCTCTCGATCGCAGCAGTTGTGTTATCTGTCAGGCTCAGGCAGCGCGGGCAACGCAAACTAATATTCCCGCGATGATAGTTTCTTTCAAACAATCCTACGCAAGACCCGAATGAGAGCGTTGGAGTGATGGGAAGATCGCCAGTGCGCCACCCTTCCCGTCCGTCGCTATCGTCGACGAGGACGACACCGCCATTCTGCACCGACATTGCATCGTGTTTCCCCACGCACAGCCCGAACTCTGCATGATGGCTTCTCCAGAACCGCGCTAGTGACGCATTTTTTTTCTTCAATAGGAGGTTTAATTAAGCAAGTAATCCTGACGGATTAGTTTAAGCTAATGACGTTTTGTTTCGATCTACCGATCGGCATTTCTACTCTTCCCGCTTCGCTGCCGATGCACACATCAGCAGAGCGTGGGTGTGCCTCACTCTTCGTCAGACGTGAACGGATCTTTTACGCGTGATGGCATGCGCCGTCCGCGCCGTACAGGCTGAAACATCACGTGGCCTGATGTCACGAGCTTGAAGCTCGCAATTAGACTTCAAAAATCGTACTAGCAGATTTCATTTGCTCCAGGACCAGGACGGAATTTCAGACATAGGCAAGACAAGTGACGGATGGAGTCGTTGTACAAAGATAGAGGATACAGAATTTCAAGGAGACTCGGGCTGGGCCCGAACAAAAGCTGAGTGTCGGGATGGCCCGAACAAAAGCTGCAGGCTGTTATCCTGTACTTGTAGCCCAATATCTCTGTCACAGTTCCTCGCGCAGCAGCGGCCCAGAACCGACGGCCGCATGAACCGCACCGACGCAAGGCCCACCGAGCTCGTCGCCGAACAAAAACAGAACCTCTGCTCGTCGCCGGCGTTGCCATCCTCCGCGGCGGCAGTTGACTTGAGCCGTGCGTCCGTCGCTGGAGCTGTTGGTAAAAACGGCGCGCAACAGTGCCGGACCTCGAACAGGCCGGGACTTTTTGTACAGCCTTGCGGGAGTTGGTTGGTTCCAGTACTTCTAGCCGTTGACTTGGTCTTAACCGACCCATTTGTTCCGTCACATTTACACCGCTGATCAGCGTCGTCCCATTCGGGGACCCTTCGATTCTCAAGTTTCAGAAAGGCAAGGCAGGACAGTATAGTAGTAGCTGGTTCTCGTGAGGCAGAGACGAGGACGATTGACCTACCAGCTCTACTGAAGGCTCAGCAGATCTCCAGCCGCCGTTGACCTATGCGTAACATGGATGGCAACTTGGCATCGCGACATGAATGCACACGTCCCGGTACGAGAAAGTCTACGTACTGTGCGCGCCCGTGACTTGCTTCGGCACGCATGCACCTGTTGCTTTCGAGAACCAGCCACCGCGCTGACCGATGACGTACGCGCTGATCGAACGCCGGGGCAGCCTGAAGTAACCCGTGAGATAAGCGTATTTACCGGCCTCAGGACCTGATGAATTTTGATAGGCGTAGCCGCGTAGTATTATAGTTGGCCACTTTGGACCTGAGACTCAGAGAGTGCATGGCCTTGACGTCCAGGTTCAGTCTCTCTCCGCAACTGTTGCTTTCACGTGTCTGAATCCAATCCTATCCGTGCATTTTCTGAGACCCAGTTTCCGTGATTACTATGTCAGGCATGACCTAGATGAAATCAAATGAACCGAGAACGAGTCAGTCACCTACTGGTACTCCTGCAGCAACATGGCTGTGTCAACGTTTAAAACAGTTACGGTACGGGTGATGCAGCTCATGCTATCTGGTGATCCGAGCGGAATAAGCTGCCCCGGTTTGACCTGTTATTGCTGCTTCGTTGCTGTTGGCTTTCAAGCGACAACGACCGGGTGCTGCCATGGTTGAACCGGTCTCGATCCTTCTCGCTCTCACACCAACAAGCGAAGTCGCGGGCGGCTCAAGCGCTAGCTAGACCAGTGAGACCGGTTCGGCGTTGTACTGGTATGTCTCGAACACATCTGTGGTCACTGGGTCAGTGATCGAATGAATGAATGAATGCGTGCACCGAGACGCATCTGCTTGCAGCGACGATCCGTTCAGCATCGGGTAACATGCATGCACGACGTACGCCTTCCCCAGCTGCCCTGACCCATGCAGCCAGACACTCCGCTTTGCCATTAGTCCTCTTCCCAATCATCAGCAAACGCGCACCAAAACACGTGATGGATCGGGCGCCTAACCATCATCGATCAAAAGCGGGGGCCGGGGTTAAGCAAAGCAAAGCGAACTGCACTGCCGTCGCGATCGATCGCCGGAGTTAAGTGCGTGCCGGCGGGGCCCTTGATTCGCTGTTGGGTGCGGCGAACCCGTCGCGTCCTCGCCGAACCGCCGGGCCGGACGAAGCCTCGCGCGGGCGGGCCACCACCACCTGCCTGCTATGGATGGGATCGGGGGAGGAGGGAGGCAGCGCGCCGCGCCATTTAATTCGTACAGGTCACCGATCGGCCGGTCGATGCGGACCGAACTGGCGTGCCAATCAATCGGCGAGCGAGCGAGTGAGGTGGGCACGGCGGCGGGCACGGGCACGGCGGGTGGGCGAGCTGGGGTCCCGCTCCTCCGACGCCGGGGCCGGGCACGATCGACGGGCATGGCGCCTGGGCGAGCCACGTGTGCGCCGCGGATCTAGCGATGGGGCTCCTGCTACAGAGAACGAATCTGGTGGCGCTCGGGTGCCAAGCTGGCTTATTGACGGTTTTTTGGTGTATGCATATGCATGTACACACCTGACAATTTCCCTCCCATTAAAAGCAAATCGATTTCTTGGTTCGTTGTATCAACATCCAACATCTGAATTTAGACACCCTCAAAATTCCGACCACTTTCATTTGCCATGGCCATCACAAGGGTAATTTTGTTTGGCATAAACTTTTAGCACAATTCGCACTAGAGCATATTTGATTCGTAGCCACATTTGCCATATTTTCTGTAACAGCTGATCGTTTACTACCCGTGATGGAGCATGAGTAACAATTTAGGAGGGGCCAATGAAGAATTAGATATATGTCTAATGCTTTATTAGTGTAAATGAAGCAATTACTTAGCAATTTATTAGTTTCAATAACTAATTTATCAGTGGTTCTCAAGTTTCTGTTAGGGAGGGGGAGGGGGGGGGGGGGGGGGGGGCAAAGGCCCACTTTAGTCTTGCATAAGCTCCGTGTTAGCAACCCAGTACAGGATACAAGCTCTAGAATGTTCTAGAAGGTTCTAGAGAGGGAGAAAGGGTAGTACAAGGGAGGAAGAAGAATCGAGCAAAGCTCACCTCGAGCCGCAGCTTGCCGCCGGTTCGATAGCCTGGTCAATCGACGCCTTCTCTGGTTGCTTTGCTTCTGTATATGTACTGCTCGCTGTCTTGCTTTGTTGCTTGGATCCAGTCCAGCGCCGGCCCATCTCCCAATACTTGCCGGCTCATTCAACATCAGTTTAGTCCCTAACACTCCGTCAGTATTTATTACCGCAAACTCTAACCGTCATAAATTTTCAACTTGTAACCCCCCACTTCTCATATAGGTTTTAAAAAACAAAGCGACGGTTCAGAGCGAAGACCGCGCGGCCATGCGTAAGCTGCGGCGATGGATTCATGCACTACTTCTGGCTAGCTGTGGCTGCGCTGCAGCCACACGCTGCAAAACTTTGCTTAAGTTGTGGTGGGCGGAATTTCCACCAAGACTTAGGATAATGTTTTGCAAGAGGTGTCGCAACGGGGAGTCATGTGTCTTAACTCTTTTGTCCTCTATGAGATTAACCTAATCTTGATTCACCATAAGACGTGTTTGGTTCGTTGCCAAACAGTGTCGTGATAAACATTATTCTCACGTCATATTGTAATAGAATCATATTCTTGCTAAACTTTGCCCAATGTTGAGTGAACATTGCTCAACACACTTCTGTGCCAAGGATGTGGGGGCAATATAAGGCTACACATCAAACACATCATGCTACCTCTATTTTCGTACCCTCTCCGTATCAAATTACTTGACGTTTTTGACTTTTGAAAATCACATTTGACCACTCGTCTTATTCGAAAATTTTGTGCAATTATCATTAATTTTGTTATAGTTTATTTTATCATTAGAGATACTTTAAGCATGATTTATTTGTTTTTATATTTGCACAAAATTTTTGAATAAGAGGAGCGGTCAAACGTAATCTTCAAAAGTAAAAAAGTCAAGTAATTTGACATAGAGGTAGTACTCTTATTGTTAGGACGACCTAATGCCAATCAATGTCCTAGTGTCAAAATAAAATCCGGAAGGAGTATGTTTAAAAAAAAAAAATCTGAGCTACCACTGACCCAAATGTGACATGTTGTCTCGTCATCACAACTGGATTGAAAGATACCCTGAAGCACTAATTCTGACGCAACAATCCTTCATTATTATATGACTTATTACTCTATTTTAGAAATTAAATAGTAGTGTATATGACTTTACTTGACCAGCAATCCATGACCACAGTGTTATCTGCACATGACAGATTCACGTCCGCTATATCCTGAGCCAGAGCAATCATGGACAGTGGCAGTCTTAACTTTAGGTTTTTGCTTCGCAAGCCATCAAATTGTCCAGCCGCCGCGCAGATTCTGCTTTTCCCTGCCGGTAAAGATGTTCCAAGTTCGGAAACAACCCTCACCGTAAACAGTAAACTGAAGATTCAAACTGCAAGTACTGTGTTCGCTAGCACCTATGGACTAGCCACTGGACCCAGCAGTAAGCCAGCGGGTGGTTTGTAAGAGCAACTCCAATGGAAGCCCCTAAATCAAAGCCCTTACTTTCTAAGTAGGGGCTGTCCCAACTGTCTGGGGGCCTGTTTTCTACCCTCGACTCCAACAGCAGCCCCTAAATCTCAGCCCTTATTCTATTATCTCATCCGTTCCAACATAGAATCAATGTTTGTATCTATTTGCACCACCAATATTCAAGCATGAATATTTTCAACATATAGAACCAAAACATATCCAAATCCATAAATTCAAATACCACAATTAAAATTCTAATTTTTGGAACATCATGATACAATTCAAATTCTAATCGTCGAAACATCATGACATAGTCCTTCTAACATCACAAAAGAAACAAAATGCCAACCATAGTCCAACCAACAGCACGTGTGACTAATTTTTGTTTCCGTCGGCATCACTACCACTACCACCATCAACACTACCAGTACCACTAGCTCCAGCGTTGAGTTCAACCACCTTTCGTGCTGCAATTATTTTTCTCATTGCCAACACATAAGTTCAACCACCTTTCTATTATCAGGATCAGTAATTCAGCATTCTAAAAATCTGAATATGGACTGTACATGCATAAGTTCAGAAAGGGCATCCATCTTTGCATACCCCAATCCATCGGATAGCCACTTTTTGTGAAAACAAACGACTACTGATAACCTGAAATTTTAGCACAACTGTACTGTACAGACACCATCGGATCGGAGGAAAATCTCACATGCAGAACTCACTTATGTATGATACAACATCAGGTGGCAGTCACAGGCAAAGCAATAGTTGACAGGTAGATTCGAGTCTACAGGCAATAGCATATGCGCACGCACGAAAACAAGCAAGAAACGGCGGCGGCGGCCAACTAAAATACGGCGGCGGCCAACTAAAATACGGCAAGCGGCACTCACGAGAGGAACGAGGAGGGTACCTCGGGGGAGGAGGATGTCCCGGTGGCGGGGAAGGGCGTCCCGGTGGTGGGGAAGAGCGTCACGGCAGCGGCGTGGTCGGGGAAGGACGTCTCGTCGCCGGTGGCCCGGATCTGGCCAGCGGCGGGCTTGGGGATGGGCGTCTTGGCGGCAGGGATGGGGAGGCCACACCGTGGAGGGACGCGAGGTCGAGGAGGACGCATGGCGACGGCCGGTGGCGGCAGGCCCGGCGACGGCCTGGGGAGGGAGAGCGGCGGGAAGGAGGCGAAACAGGCGGGAGGAGTGCGCGGGAGCAGGAGCGACGAAAATGAGCGAGTTGGGGCTCGCTCGCGGAGCCCCCAGGACAAGGGGCCGGAGGGGGAAATCTGGGAGCCTCCCCAGGGTAGGGACTCGAGTTGGGGCTCCATTGGAGTTGGTTTTTTGGTCTTCGGCTCCTAAATGGTGAGTAGGGGCTGTAGTTGGGGCTCCCATTGGAGTTGCTCTAAGCATCTTTCTTCGGCCTCAAGCCAACGACCAGTAGCATTGGCATGGCAGCCCCCACTCCCCAGTCAGACGTGTTCCACTCCCTTCGCTCGCTCGGAGCGGCAGCACCCACCCGTGCGGGCTCCGCTCTCCACCAGTGTACCGCCTCACCGCGCCATCCACGTCACGAAACACCACGATACGCATCAGTACGCCCCTATAAAACACCGCCTCCTCCCGCTGGCCACCGGACCATGTCATCCAAGCGGCAGACGACAAAGACCCTCCTCCTCTCCTCCTTGAGCAGAAGCAGAGCAGAGCAAAGCGAAGCGCGAAGAAGCAGAGCAAACGGACGCGATGGCGGTGGGGTTCCGCCGGACGCTCTCGACGCTGGCGTCGAACAAGTCGGTGGCGCCGTCGTTCCTGCTGGACTGCGCGCGGCCCAAGAAGCTGTCGTACGCGCGGGTGCGGTCGACGAGCCTCCCCGTGCGGCTCCACCCGCTGGCCGCCGCGCTGCACGACGCGGCGCGCGCGCTGCTGTCGTGGGCCGACGCGCCGGCGCAGACGGGGCCCGCGTGGGTCGCCGACGGCGCCGGCCGCGCGGGCCGCGTGCTGTCCGGGCTGGCCGACCTGCTCCACCACCCGCAGGCCCGCGACGCGCTGCGCCGGCCCTGGACGGAGCAGCTCCTCGACGACCTCCTCCTCCTCGCCGACCTCCACGGCTGCTTCCGCGAGTCGCTCGTCGCGCTCAAGCAGCTCCTCGCCGAGACGCACGCCGCGCTGCGGCGCCGCGACGGGTCCCGCCTCGCCGCCGCGCTCCGGGCGCAGCGCCGGTCCGCGCGGGAGACGTCGCGCCTCGCTTCCGCCGCGCGGGACCTCTCCCACCGCGCGGCGCCCGACGACGAGTCCGACGAGACCACGCTAGCCGACGCCTTCGCGGCCGCCACCGCCGCCGTGGCCGCCGCCTCCGCCGCGGTCTTCTCCGGCGTGTCCGCCGCGTCCGCCGAGTCGGCCGCCAGCGCCGCGCCGTCGCCGAGGACGCCGACGCCCTACTCCCCCGCCCGCACGCCGGCCAGCCCGATGTGGCTGGTGACCGACCTCCTCCGCCGGAGGAGGACCGTGTCGTTCGAGGACTCGTGCAACGAGGAGGAGGAGGAGCGGAAGGCTGCCATGGCCAGGGTGCGCGGGCTCGAGGAGTGCGTCGACGCCGCCGAGACCGGATGCGAGGAGGTGTACCGCGCGCTCGTCAACGCCAGAGTCTCCCTGCTCAACCTGCTCACGCCCACATTCTGACGCATTTTGCCTCGCGAAAATTCTGACAGATCGAGTGTGTGTTTTTGCTGCGATATTATTAGTGCCCAAGATTCCATTTTGATTCGTTTGCGGCGTGTAAATGATGTATATACGTTGATTGTAAAGCCAACACTAGTTCCGGTTAGCTGAAAGCCCTGCTGATTTTCCGCACTTGTTGTATCTCCCTCCCTTCGTTCTGCCCTGGTTTGCTTCTGCAAGCTTAAGAGTGCATGCCCAAAGTTCACTTGAACTTCGTCTCTTCAATTCATCTGATATTATTACCAGGAGAGCAATGTACTGCTGAATTCAGCAGATTTGTATTCCAGACTGTCAAGTGAAGAATGCCGTTTCAGTATCGAGCCCGCTCTCTGTTTTCTTCTCGAACGCATGCATGCACATAGCACGCGCATGTTACATCGGAATGGAAAAGTTTGCATGCACAGACTGATTGAGACGAAATCTTTGGCTCCTGCCGGGGTCCTATCGGTCGGTTCGGCGTCACATTGGGTTGTAGTATCTGCAGAGTTTAATGCGACACGCTGGAGTGATGCATGACCAAACCCTTTTCCAGTGGTGCCGCCGCCAAACTCTCCCTGCAGCGAGGCTGACATGCATCCAGCCCCGAATTTAAGCCTCGCTTTGGTAGCACATCCATCGTGCAGCTCTTGCTAATGCCAGCTTGTGTCCAGATATGAATCGGAACGATGGTCACCTAATTCATGTTAATGGCGCGTGACTGTGTGGGGTTTGGCACATCACATCTGTACCTCTCGCTCATGTGCACATGAGTAGGAGTATCATACTCCATCCAGAACTTTCATTTCAGTTATCCCGTAGTCCCATCCCATGCAAGCGCGGAAACTTCTCGCTGTTTTCTGAACACAGGCAAGCTAGTATGAACTGGTGCTACTGGACAGCCATGCATTCAGATTCGTAGTGGTACCAGTAGCATTCTTACTTATCAGCTGGCAACAAACAGAGACCACCGTACTTATTTTGAAAAAAGAGGGGAGATAACCGTACAGTGGAAAAGGCGAAAGCAACTACCGAGCTCTCTCGTTTGAACACTTGCTTAATAACATGAAAAAGTGGCATGTCACTTCGCTTTTGGAGTAGGGCATCCCCCGTTCTAATGTGACCAACCGATCATCCGGTACAGTCATCAGCTCCCGCGTCGGTGCGGTTGCCTCGCCCGCCATGACCATAACATATTATGCAGTGCGAGCTCCATGGATCCATCACACGAGCCGAATCAATGCGGGTTACCAAAATTATTGAGGTCCTTGCAACGCCACGAGAATAATTGGGACATATATTGCGAGATCGATGGAATAATGCAGCCTGAATGTCCAATTGATTGGGTCATGTTTGTTGGATTGGATATTTGGACCTCCTCCCATGTGCGGACCGGGCGTGCGACGTGCTCCGGGAAAAATCTGAATCTAAGACGAGCGAGCGCGTCTTGAACCGAATCACTGAATTTTAACGGTGATCATTCGGCGGCTGGTTTGGGTTGCAGACGGTTGCCGCATGATTTGGTCAGGAACTCAGGATTTCTGCCGTTGGAAAGGCCATGTGGATGCACAATCCAACGCCGCGTGCGTGCGACTTATACTTACCGGAGGAAGACGACGAGGACTTGGAAAGACGGCGGTGGGGTGGTTTATTAGGATAGTGCGCTCCGTACAAGAGCACGCGCGCGCCCGCCCGGGCTGAGATTAGAGTATGCTAGTACTGCAGAGAAGTGAAGCTTCGACTGTGACGCGTCCAGGTCACGCATAATAGAGAAGCCAGGTACGCGAAAGTTGGTGGATTTTTGTTCGATTCCATCCACCTCGCCGGCGATTTCCTCGGTGTTTTTAAAGTAACGATGGTGCAGTAAAGTAATGTGGAGAAGGATCACACTTTAACATTCGTGGTTGATCGGTTGCGACACTAATGGATAATTGGATATAGAAAAGGATGAGAAAAAGGGGAGATTAATAATTGGAAAAGTGGAGCGAAAGGGCACCACTTGTTCGCATCGTGGATTTCTTTCTTTTCCTGCTTTGGGGTGATTTTTGGGCCCTACCGGGAGATGTATGGGCCCATCAAAAACTTTCGGGGGCTTTCGATTGATGCTTATAGCCCACCGCGATCTACCCCGGGAGAGAAAAGGATCCGTCGAAGCCAATCGCGTCCGCCACGTGATTAGCGTTTGGAGGCCGGAGTTCGTGGTGGTGGCCGTCCATCGACGGGACGGCGGACACAGTGCGTGATGCGTTGGATCTAAGCGCGGCGCAGGCAATTGGTTGGGAGCCAGAGAATGTTCAACTCGATTTGGCTCTTTTTCTTTTTGGGTCAGAAGGATTCAGCTCTGCTGCTCCTTGTCCCGTCATAGGCCCCCAAAGATGAAAAGGGGCCGTATCAGGCCCAGATATTTCTGAACTCTTTAATGGGCTGTTTGTTGAAAAGAAAACGAATTTTTTTTATTTTTAATCGATTTTTTAATTATATTTTTATTAATAGTCGCACGTTTTGAAAATTTGCAATACTAGTCGCCCAATCGCCCGCCGATAAAGCGATTAGGCCTTGTCGCCCGGCCAAAAGGCGACAAGAGCCTAGTCGCCCCAACCACGGGCGACGAGAGGCGAGAGCGGCGCGACGGACGGAGTGGTGGGACCCAGTCGCCCATTGGACGGGCGACAGGACCCAGTCGCCTAGCAAACGGGCGACAACGGCTAATCGCCTGTTCAATAGGCGACAAGACATGAGTCGCCAGGGAAAGGGCTACAAGCTCAAATTTTTTTTATTCGATACGGTTTGTTTCATTCGATTTTATCAAGCGCTATTCAGTGCTTTTCTTTTTTTTTATTCGATACGGTTTGTTTCATTCGATATGTTTCAGTGCTTTTCTTTTGCGGTGACGTTGACGGGTCACTGCTCTGGATGCCTGCCTGAGTGATATTGATGGCATAGGCAGAGGGAGGCAGCGATATTGATGTGTCACTGCACCTCGTGGGGGACGCTTTCGGCGGTGACAGTGACATGATTGCACAGTGACCTGATTGCACAGTAACCTGATTGCACAGTGACACAGTGACATGATTTCACAGTGACCTGACATATCTTTGCACCACACTAATTCTAACATGCCTTAGGTAATCGTAAATACCGGATAGTACACCAATCACTACTGAGTGCAACGGGGATTTAATTCACTGCTCTGGTGGCTGCGGAGCGTAGAGCGGTGTCGAAGGAGGCTGCTGCGTGGGCTGCGTCTGTGGAGGAGCAGTGAAGGGCGGCGGTGGAGGAACACTGGACGGGGCATAGCCGCCTGTAATAGCAATGTAACGACATATATAAGTAACAGAAAATTTCGTATGGAAACATGAATTATTAGCGTACCTGTAGTCGATCCAGTAGTAGCCACTAAAGGCAAGCGCCGAGTTCCTTTTAGCACCCAATTATACACTTCAGTAATATTAGTGGTCACTGTACCAGACATCCTGCTAAATAACCAATTGATTACTACCGACATCATGAAATTTGCATACTTAAAACATAAGCATACATAAAACAAAATATCCTCTTCATTAATCCGTGCAATACTTTCATCCTCAACAATCGCTGGACAAACACAAGCATATAGAAAAAAATTACCTGTTACACCCGGCCCAGACGGCGTGCTCCAGCGTCGCCGCTCGAGCCGGCGCGCCTCCGTGTCTTCTCTCCTCCACCATTTCTTCCTCTACTGACTCAACGTGCGCTTCTAACGCGGCCCCCTTCCTCTAACCCAGCAGGACACGCACGCAGCGGGTGGGTTGGGGAGTGGCACCTTGTCGCCCATCCAAGGGGTTATTGGGCTCCTTGTCGCCCAACCGAGGGGCGACTAGGCCCACACTTCGCGCGCCGCACCTTGTCGCCCAGCCAACAGGTTATTTCCCGACTTGTCGCCCGCCAGAGGGGCGACTGGGCCCCACCGCGCCGTCTCTCGCCTCTTGTCGCCCGCTCGCCTCTTGTCGCCCGCTGAATGGGCGACTGGGCCCCACCGCGCCGGTCCTCGCCTCTTGTCGCCCAGTTGATGGGCGACAAGACCTAATCGCCCAATGGGCGGGCGATTGAGCGACTAGTATTGCAAATTTCCAAAACGTGCGACTATTAATAAAAATATAATAAAAAATTCGATTAAAAATAAAAAAAACTCAAAGAAAACTTTCCTGGTCGACTGGGCTACCTTCGGGGGCCTCAAGCGTATGGTGCTCTTGTCAGTCAGTCTCGTTCGGTAGTCCCCCTTAAAAAAAAAAGTCTCGTTTAGTCAGAAGTTTTTTTTTTAAAGGCTAAACGCCCCTGAGGGCTAAAAGATCTTGATTACTCCAGAGGGTACACTGCCATTTTACATGAAAGTCCTTGCCAAGGATAGAAACTAACATCAGCTCCTTTTGGCAGGCTAGAAGGACTTAAATAAAAAAGAAAAATTACAATCCAGTCCTTCAGAGAGCTGTCTCGCCGGCGACGACAGAAGCTTGATGCCGCAGGAGAACAACTCGAAGCACAAAGAGAAGCTACATCGGAGCGCCGTCCTTTTTGCAGCAACCATGGATGCCTCCATCCACAATGGGACCTCGCGGCGTGATGAGAAGAACTCAGTCGAAACACCGCATCATGGATGGGAAGGGGCCTCACCACACTGGTCGATTGACAGGCCAGCGGTCCACCCAGCCGTCGCCTCAAAACCAGCACTCACCACACTGGTCGATTGACAGGCCAGCGGTCCACCCAGCCGTCGCCTCAAAACCAGCATCAAATGTCGAGGTTGAAGGGGTTGGAGCCGTAGATCTTGATGAAGCCTCACCGGGCTCAACCAAAGGGGAATTCCATAGATGGGGATCAGCACAAGGCGATCAACCCGAAATTGGAACCCAGCCTCCATGGTATTGCTCCAAAGAACAAAGCACGACATGCAGCAACTCTTCGTAGTACCTCTGCCAGAGTAACCAAGAAGAAGAAAGGGAAGGAACACACTCACTGGGGAGGAATCCAGTGAGGAAAGCAAAAGGCATCACGCCTACAACCAGTCAGAAGTTGATCGCGCAAGTTTGAAGATATGTGGCGTGCTTTTTGTAATTCCGCCAACAGCTTACTGATGTTTGCAGGCTCATTTGGAGGATGCATGGTTAATTCTTTTAGCGCGCGGCACTTCAATCGTTCTACAAGCGGGAGTTGAGGCCTTGGGGGACATCCCATCAGAAATTGCAAGTGCTTGCTTGCTTTGCAAAATGTACCCGAGTCCATGACCAGCGCTCACCTGGTTAGCACGAAGCGCTCCAGTCCCGTTGCCTGTCCATACGGTCGTCCCGCCCATGCCATGGAACATTCCAACTGTAGCGTGGCACAATGGCACCTGGGAGACATGGCAATGAAACCTGGGTCCTCAAGGCTCTGACTGAAACTGTACATGCTCCTTGTTCCCTGCTACCACCAGGCCGGCGACCTCTGGTCAAGTCCAGTACTCGTTTCCAAAAGCAAGTCGAGTCAAGTCAACTCAACTTGTCGTCGTCTTTAGTTGTGTTGTTGGTTGCTGGCGCGGTGATCGTCCTCGCTTGGCCCAATAGACACAGAGAAATGGTTCCAATTTTCCTTGATGATTACTCTCTGAAAGTTCAGAGAGTACTTTCTCCCAGTCTTGGGGTTATGCAACTCGAGTCAGTGGCTTTAGGAGTGTCAGAATTAGGGCGTTCAAAGTTTAATGTCCCGTTCTGAACGTCTATATATCTTCATTTTCCCGTGGAAATTTAACTGATTCCAGGTAAGCACCTTGGCTCCTCTCACTCTCAGACCTCTTAACGGATTCTGATATAGAGGCCAGGGGGATGATTTCGGTTGACCACTGTGCACTCGCGTCCAATATTGGGTCAGTATATCACAGCCAGAAGCATCTGCAGATTTTTGTTCGTCATTGCCCTTGCCTTCACTTCCATTCAAATCGGATAGCGATCCAGGTCCATATGATCATGGCAGTCGCTGTACTGTACCTCTCTGTCACGTACTGTACTAGCTTTGCTAGTGAAGGTCCTGAACCTCTGGATCCACAAGTAATAGCCTTGTCTTATGGTTAGACGAACATAGACAGGTGGGATGGTTGCCGTGCTCAATGGGTTGGAACTTGGAATCCTACTCCTCACATTTTCAACGTAAGTTTATTTTCTTTTTCTTTTCCTTTTTTTTTTTGCAAAAAGGATGTGTACTAGTAGAACGCCTTCACATCAATATCCCTCGAGTTGTGAGTTGAGGTGTGGTTGGCTGTTGGCAGCGATCCAAGGGTGTAGGATGATGGTAACTAAAGGAAATAAAAAATACTCGGACCACAAAAATAGAAGTTCGATATGCACCATCTGAAATATATGTGGATCCAAGGCAAGTCATCCATTTCGTCAGGAACTCAGGATTCTGGACTTGCTCAGTCTAGTACAAGACTTTGCAACACCTATAGTTGTGGCACACTGTGGAATACCATAATTTTTTTCAGTGAGAAAAATTAGTAGTCGATGGTTTGACGAAGTGCTAAAGTTTGTTACATGCTGCAAGAATAGCAGTAAACTAGTAAATACAATGGCCACACCTGGTCAAATTTCGCTACCTTTTGTTTGGTTGACGATAAAGTAAACAGCCTCAAATAGAAGTCAATCAAGTGAGGCGCTTAGTTGTTTCACTCTTAATCCACGTTTGATTTGCAATTTGTTGTCCCTTTTTTTTAGATCCTTGTCTTTTGTTTGAGATATCTCTCCTGTAAACGATACTCCTCTGTCGCAAAAGAAAAGAAAATCTGATCACATATAAGCTTGTCTTATGAAGTCGGCATCACTGAAACAGGTAACATTTACAAAGAATCAGCATGTCATTACTGGGTGGTTTTTAATCATTTTTAGCGGAAACCGATTATTTACTTCTCTGTATATAGAACCAAGGCAACACAGAAACAGACGAGAGCAACACCTCTGTTTCATTGAGATAATTCCATGGCTCTGCTTGGCTACCTCGCCGTGCTGTGCCTCCTTCCTCACTGCCTTTCGCGCTCTTCTGCCGACGTCGACTTCCTCTACAACGGCTTCCAGCACGCCGCCAACCTGAGCCTCGACGGCTCGGCGTCCATCTTGCGCGGCGGCGCGCTCCAGCTGACCAACGACAGCAACTACCTCATGGGCCACGCCTTCTTCGACCCGCCGGTGCAAGCTGTCAGCAGAGACGAAGCTGTCGTCTCCTTCAGCACGGCGTTCGTCTTCGACATCGTGAGCATCGACCGCACCGGCGGCCACGGCCTGGCCTTCGTGATGGCGGCGTCCAAGGTGCTCCCCAACGCAAGCGCCGAGCAGTACCTGGGCCTCCTCGGCAAATACAACCAAGGCAACTTCTCCAACCACGTGTTCGCCGTCGAGTTCGACACGGTGCAGGCGACCGGTCTGTTCAACGAGACGAACGGCAACCACGTTGGCGTGGACCTGAACAGCCTGACGTCGAACGTGTCGGAGCCGGCGGCGTACTTCACCGACGACGGCGGGAAGAACGTTTCCGTGACGCTCGAGAGCGCGCAGCCGATCCAGGCGTGGGTGGACTACGACGGCCGCACCAAGGTCCTCAACGTGACCATCGCTCCCGTGTCGGTGACAAGCCGGCCTCACCGGCCGCTCATATCGCGCGTCATCGACCTCCTGCCGATCTTCAAGCCAGACATGTACGTCGGCTTCTCGGCGGCGACCGGGAAGCTGGCGAGCTCGCATTACATCCTTGCGTGGAGCGTCCGTACCGGCGGCGGGGCTGCGCAAGCCATCGACCTCTCCAGGCTGCCGAGAGTTCCAAAGCGGCCGGCTCCCCCACCTTCCAGATCCACCGTGATCAAGATCGTCGCCGTGTCCTGCGTGGTCACGCTCACCGCGATCGTGGCGGCGATCGTTTTCGCACTGTGGCTGCGCCGAAGGGCCGTCCTCGCCGAGACGCTCGAGGAGTGGGAGCTGGACCAGCCGCACAGGCTGCCGTACAAGGAGCTGTACAAGGCGACCAAGGGGTTCAAAGCCAGCGAGCTCCTCGGCGCCGGCGGCTTCGGCCAGGTGTACAGAGGCGTGCTCCGGCGAACCGGCGACGTGGTGGCCATCAAGCGGATCTCAAACAACGGGACGCAGGGGATGCGCGAGTTCGTCGCCGAGGTGGCGAGCCTGGGGCGCATGCGGCACCGCAACCTGGTGGAGCTGCGCGGGTGGTGCAAGCGCGGGCAGGACCTGCTCCTGGTCTACGAGTTCATGCCCAACGGCAGCCTCGACGCGCACCTCTTCGGCCGCGCAGGCGAGGCGCGGCCGCCGCTGACGTGGGAGCAGCGCGTCGGGATCCTGAGGGGCGTCGCGTCGGGGCTGGTGTACCTGCACGACGAGTGGGAGCGGGTGGTGGTGCACCGCGACGTCAAGGCCGCCAACGTGCTGCTCGGCGCCGACATGGGCGCGCGCCTCGGCGATTTCGGCCTCGCGCGCCTCTACGAGCACGGCGCCGACCCGGCCACGACGCGCGTCGTCGGGACGCTGGGCTACATGGCGCCCGAGCTCACGGTGACCGCCAAGGCCACCACGGCCACCGACGTGTTCGCCTTCGGCGCGCTGCTCCTGGAGGTGGCCTGCGGGCGCCGGCCCATCGACCCGGACACCGGCGAGAACCTGCTGCGCCGGGTCCGGGACAACGGCGCCAGGGGCGACCTGCTGCGCGCCGTGGACGACAGGCTCGGCGGGCGGTACGACAAGGAGGAGGCGAAGCTGGTGCTGTGGCTGGGCCTCCTGTGCAGCCAGGCGCGGCCGGACGCGCGGCCCAGCATGCGGCAGGTCTGCCAGTACCTGGATGGCGAGGCGAACATGCAGGAGGACGCCGCGCTCGTCTTCTCGGACGTTGATTCCTTCGACTTCGGGTCGCTGGCGTCCCTTACGTGGTCCTCCTGAATACAATGTCAGCCGGTTCACTGCTGGGTGGCGGCCGCTGATGGCCTGATGCAGTTTGGTTCTACACGTTTTTTTTTTTTTTTTTTTTGATCAATGGTTCTACACGTTAGTCTCTGGCTTTGTGCTCTTTGGTCGTGTCCCTAATCCCTTCACGGTTATGTAGGCAACCTGCTCGTGTGTATTAGTATTACGTACTAGTACCTTCTTCATTCTGACATCACGATAACGGGCACCGAATGGAACCCGTACAACCATATTCTTGTTAGAAATATCCAAAACTTTGCACGAGACAACAACACAAGTGAGAACTGCGAGGCAACGGAACCGTCCGTACTACTACTCATCATTCGGGCAAGTGATGTTGCGTGTTTGTATTCTCTCCGCCAATGGTCATGGCCATGGGAAGTGGACGTGATTAAGTAAAACGTGCCCTTACTTATTTGCTTTGGCTTTGGAAGTTATTTGGCTTGCTCTTCTTCTTGTGTACATGTAGCATTTTCATAACACGATTTCGACGTGATCAACACGCGACCCCTACGGGGCGATTACGCGGCAGTAATCCAACCAACGTCCGCGGCTGCCGTGCCTAAAAAGAGCACAAGAGTCCGCCAAACAAGATTGTGTTTGGACAGCACAAAGCCCATTTCCATTTGTTTTTTCTTTCATCAGATCCACAAATGACATGGATTTGGATAATTCGTCCAATTAGGCCCGTTGTCTCATCTACTTACTCTATTTGTTATAAGACTAGTACCAATGCACGTGAGCCACGCACGTGATAAAAACAATACATCATTTGGAAGGATCTTTACAACATTAATTGAAATCTGAATTTTATACATGGAGTTAATTGATACATTATGGTAACCATCAATTTCCAAATCTAAATTGCATGATATGCATATATAGCAAAAGCATACCATACAGCAAAAGCATTTGCTCAGTCTATGCTACAGGAGATGAAAATTGTCACCCATACAAGATGGCTGCTTCACCGGTCCATAATCTAACCAACTAATTCCAAGATTTGACCAACATGAAAAGTCTCTTGCTTTCAGCATTTGTTGGAATCATCAAAAAAATCTTTAAGCATAGGAAATAAAATGATCGAATTGTTGCATGCTCCTCAAAGCTTGCAAGATAGCTCAGCTTTACTCGACCCAACTCGGTTCAAAAGAAGCATGTGTAAATACCAAAGTGACAATTTTAGCTCTTCTCTACAACAGTAGGACATGCACACGATATTATTTGCTGATTCAACCATACAACTTTAGCTCGACACTATAACAAATGACCATTGCTCTACTACACATAGATGACCGAATATCACACAAACTAATTAGGTCCACATCCGTCAGCAAATTTCAGTACCCTCCGATATGCAGTGTACATTGCAACCTTCAAGGTGTAGCAGTTAGGTGTTAGTTAAAAAATAATGTTTTATGATCATGCTGCCTTTAAAAATCTACAGAACTAAAATTGCAATGGGCATGATAACATGGACAAGTAGTTTCCATTCACTCTTACTTACATTCAGAACATGCTATCTCCATATGATTTATGAACATAGCTACAAGTTAGTTTAGATACAAATGTCAGCAAAATTGGAAGCTTTTGATAGGTGGTTAAAAAAAAAACAGGGACTTACCTCTAAGCTCACATCACTCAGAACATGCTATCTCCATATGATTTATGCACATACCTGCAAGTTAGTTTAGGTATAAATGTCCTCATAATCCGCCTGCTGAAATCTCAACGCCTAGACAAAAGCTTGAAGTCACCGAGGGTAACACATAATATAATTGTGTAAATAAGCTTCGTCAGTTGGTAATCCAACCAGTGCTGCTAATTTTAGTAAGGCTGGCAATACAAAAATATGCATATCTTAAATCAGTAATAATCCTAGAGAAAATATTGTGCAAAAAAAAAAAACGTAAGTATGTTGTACAGACTAATTGCACTATACAGAAAATCTGCCATCAATAATGCAAATACAAGATATCTCATATAGCATGAATTCTACTCTTTTAGATTACTACTATGTACTCTTTTTTTTCCTTTTGGAAAATTATTATTCTTATAACAAACCAAGAAAACATTTCTTAAGAGTGAATTTCTGTAATTCCCCTACCTAACATAATTTTTGTTAGCTTTTCCATAGCACTCATAAACTGTATGTGTTATTTGCTAGTTCCCTGAGTCCCCTTCTGAAGGATTATGCCAAAACTTAAGCAGCTTATCCCCCAATAAAAATGTTAGCAATTGGTTTGGTGGTTAGATTAATAAAGCCTAAGTAAGAAAAAAATGGTAGAGAGCTTTAGTCATACATTGGCTTACATGAAAACCTGATCTCCTTGCAATTAGTTCCATTGTCGCTCTCCAGCAGATCATCTGTGTCAGTTTTGCATAGTCCTTAAATTGTCAACAATAATAAATCGAAAAAAAACCCAGAAGTTAACAAGCAAGGCACCCAAAAAGGATTCTGGGGGGATAATTTAGGAAATGTCATAGATTGCCTCCTTTGCATTAAGATAAAAAATCCCATGAGTAATAGTACATGCATACCATCAGTAAAATAAAAATGTTTGGCCAAACATTCTATCTTTAGCTGACACGCTATTTTTACTTTAATTTTACACATGCATCAATATGTATGGAAAAATCTGTTTGCTCAAGTTTGGTCATCAAATCCACATACATGGACTCGGCATAAGAGCACTGGATCAAAGCATCCGTGTTCTCATCCGCAACATATATGTGAGACAAAAGGATTTATTTTCAGCCAGTACTACTTAGTACCTGAGATGGCTTCGATACAGGAAGCACGAGAATGCAACAAGTAACCAAAAAAAAAAAAGAAATATACCTTAGCTATGACTCATGGGCATGTCTGGGTCGCCAGGCGCCTCTGCCATAGGATAAAGATCACACGAGATCAGACAAGCTGAGCATTTCGATAAGACTTGATTCAGGTAGATGGTGTTTTTGGTCAGCTGTTTAAACAACATGCGAGTATAGAATAATCCACAAGTAGGGAAAAACATAATTTCAGCATCAATCCGTCTACAATCACCTAAGAATTCATCATGTCATCGTAACATTAAATAATTCCAAAATAGCTGCAGGGATTAAAATTCACCTTGGGAAGCCTGGCAAATGTCTAGCTTTGGTGGCAGAACAGTGTGTTGAATTGCTTCAGGTCTGTGCCATATAGAACTAAAATGCAGTCCAGCTATAAAATAATCTACGAATAGTACATTAAAAAATAAATTGTTATGTTTACCAGCAGATAAAGGGATTGCAAAATACACTGGTTCAAAAATTCCAATGGTTAGTTTGTCATTCATGCAAATATTCATTCACATGACCTATATACATGAAAGAAGAAATTTTTCACAACTGAGGGTGTGACAGATAAGACTTACTATTCATCATTAGAGACCTTTGCACTTCCACAAGGTATGTATCTGAGATTTACATGGATTGCCAAATGTTAGCATCCTCCCAGAAACAAGATTATCAACCAACAGAGTTAGCAGCTAAAAAAGAATAACAATGTCTGCTGCCTCCATTAAAGAAGGTATGGAGTCAGAACTGGACAACAATTCAACTGAAAACCACAACTGATCCTCTTCATAGCTTTATCCTTAATTCTCACCTGATCGGTGCGGCACTTGCTTAACCATTTATATATTGTTGAACACACACATAAAGAATGTGGTGCTAAAAGATTAAAAAAAATCTTGAAACATAGTATCAGTAGAATATTAAACGCATATTGATTCACCATTCTTAAGTCGATCAATAAAAATTAGTTGTAGAGAAAAGAGGCCTGGCATATAAAACATTGTTGCTTGGGAAATGAAGTAGTATTTATTAACAATTAGTTTGTTGCATTAAAAAAGCTACAACTGGCACACTTCGATGATCTGCGCATTAAAAAAATATTGTGAATCGAATTAGTGTACTTGCAGACATTGCAAAAAATTGGGCTCGATAGAAATAAGCAAGCACCGATCTGATTGGATTCCATCACAGAAGTATCAGACGCTTGTTGTACAGCGGCAGGGGCATGACCGGCACGAAAGCAGCGGCGGTTGTCACAGCAGACTGAACAAAATCACAACGGGAGAAGAGAAGAGAGGATAATACCTCAAAGTAGTCCTAGCCAGAGAAGGGCCGGATCCGGCAACTCCTAGGCATTGCCGCTCTGCCGCGGGCGCCCACGAACGACGCCTTCGTCGGTCCCCGCCGCCGCAGTCAACACACCTCGACGCCATCGTTGCTCCACGCCGCCGCCGTCAACCAATGTCCACAGTCGCTCGCGCCGCCATCACGGAGACCGCTAGAGCCGACTTAAACCCTGGCCCAAAACGTGGAGGTAGTGCTAGGGTCCCGCAACGCCGATGGGTTGCGGCGGAGGGCGTGGAGGGACGGCTCGGTGTGGACGTCGCTGGCTGGATTGCCGGTGCTCAGGATGGCGAGAGGAGACCCGCCTTCTTCATCGGCTCCGCCCGCGTTCTTCTTACTCGTTGTCCCAGGTCGATGGCCTCCTCTGGTCTCAATCTGGATCGAAGAGAGGGAGGCGGTAGAAGGAATCGAATAGGGGAAGGAAAACATTTGGAAACCACGCTGTAGTCAGGCACGATAAAGCCATAAACATTAGCGGGTAATCAAAGCGAGGTGGGAATGCCGGGTGGCTACTAATTGATCGGTGAGAAAAAACCAAGTGTGGGGAGGACATTGTCCCGTTTCTTGTACCGTACCATGACAATTGTCCTGTCCCTTTGCCTCCTTCCCGATTGGCCCCACCCAGCCTAACAGGATCGTACGGTTTTTAAGAAGGGGTGGATTTAGATGAAGGATGGATCGACTGGTGGGTGTAATCTGGCAAAGTAAAACTGATATGTACCCCAACTGATTCTTTATATTGGTTTAGATTAAGACTTTAGAGGAGCAAAGCTCACAAAATTCTGTTTCGACAAACGCTCAAAAGTCAAAAGGAACTTATCTTCTCTCTTAGAAAGTACATAACTAAAGAGTTCGTCACATTAGGCTAGTTCGCATTCTCCGAAACAATATGGCTGCATTTTGTTGTTAAGGGGGAGCTAAGCTTGCATAATTCTGCCTCTACCATATGATAAACATTCCAAACCATCTAAGCAAGTTTCCTCTCCCCTTTGGCAAATAGAATGAACCACATGGTAAAACATGGTCACTAACGTCATAAAGATTGCCTTGTTGTTATAAGTAGTGATTCATCAGCATTGAATTGCTACAACTAGAATGAAACATAATATCACATTGTAAGTTATTATATATATATTACTATTAGAATCAAGGAATCCTTTTATATCCAACTCTAGCCAATACTTCACCTTTCATCAAATATTATGGATGCATTATGGGTAAAACTACATTTATTGTCGAGAGGAGGCGAACCTCACAAAAGAGGCAAGCGAGAGAGTAGATCGACGACGCAACTAATGCTGTTGACCATTGACAACCAATGCACAATCGATGATCAATGAAAGAGTGAGAGAGGCACAACGTGATTGGTTAGCGCGACTAAGGTTACGAAAGTTGGGGGCTGCAGACACAACGACGTCCTCTCTCCCGCTGGGGACAGAGACGAGCAGCATAGTTGCCTGCACAAGGTGGAGCCACGAGGGATGATGTGTGTGCCGCAACACCTTTTATGTGGTGTAGCCAAGTAAACTTGAGCCGAGACTATATCAATTTTTAGCAAGTATTGGTATATATTATGCTAAATATATCAATCTAATTAGCCATATGAATCCGCTCCTAGCCTTACATCATGTTCGTGAGGTTCATTTGGAGTTGATTGTTCTGTACTCAATTTATTTTCATAACATGTCTCATCACTTCCACTTGTTGCTGGTGCACACAAACTCCTATACTCGTAGAAGAATAGACATACCGGTAGATGTTTTGATTGATTTTTTTAGTATGTTGAATACACCTAAGCCCGGTTTGGATTTTGCAGTCAAATTCATTCAAAATTTAAAATGATTAAATAGTTTTGGGCTGATTTTTTCAATCTGAAATTTTGCAATATCCAACAAAATCCAAAACGGTGGATCTGACCCACCACCCAACGATCCTCACTGACGAAGTGACGAGTCTGCAAACATAGCCGCACGGCGAGCCAACACAAAACCACGAACCGTACAGACCAAGCCCAAAGAATACGGAGCAAGTTACAACAACTGTCTCCTCGCCCACGCGCACACGCCCACGGCCGCATCCGCGAAAAGCAGGGACCGGCCCGCACCGCACGGCCGCATACCTTTCACACTTTGATTGATGGGTTGCTGCCGCTCCTCGCTGCGGGCGGGGGCGGGGCCGGAGCCGGGGCCCCACGCGCAGAAGCCGCCGCCGCCGACGCATCCCCGGCCGTCCTTCTCGCTCAACGCGCACCAGGCCGGGCCGCCGGGCCGCGCCAACGGCGGCGGCGGCGGGGATGTCCCGGCGTTCGCAGAGTTCACGCTGGCGGAGCTCCGCGCGGCGACGGGTGGGTTCGCGGCGGAGAACATCGTCTCCGAGAGCGGGGAGAAGGCGCCCAACCTCGTCTACAGGGGCCAGCTGAAGGGGCCCCGAGGCGCGACCGCGCGCGCCATCGCCGTGAAGAAGTTCGCCAAGCTTGCTTGGCCCGACCCCAAGCAGTTCGCGGTAGGCAAGGCCGAATTCTCGTTGCTTCGTTGTTTCGAGGAATCGGGGCCTCGAGAGGCGCAGGTTTTGACGGGGAATTGGTTTGGCTGCAGGAGGAGGCGAAGGGGGTTGGCGAGCTGCGGCACCCGAGGCTGGCGAACCTGATCGGCTACTGCTGCGATGGCGACGAGCGCCTGCTCGTCGCCGAGTTCATGCCCAACGACACCCTCGCCAAGCACCTGTTCCACTGTGAGTCCCCTCGCGTCCCCTGCAACTCATCTCGGTCTCTTTGGTTACCTGTATTGTTGATCATTTCGCAAAGTTTGGACTGCTTGGTAGTACTCTGCAATTGTGGGTTGAAGTGATTGGTAGGTGAATGGGGAATTAGTTAGATGACAGGCAAATTGTTTTGCTCTGATTGTACTCTTGCTTCAGTTGTCTGTGGCATTTGTTTCGATTTTGGTGATTGCTTCAGTACAAAGGATTTATTTATTATTTATTTTGAAATTTGTGGGTTTAAGAGTTGACATGGGGCGTGATAGCTTGTTTTCCTAATCCCGAGTTTGGTGCCAATCTGATGTATACTTAATCGACATAGATACGAACGAATAAGTAAGGTACTAGAAACAACGACTGAGTTCTTCTATTCTAATGTGAACATGATTTTGCTTATGTGCAGGGGAAAACCAAACTATTGAATGGGCCATGCGCCTGAGGGTTGCGTGCTACATTTCTGAAGCATTAGAATATTGCAGCACTAAAGGACGGTCTTTATATCATGACCTAAATGCATACAGGGTCCTATTTGATGAGGTAAACGGGCTACCTGTTGCAGTTTGTTCATTATATAGTAGTACCAGTAGTATAAAAAATCTTATTATTGATGACCATGTCCCACGTGCCTACTATTATTTTGGAGATTGAATTTTAACAAGTTATTCATTGTGTCTGTCGATTCCACTATACATTAGTATTATAAAGAAATTGTGACTTGCAAGGTTGGATATCTACTTGTTATTAAAACAAAACAAAATAAAGGTGGGATGTCAGTTGTCATCTATTTTCCATTTATTCAATCCATTGGAAGTATGGTTTTGCAGAAAAAATAATGCCACCTGACTCTCCTGTTTGCTGAATAGGACACACAAAATCTAACAAAACCTATAGAGGAAATGTGTTTGCAAATCCAAATGGAATTTTTAACGTGTCATGTATTCTGGTTTTCCATTAACAATGTCACAAGTAGGCTTTTTAAGATGATATTAATTGCATCCAGGTTGAATATGTCACCTTGTACCAATCATCTTATTTGTAAGCAAAAAATTCTAATGGATTTTCTAATTGCAGAATGGCGACCCCCGCCTGTCATGCTTTGGTCTGATGAAAAATAGCAGGGATGGGAAAAGCTATAGCACGAACCTAGCATATACACCTCCTGAGTACCTAAGAAATGGTACATGTTTTTTCATGTTCATTTTTTGGTCCGCCAGGAATTTTTATTTGCACGTTTTAGAAATGAAATGTGTAAATTTTTTGGGAGTCCAGTGATTCCTATTATTCAGTTCATCTTGTTTTTGAGGTATTTTCTACCTGCAATTCTTCTGCTGCATTTGTGGGGAATTTTCTTTTCTCCATTTGCTCTACACTCAGATGATTTGATAGAAATTGACCACAACAAAACCTTTTTATTGTTTCTTTACAATGAAAATACTTCTCAAAGTAGTGTTAGATAAATAATTTTTTAGAAAGACCAGTGACTCAACTTGTGGTTTGATAATTCATTCATAATACATTTAAACTGTTGAACATCAGTGCCCTTGGTTACAGAATTACCGAGTAACACAAGATGGTTTGGTTAGTGAGTAATACTTTTTCCTCAAGTATGATACTGAAGTAGTGACCCAACAATACGGCACGAGACACTTGCAATGAACATACTATTGAGGTATTTTTTGATCTTCCAGGCAGGGTTACCCAAGAAAGTGTCATATTCAGTTTTGGCACTGTACTCCTCGACCTTCTCAGTGGAAAGCGCATACCTCCTTCCCATGTAAGCTACTAGACACAACAGTCTTAGCTTCCTTAGATACAAGGCTTGTTTCTACAAATACAGAAATGCAAATGCCATTTACATTTTCTAAAGGTCCTATTCCATAAACAGATATCAGCAGAATTATGCATGTTTTTTTTTTGAACTGAATATACGTGCTTTCAATTAAACTTGCAGCGGCATTTTTTTCTCGAACTGAATCTCCAGCTCATCTTAGGCTCATAGTTCCTTAGCATTACTGGAATTTTTTCTACAACCTGCATTTGTGGAGACTAAAACCTGTACAATTTATTTATCCAAGAATACAACTATATATAACTACAAAGGTTGTGTGGACTCTGGTAATAGTGGTATCTGCATTTGTTGCAACAGGCACTTGATATCATGAGAGGAAGAAATATCCAAGCATTAATGGATTCACATTTGGAAGGGAATTACTCAACTGAGGTGGCTACTACATTGGTGAACCTTGCTTCTCAATGTTTGCAGTATGAGCCAAGAGATCGGCCAGATATAAAAAAATTGGTTTCCATTTTGGAGCCTCTGCAAACGAAACTAGAGGTAACAATATCTATTCATTTGTTTCTCATATTTGTTGTGGTCTTGTGAGAGAAATATGTTTAATCTCCAAGCACTGTTCATTTCAGACATGGCTCATACTAATGATTGCAACTTCCACAATCATTGTGATTACAGCTATCCTTTCTCTGTAAAGCAGTAATTTTATACTTTTCATGCTCAATCTCTTATTGATTATGTCCGTCTCTATGAAATGCTGTTTCATGATCCAAATTCTAGTAGTTATATATCTTTATTGTTTATTTCTGTAGCGGAATATTGTTTCATGATCCTTGCTAATGACTCTATTTATCGAAATCTGTAATTATTTGTTTTATTAATGCTGCTGTTAGGAGCACTATTCTAAATTGTATAGGCTACTGCAGAGCTTTACTGCTCCGCTGATTGTTGATGGTTCGATTAAGCCCTGATGATTGTTGCTGTTTCCGTTGCAAAATATGAAACAGGTACCATCCTATTTGATGCTTGGAATTCCAAAGCCTGCGGAAGAAGCACAGGCTCCTCCTACTCCACAGCACCCTCTTTCTGCCATGGGAGAAGCGTGTTCCAGGATGGACTTAACTGCCATCCATCAGATTCTAATCACTACACATTACAGAGATGATGAAGGGACCAATGAGGTAAACAAAAGAAAAATCAGTGCATTCTTCTTCCAATCGTTCTGTTCCATGGGACGCGTGCCATCTGTTTATCATTTTTCTTTGCTGCAGCTTTCTTTTCAAGAATGGACACAACAGATGAGGGATATGTTGGATGCAAGGAAACGTGGCGACTTTGCCTTTCGAGACAAAGATTTCAAGGCAGCAATAGATTGTTATAGTCAGGTAGGAATGTTTTCTTTTTCAGGGAAAGCAAAGAGTGTCCTCAGAAATCACCTTTAACACAGCTGGCTCACCTTTCCATGTTTTTTTTTCCTTCTCAGTTTGTTGATGTCGGGACAATGGTGTCGCCAACTGTACTTGCCAGACGGAGCTTGTGCTACCTTATGTGTGATCAACCAGATGCTGCCCTCCGGGATGCAATGCAAGCGCAGATTGTCTATCCTGATTGGCCGACAGCTTTCTACATGCAGGCAGTTGCACTATCCAAGCTAAACATGCAGAGCGATGCTGTGGACATGCTGAATGAGGCGTCACAGCTTGAAGAGAAGAGACAGAAGAGCACAAAAGGTCCTTAAAGAATGTCTTCAGTTCATAGAAGCAGCATCCCTTCTAGAAACATGAATTTGAGCTATGCAGTATATTCTCCAACCTTTTTCTCCTGTAGAAAATTGCTTAATATATGGCGTGGTTAGAATTTAGAAAGTTAGGAAACCTCTGGAGAAGATGCTCTCTGGAGCTCTGTGCTATAGGTTCTGCAATTTTTTTGGGCCCATGTATATATAACATAAGTTGCATGGAAGTTCAAAACGTGATATAGGTGCTGGTTGTTCAGAAGGGGCCCTTTGAGGGAAATAAATCTGTATTGTTTGTGCAAAACTGTTGATGGGCATCGATTCCATTTATACAAATTTAAGTAACTTGCTGTTTAATGTCTCGTTCCAAAGGCATGAACTCTCTGAATATGATGTTGCGTATTTGCCACCTTCGACCTGGACCCTGGATCAAGGAGCTCAGCTCAGGACTTTGTGTTTAGCTGTGATTGTTGTCACAGGGATATGCAATAATGCACTAACCACAGTTGTGTTCAAAGGGCAAGAGGACCGTCGATTCAGGCGGCAGCTCAAAGTTCAGAATTCAGTATATCCAGTTCAGAATTGTGTTGGGAAGTTACTCCGCGCAAGGGTCCACATTCCACGCATCACCACCTATTATGAGCGTCGGTGCAAGTAGGGTTTGGATTTCGTCCAACTCGCGTGAGGTGACAAATCTTCCATGGCCACACTTGCCGCTACGGACGAGAGCGTTCCCATCAGCCCAAGACCTCATGGACGCTTGGCTCATGCTAAGCTGCAGCACATAAACAAAAGCTTATCTGATGCACGCGCTGCCAGACTCTGACCGAAGACGCGATCGAAATTAAGCATCGCACACGAGTACAGCGTAATAACCGCAGATGCTACCGCCGTCCAGGTGGCCAGCACAATCTCGATCGTCCATGGAGGGTAACTCGAAACCGTGGGCCTCGCCTCCGGGAAGTGCCAAGCGACCTAACCGTGGAAGTCCTTGCGCTCCCGGACGTGCGCCACGACCGTGGAAGTCCTTGCGCTCCCGGACGTGCGCACGACACGACGCCGTGCCATCGGTGGATCGTGGACGCATGCATCGATCACACGCACGTACCCATCATGGCCGCTGCTGTCGCGAGACACGTCGCTGGATCCAAGCGTAGGCGGCGGCACCCAAACATGTTTTACTAGCCTTCATTCAGCTGGCGACCTGCCAACCCCCGTGGAAACAATCACGGCGAAATTCCAAAGTTAACGTGTCACAATGATGTACATCTCGATCCCCGGCTGCTGGAACGGCTTTATATAAACGTGATGCGACACCGCTTCATCATCCACTCCACACACACTCGCAAGGCGAAGCGAGAAGCTTGCTACTGTATTACCAAGGTGACTGAAAAAAAAATGGCGAGGTCGTCGTCGTTCGCGGCGGCGGTGTGCGCCACGGCGGCGCTGCTGCTCGCGGCGTGGGCGGGCGGCGTGGCGGCGCAGCAGGGGGTGGGCTCGATCATCACGCGCTCGGTGTTCGACGACATGCTCAAGCAGCGCAACAACGCGGCGTGCCCGGCCAAGGGGTTCTACACGTACGACGCGTTCATCGCCGCCGCCAGGGCCTTCCCGTCGTTCGGGAACACCGGCGACCTGGCCACCCGGAAGCGCGAGCTCGCCGCCTTCTTCGGGGAGACCTCCCACGAGACCACGGGTGAGTATCATCGTCGTAGGTTGTAATCGATAGTAGTAGTACTAGTTTACTCCTTCACATGCATGCAGCAAGAGTTTCATTTCAGTGACTTTAAAATTTTGGAACGTGCAGGAGGGACGAGGGGTGCCGCCGATCAGTTCCAGTGGGGCTACTGCTTCAAGGAAGAGCAGAGCAAGACGGATCCACCCTTCTACGGACGAGGACCCATTCAGTTGACTCAGTAAGCACAACATATGCTCTGATCACTTCTCCCAATGTCACAGCTATTCTTGACCATAGTTTCAGTAATTAAAAAATTAAAATAATCTTGTTGAAAAGTACAGCAGTGAGACGTATAGCCCAGCCAGCTGGTCTAACCATATGATCTGGTAGACTGATGAATACCTCGAAATCTGATGTTCTGCGAACACGTTTCAGCCGGTACAACTACGAGGCGGCCGGGAAGGCGCTGGGCGTGAACCTGGTGGGCAACCCGAACCTGGTGGCCACAGACGCGGTGGTGTCCTTCAAGACGGCCATCTGGTTCTGGATGACGGCGCAGGCGCCCAAGCCGTCGAGCCACGCCGTGGCCACGGGACAGTGGAAGCCGTCGGCGGCCGACCGCGCCGCGGGCCGCTCGCCGGCGGGGTACGGCGTCATCACCAACATCATCAACGGCGGGGTGGAGTGCGGCATGGGGCCCAACCCCAGCGGCGCCGACCGCATCGGCTTCTACAAGCGCTACTGCGACATGCTCGGCGTCGGCTACGGGAGCAACCTCGACTGCTACAACCAGAGGAAGTTCGGCTGAGCACCGGCCGGCCGTAATGGCAGGACACCAATATAGCGTCGATATTAGGATCGAATAAGTGGCTTGTTTTGCCATGGCGAATAAGAGGTGTTATGCTTCGTTTATGCTCGTGTAACGTTGGTTGCTGTTACGGAGACAACTTTCATGTACTTTTAAGAATGAAGTAACCAATAATAAGTACAGCGTATGACATATCTCTCACTAGTACATAGACGTTCCCATTTACAGGGAGCCCTCACACCATGTTGATTTTAAAATTCACGAAAGTCATGTCTCGCTGTTGATAGGAACATCGGCTCCTACTAATAAAAAAATAATTAGTCATAAATAAAACATCCGTGCTAAGAGAGAAAAATAAAGGAAAGAAATAAATTAATTTTTTTTAGCAAACTTGGCCCAGAACGACATGGTATTGTGCCATGCTGGCCCATGACACGATCAGCATGATGGGCCAAGGTTACAAATTAAGCATGTTAAGTCCACTTAACTTGATAAAATAGAATAAAACCAGAAAGGAGTAAATATGCATGGAAAATAGGAAATTAATGGGGAAAATGCAAAAAATCTTGATAATAAATATAATACTAATATGAAACAAAGAAAGATAATAAATATAGAAAACTGAATGGCTCCAGGAAATCTTACATGGAGAAAGAGTGAATGTGCATGGAAAAAAAGAATCTACGGGAAAATACCAAAAAAAATTGATAAATATAAAAATAGTATGAACAAAGGAAAATAATAAAAATAGGAAACTGAGCAGCTCCAGGATCTAACATGGATTAACCTAAAAATTGGTATGGTGACCCGGATATTTGTGTGGCTAGTATTAACAATCCAACTATTATATTGTACCTTTTTTGTGTGAATAACTATTATATTGTACTTAATGTCTCGTTAATTTATTTTTGTCTTATCATCATTGTTTTTTTGTCACTATTGTTTCTATCTAGTTGTTTCCATAATGGCAATAGTACAAAATTTATAAACTTCTATGTAGTTATTTTAATTCATTTTTTGATAGCAATGTTTGGGTAATTTATAAAACATGTGGAGGGAATTTTGTACTAGTTTTTTATAATGACAGTGATAGGTAATTTTAGAATATGTATAGGGTAGTTTGGACTAGTTGTTTTTTAATGGCAATGGTGAGTAACTTTTCTTTTTTATTCAATTAATGTGGTAAGTTCTTGCCTTTGAGAGTGAATATGATGTCTTTTCTTGCCAATATCAAGTTAATAGATATGAATAAATAGAGCATCCGATCAGCTAATGTCATGTAAAATTTGAGTTCAAACAAGTAATCAACATCATGTAAGATTTGAAATCGAACAAGTTACTTGTGAAAGTAGAATAACAAAAAGGGATCCACCCACAAGTTTTTTGTATGAATGGATCCCATTTTGTTAAAGTAGAGCTGAATACTGTTCGTCTCTGAGGGGCCGCAGATGATGGAGCTGAATACTATTCGCACAAATTAAAACAATGCCGTCAGAGTTGAACAGGTTTTCTTTTCTGAGTCAGAAAGAAAATAATACTCTAGATAGATGGGTTAGTCAAGCAAGTGTCAGCCGGTTCCGTGTCGGTCTAGAGTTGGACGAGTTTAAGAACTTAAATGATCTGAACATATCGGTGATCTGATGCGGTGTCATGTGCCTTGCGAGCGGATAATGAGCAGAACTGAACAGACAGGGTATATGATCGATACTGCAACAGTCGCCGGTCATCGGAGAAGATTCCATGCGCTGTGCATGACTGACCAACACCGCAACACGCCACATATATGAAGCAACATCGAATATGAACATGCACATCCGAAGGGACCTTATTAGCAGCCGCTACCAGCTGCAATCCCTCCGCAAAGAGCGCCATCAGATCGCTGAAAATTCCAGCCGTGCCTGGAAGTCGTCTAGCATCCGCCAAAACGCCGTAGAATAATTCGTACACTTTATACTCTTTCCTTGGTTGGGTGCAAGAGCTGCTGAGCAAGACGCCGCATGTGAAGTCGTACTGTGGCATTATCTTATCCTTTTTGAGAAGTCACGTCCACATGCAAAAAATCTCGGCCCATGGATACGGTCGTACGAGGCGTTCTCTGTAGTCTGTAGTAGTCTCATCTTCCAGAAATTGCTGATGCTCAAAAAAAAAAAATCTTCCAGAAATTGCTGCGTCCGCGCTGAAAAGTCCTGTATGCCCTGAGACCCCGGGCAAACCTCGTGGAAAACAGGGTGGGTGTTCCACGAGCCATGCATGCAAGCACACGGCACCCCCATTGCCTCCTCATGCCGGCCGGCCACTCTATAAATACCGCGGCAAACCCTGCAGGTTAAAGACACCCACACACACAAAGCTTTCGATCGAGCACGAAGCACACGATCGAACCGAAAGCAAGAGGAGAGGAGTGACGACGAACATGGCGATGAGGTTTGCGCTTGCGGCGGCGGCGCTGCTGCTCGCCGTGGCGGCGAGCGGCGCGGCGGGCGCAGGGCGTGGGCTCGATCATCACGGAGTCGATGTACAACGCCATGCTGCCCAACCGCGACAACTCGCTCTGCACCGGCAAAGGGTTCTTCACGTACGACGCCTTCATCTCCGCCGCCAACTCCTTCCCGGCGTTCGGGACCAGCGGCAGCGACGAGCTGATGAAGCGCGAGCTCGCTGCCTTCTTCGGCCAGACGTCCCACGAGACCACCGGTCAGTGTGTGACCTCTGATTAGTTCTTACATCCTTGAAGGATTAGTAGCTTGACACGAATGTCTTAACATGTTTTTCTGTGTACGTGCGCGCGCAGGTGGCACGCAGGGTGCTTCCGACCAGTTCCAGTGGGGGTACTGCTTCAAGGAGGAGATAAGCAAGGCGACGTCGCCTCCCTACTACGGACGGGGACCAATTCAATTGACAGGGTACGCTAGTATATATCACTATACGCGAGAAGCATCACAATTGGCAGCAAAAGAGAAAAAAAAAGGAAAAGGAAAAGAAACATCACAATGGTCACTGTCATAGTCAACTATATGTAGAGAAACATAGATCACAAAATTTTTTAACCAGATAATCGATCCATAGCACGTAGTATATCTTCCTTGAAAAGTACAAGAGTACTGTTGACACCTTAGCCACCAATTCCGACGACCTGGTCCAAGATTTCGTTTTCGCTCCATATTACAAGCTTGTTATACTTCTGTTCACCAGCAACATTTATTATCTGCAAGAAAGATGTTGACCTGGGACGACATGGGCATTTCTCTGGCAGGCAGTCCAACTACCAGCTGGCGGGCAACGCGCTGGGCGTGGACCTGGTGAGCAACCCGGACCTGGTGTCCACGGACCCGGTGATCTCCTTCAAGACGGCCCTCTGGTTCTGGATGACGCCGCAGTCGCCCAAGCCGTCGAGCCACGACGTCATCCTCGGCAACTGGACGCCCACGGCCGACGACAACGCGGCGGGGCGGGTGCCGGGCTACGGCGTGATCACCAACATCATCAACGGCGGGCTCGAGTGCGGCATCGGGCCGGACTCGCGGGTGGCGGACCGGATCGGCTACTACAAGCGGTACTGCGACATGCTCGGCGTCGGCTACGGCGACAACCTCGACTGCGACAACCAGCAGAAGTTCGGCTAGCTAGACTGCTATGCCATGGACAGTTTAACAGATACTACTAGCAAATATACTCCTATGTATGACGAATAAAGGGCACCATATGTATGACGAATTAATGATTCAATAAAGATGTGTTCTGGACTTTAATTTGGTTATTGCAATCAATCAGTTGGTGACTTGATCTAGCAGAATTACAGCAGCTGCTCTGTTATGAGAAAACTGGTCTGTGCGGTAACAAACTAAAAACATTTCTGTGGTATATGCTAAAAACAGACTACCAAGCTGGCTTGGCTCCAAAGCGCCTCCTCGTCCGCAATCTGCTGAACCAAACTAGCTAGGGTGTGATTAAAAAACAATGGCTTGGGTGACCAAATTGTTTCAAAAATGAGGAGTTTGACAGTGCCCTATACGGCTACGCGTGCACTCTACATATATTCAGTTGCGTTTGCTCGCGAGTCGCGACACGAAGATGAAACAGCAATACAATAACTCACGGTCGTGCGAGTCGTGACAGTAACTTTCACTGATCCGTTTGCGTTGTGTGCTCAACTGCTGTTTCTCATTACAGAGGATCAGCATCTTCAGTGGCGAAACCACGATATGAGTGCTGGGTGACATGCAACTGTTATAATATGACCTGTATTGATAACAGTCCTCATAAAGGGCAATATATATGGGTTACACTAGGATAAGGACTCTACAATAGAGTTCTACACGAATATTATACCATTAACACCTCTCTCAAATTCAAGACATATATCATGTAGGGGATGAAAATACTAAAATCTTTCAAGCTTATGCCACTCAATCCTACGGAAAGAACTTCATCTCAAGCCTTAAAATGGAAGATGGCACTGTTGTGACTGAGCATGATTTAAATGCTGCTGCTCTTTGGACTGCTTTTAAAGAAAGGATGGGAACTATTGATCACTGCTATATGGTTTTTGATTTGAGTGAGTTGATAAGTGATATGTGGATTTACCTTCTCTGAATCATCCATTTTCTAAGGAGGAAATCGATGATGTGGTCAAGGAAATGCCAAATGATCATGCTCCTGGGCCGGATGGTTTTAATGGCTTTTTTATTAAAAAATGCTGGCACCTTTATTGCAGATAAATACTATAAAGTTTGTGCTGAATTCGCAACTTGGAATCTGGATATTCAGAGTATTAATGACTCCTTTATCGTCCTAATTTCAAAGAATAATAATCCAGAAAAAAAATCAGTGACTATAGGCCTATTTCACTCCTTAATTATCACTGAAGCTTCTGATGAAGCTCATTTCCAACAGTCTATAGAATTTGATTACTGATGTTGTGCATCAAAATCAATATTGGTTAATTAAGGGCAAATCCATTCAAAAGATTATTGATGTTGTGCATCAAAAATCACAATTAAGAGCAAATCCATTCGAGACTGTCTGGCATGGGCTCTTCAATTTTTGCACACGTGTCATCAGTTTAAAAAGGAAATCCTAATTCTTAAATTGGACTTTTTTTGAAAAGGCCTTCGATAAAGTGGAACATTCAACTATCTTAAAGATGTTCAGACATAAGGGGTTCTCTAAATCCTGGTGAAAAGTTTTCACTGCAAGAGGGGGTGAGGCAAGGTAAACCTCTGTCTCCTTTGTTATTTTTCATGGCAGCTGATAATATATGCTACAATCAATTATTAATGAGGCTGCAAACAAAAATTTGTTGTCACGGCCCCGGGGCCAAATTTTGGAGGTGACTTTCCAATTGTTCAGTATGCTGATAATACACTCTTAGTGTTGCCAGCTGACGCTAAGCAACTCTTCTCTCTAAAAGGCTTGTTGAATTCCTTTGCTGCCTCCACTGGTCTGCGAGTCAACTTCTCCAAGTCTTTCTTGGTTCCGATAGATTTTAATGATGAAAAGGCTCAGGCTCTGGCCACCACATTTGGATGTGCTGTAGGCAAAATAATGCCTTTTACTTATTTCACGCGCTGTGCATGACTGACCAGCACCGCAACACGCCATATGAAGCAACATCGAGTATGAACATGCACATCCAGAGGGACCTTAGCAGCCGCTCCCAAGCGCGATCAGATCGCTGAAAATTCCTGCCGTGCCTGGAAGTCGTCCAGCATCTGCCAAAACGCCGTAGAATAATTCGTGTATACTTGTACTCTTTCCGTGGTTGTGTGCAAGAGATGAGCAAGACGCCGCATCTGAAGTCGTACTCTCTCCCCTTCATGCATTATCCTTCGTACGAGGCGTTCTCTGTAGTAGTCTCATCTTCCAGAAAGTGGATTTTTCAGCGCAAACCTTGCCTCCTCATGCCGGCCACTCTATAAATACCGCTGCAAATCCTGCATCTTACAGACACCCAACCACGAAGCTTTCGAGCAGGAAGCACAAAGCACGATCGAACCGAAAGCAAGCGGAGAGGCGACGAACATGGCGATGAGGTTTGCGCTTGCGGCGGCGGCGCTGCTGCTCGCCGTGGCGGCGAGCGGCGCGGCCGCGCAGGGCGTGGGCTCGATCATCACGCAGTCGGTGTACAACGCCATGCTGCCCAACCGCGACAACTCGCAATGCCCGGCCAAAGGGTTCTACACGTACGACGCCTTCATCGCCGCCGCCAACTCCTTCCCGGCGTTCGGCACCAGCGGCAGCGCCGAGCTGATGAAGCGCGAGCTCGCTGCCTTCTTCGGCCAGACCTCCCACGAGACCACGGGTCAGTGTGTGGCCTCTGATGACTAGTTTTTACTTTGTAGAAGGATTATTTAGCTTGACACGAGTGGCTTAAGCTGAAACTGTGTGACGCGCGCATGCAGGAGGCACGCCAGGTGCTTCCGACCAGTTTCAGTGGGGGTACTGCTTCAAGGAGGAGAGAAACAAGCAAACGTCTCCTCCCTACTACGGACGGGGACCAATTCAATTGACAGGGTACGTACGCTAATACCAGTATTATATGAGTCCAGTACACGCGAGAAGCGCCACAATGGTCACTGTCATAGTCAAACCAGGGGTATATGTTGAGACACATAACCTTCTCAAAAGACCAACAATTTTTCCACACGATCGATCCATACCGCGTAATATATCTTCCTTGAAAAGTACAAAAGTGTTGACACCTTAGCCACCGATTGCGACCTGGTCCAAGATTTCGTTTTCGCGCCATACATAAGTCGTTATTAAGCGTTGGTCCTTCGCCACAGTGCAGCAAGATTTATCTGCAAGTTGTTGACGACCTGACGTGACATTTCTAATTCTCATCAATGGCAGGCAGTCCAACTACCAGCTCGCGGGCAACGCGCTGCGCGTGGATCTGGTGAGCAACCCGGACCTGGTGTCGACGGACGCGGTGATCTCCTTCAAGACGGCCATCTGGTTCTGGATGACGCCGCAGTCGCCCAAGCCGTCCAGCCACGACGTCATCCTCGGCAACTGGACGCCGACGGCCGCCGACAGCGCGGCCGGGCGAGCGCCGGGCTACGGCGTGATCACCAACATCATCAACGGCGGGGTGGAGTGCGGCATGGGGCAGAACGCCGCCAACGTCGACCGCATCGGCTACTACAAGCGCTACTGCGACATGCTCGGCGTCGGGTACGGGAGCAACCTCGACTGCTACACCCAGCAGAGGTTCGGTTAAACGGTGATGCCATGGACATTTTACAGATAGCAAATTGTATCTTCAGTGAGCTACGAATAAAGGGCACCATATGTATGACGAATTAATGATTCAATAAAGATGTGTTCTGGGGTTTTGGTTATTGCAATCAATCAGTTGGTGACTTGATCTAGCAGAATTACAGCAGCTGCTCCGTTATGAGAGAACTGGTATGTGGTGACAAACTAAAAACATTTCAGTTCGTATATGCTAAAAACAGACTACCAAGCCGGCTTGGCTCCAAAGCGCCTCCTCGTCTGCAATCTGCTGAACCATAATGGCTGGGCTGACCAAAGTTTTTTCTAAAGACACGGGTGTTCCGTTCATTCCAAATGTGTCAAGCCGACTACTAGTAGTTGACACGAAGATGGAACAGCAATATGATAACTCACGGTTCTGTGAATAGTGACAGCAACATTCACTGAGTCGTTTGCGTTGCTTCTTAACTGCTTGAATCTCGTTACAGAGGATCAGCATCTATGCATAAACTTCCATTTGGAATTTCATTATATGATCTTGTATGGGAGCTTATTGCTCGAACAAAAAATCTTGTATGGGAGCTTCTTCCAAGATTTCAGAGTGTCTAAGAATTAAAAACGCCATTGTTATTTCAAACTGTACGAAAAGATCAATAAAATCACCTCACGTCAAGACCGTCACTATTAATGAGATATGTTTTTTTTTTTTTGCGTGGAATAATGAGTATTAGGCCATTCTCAATGCACACTTTCATTTCATTCTTTCCAGACAAAATTTAGGAAAAGAGCCTGCTTTCTTTCATTGGGATGAAAGGCCTCTCACATAAGATGAAAGTTTCTCTTCTCTCTCCTCATAATTAACTTGCAAGTCAGCAAAAAATGCATATGTGGCATAGAATTTAATGCTTATGAAAGGATGTATTGAGACTGGCCTTATGTTGACAAGAACTGAGCTAATTGGAGACTATTGCTTTTCTTGTAACAACAATGAAGTCTGTTGTCAGCAAATTCAACGGACTCAGAACACAGATTAGCATAGTAGGTTTACCGGTGTGACTGCACTATAGCGTGCCCAAATCAGTCCACCGCAACCCAAAGCTGCACATTGCACATAGAAAACATATCAGCAGCGCATTTTTGACTCGCTGATCGATAGTGCGAGACTGAATCATATACATGCGACTTACCTAGTTGCTGTGGGAGGAGATCTCTTCAGGTGGCTTAGTAAGTCAGTCGACATTGGCAATGTTGAGGCACCACTTGAATGTTTGGGCCAGAAATGAACTGAAAGAGTAACACGGCAGTAGGAATCATAGTCAAAAGTTAAACTGATTAATATTCCAGCATCCATTACTCCTTATTTCGCAGATCAACATGCACAAAACAAACAACAGAGAACTAATAGGAATGTAAACTTAACACTGCGGCTCATAATCAGTTTCTGAAAAATGGAAAGGGCACATTTCACGTTTCGTTTCGTGTACTGTCAGTCTAAACTGGAATGTGACCACTGACCAGTCACAGGTTACCGAGACACACAGAAAACATGAGTGAAGAGGAACCATCTTGTTTTGGGGCCAGCAGGATGGTTCCAAAAGGCTTGAAATTTCGAAGTAGCCATGTACCCTTTGTGCCCCCTCTGTTTCACCAGCCCACTTGATCTACCCTCCCTGAACTACTGAAAAATAGATCGAGCAATAACACCAAATCATTCAACACTGAACTATTGAATCTAGCTGCCGTCGATCCTGCATCTCCTCAGCTACTGATTTATGTATTTTTCAAGCTAAACGCATCTAGGTACTGATATCACATTATTCAGTCCAATTAACAAGCAAGCACAGGTTAATCGGCCAAACACTTGGCTTGGATTACTCTACCACACAGTGCACAGCTTGGCGCAGGTAAATACGGGTAACCAGCAAGAAATTGTTCCGTCGAAACCGGCGCCGGGGTCGAGATTCCGGCGGCGAAGTTTGCTGGATGAGGCTCTCTGTTAGTTCTGAAAAACAGGAGGAGCACAGCTACGATCCAGTGTTGCCGACTTGCCGTGCACACAACAGCGCGCTCACGTTGCCCTGCTTGCCTAGTTGCCATTTTTTTTTTTTGTTCTAGAAGCCCACCGGTACGAGGAGGAGACAACCGAGCCACTCCCATGACGATAGCGGATGTGAGCCGTCCGATGTGATGGCCTGATGGGACGGCGTATCCGTTGGCACGTCGCGTGGATACGGTGCGTGCAGATTGGTCCGTGGGTTTCGCGCTAGTTATTTTATTCTTTTGAGCAAAGGTTTCGCGCTCGTGGATTCTGCTCAAATCAGCATGGGCCCAAGGGAGTGTGGCCCGTCCGCATATGGATTCGTTACAGGGGCCCAAAAGCACAAACGGACGTACAGGCCTTACGTTTGATATGGGCTGGGCTGGTCCTGGTCCAAGATCTGCAGCTGACGGGACGCCACGAGCCCACAATGCTCGACGGCCGCGGTGCCAGGCTCGGCGCATCGTGCGCTTGTCGTGGCGTCGTGCGCCGGCTGTCTGGCGTGGGAGATCGACATGTTCGAAGACGACGGCGAGAGCCTGACGCTGGGTGGCCGGCCTGCTGGAAACAGAAGCACAGTGCACTGCAGCAGAACGCACGCAATGGGCAGTGCAGGTGCATGCCGGCCCCAGAAACGCATAGAACGAGGTCTGCACTGCACATGGCATCCATGATCCGCCCCGTTGCTCGTGTTAAAGATTCCTTTCCCAATTGAATAACAGAGTGAGGATCTCCATGCGGTATGATTAGTTGTTGGAGGCGTTTGGAGTTTTATAGAGTTCTGCCGAGATTGGCAGCAAGTCAATCCCACTTAACTTGAAGCTGATGTTCTAGATGCATATGCATACAACATTTTGTTTCCCCTGACGACCTCATTGGGGGCAACATGGACTATAATCAAATGGGGGCAGTGACGCAGCAAGTGGACAAATCGTTTGCTTGGCGTAAACAATGCTTCAACGGACGGAGCGTCACGTACGTCGCGAGATGGTTATCCTTCCCCGTCGCCACACGTTTTCATTTGTCCATGAGCCATTGCAGTCGTCCTTGCTGGTGCACTCATTGGCCATTTCCGTGCTCTGGCCAGTTAACACTTTCGACGAGATTGGCTCGCGTGGCTTGACATTTTGGATACGGACAGTGAGTGCTCGTGAATTGACCTGATCTTCTAGGAAGAGATAAACATATCAGCTCTCGCTCGCCAATAATAATATAATAGGCGTGGTCACGTGGAGAGTTTCGAGCGAAGCGAAGCCCATACAAATCTGCTCACGAGTGTCCGGATTGTCGCCAAGCGACCTGCGCTCGATTCAACCATGGCGACCGTGCTCGGTTTCTTCAAGGCCGTGGCGCTGGTGCTGGCGCCGGTGTTGCTCGCCGCCGCGCTGTACAGCCCCGAGGGCTTCTCGCCGGCGCCGATGCCTCCGGAGTACACGTACGGGCCCGTCGTGTCCGCGCCGCGCCACGAGGCGCGCGCGCTGGCGGCCAGCGAGCGGGTGGGCGAGGGCCGGCTCCCCGGCCCGGAGGACCTCGCGCACGACGCCGCCGGCGGGTGGCTCTACACGGGCTGCGCCGACGGGGGTGGGTCAGGCGGGTCAGCGTACCGGCGGCGACGTCGAGGACTGGGTCCGCACCGGCGGCCGCCCCCTCGGCGTCGTGCTCGCCGCGGACGGCGGCCTCGTCGTGGCCGACGCGGACATCGTGAGTTATTAACCACTCCTGTTTCTGCAGAACCGCACGTTTGCAAAACTGCAACTGTTGTTTCCGTATGTGATGTGATGTGATCTGTTACTACGTCCGTGCAGGGGTTGCTGAAGGTGACGCCGGACAAGAAGGTGGAGCTGCTGACGGACGCGGCGGAGGGCCTCAAGTTCGCCATGACCGACGGCGTGGACGTCGCCGCCGACGGCACCATCTACTTCACCGACGCGAGCTACAAGTACAACCTCCACAACCACATGGTGGACATCCTCGAGGCGCGGCCCCACGGGCGGCTCCTGAGCTTCGACCCGGCCACGGGGCGCACGGCCGTGCTCGCGCGCGACCTCTACTTCGCCAACGGCGTCGCGGTCGCGCCGGACCAGGGATCCCTCATCTACTGCGAGACGCTGATGTGAGTTCCACTTCCCCAGTGATCAATCGATGATCCTCTTCTAGCCAATCAATCTATCAGGATTTCTCTTCTCATCTCTCACGCGCGAGACTTGCCGTTCCTGTGCTTCTGCAGGAGGAGATGTTCACGGTACCACATCACCGGCGACAAGAAAGGCACGGTGGAGAAGTCATCGACAACCTGCCCGGATTTCCGGACAACATCCGGTACGACGGCGAAGGACAGTACTGGATCGCGTTATCCGCCGTACGTAACAGCCACCACATCTCCCCTTCTCATCTCAAAATTGTTTCACCATTTCTGCTAATAAACTGTTGACCGTGCCAATCGAGGTGCAGGGAGGACTCTGCAGTGGGACATACTGACGAAGAGCCCGTTCCTCCGGAAGCTGCTGTACCTCGCGGAGAAGGTCGTGGCGGTTCCCCACGGGCTGAAGAACGCAGGTGGCCTGAGCGTGACGCTGGACGGCGAGCCGGTGTCGTTGTACAGCGATCCGGGGCTGGCGCTCGCCACCGGCTGCCTCAAGATTGGCAAGCATTTGTACTACGGGTCGCTGACAGAGACATACCTCAGTAGGATCGACCTCACCAAGTCTTCGGCCGAATCTCAGCAGTGATAGACTGAGTTTTCAGTACTTCCCCTGTCAAATGTTCTTCTTTGACGATAAGGTGCACTTCTCAAATGAAATCCAAACGAAAATGACGAAATAGTGGGAAAGATTAGCGGTCTGTATCATTTGCTGAAAAAGAGTAAATTTCAAAAAAGACAACTATTTTTTACGATGGTGTTATAACTTTCTAAGGTTTGGGTTCGACGCAGCATGTCTGCATTGTAAGTTGTAGGGGTAAGGTTCGCCTTGTATAATTCTTCCTCAAACCCTACTTTGTGCTGGAGCTTCCACCACCTTGTCTGTCAATTTAGTATTATAACTATACATAACACTACTACTATTCGAGCAATATATAAAATTCTAAGGCTCACAACACAAATAAGGCATCAATATTGTTACGGGAAAAAAAATTGTTATCGTAACTCTTGTGAAAACCTCTTTGTGGATATGATAGACAGGGGCGGAGCTACAAACTTCATTAAGAGAGTGATACTGGCTAGGCTGAACAAAATTATCTAGGCCAAGGCAGGATTAATATGAAGCAACCCGGTTATCCCAGGAGCTAGAACACTTTATTATACCAGTCCCTGGATCAGTCGCTGGTACAATCAAGTCTTACAACAGGTGATATTACAAGTCGCGACCTGGCTAGGGTCGATCGATAAGCAACAAGAATATCAAAAGATAACAAACAACAAGTACAAGCCAGACCCCGATGATAACATCTAGGTCCTCAACCAGCGGAAGCATCTAAGCGGTAGACTAATGCCACAGGCAGCTCGGGTGCGGACGAGACCAAGCTTAATCGTCTCCTCACCGTCGGCGTCGACGAAGTCTGGATCTTCCTCTGTAATCAGCAAGCAAGAATGAGTACAAAAGTACTCAGCAAGTCGCAACCCTTACCCTACCATCAATGGATAAAGGTATGCATTTGGCAGTAGCAAGGTAAAGGCCATCAGGTTGACATTGCAATAAAGCAAGTTTTACACATGCAAGGGTTCAGTTTATAAAGCATTTTAGCAAAAGCATCAAGTTAAGAAATTAAGGGGTTGGTCAAGTTTTACGTTGCCGGACACCCCGTCCACGACAACCTTCGGCGGAAGGCCGGACCTATTCTCAAAACAACTCACACATCAAGGAGATAGCACCCATCCCATGCTAGTTCTTGGAGCGAACCAAAGCCATGTCCGTGACCGTGGACTCGGCTATTCGAATAGATTTTAACACTCTGCAGAGGTTGTACGCTGTACCCACAATCTGAGTGCATCACAAGCCACCGCGCTCGTGGGTGTGAAGACTCATAAAGTCATTACCATCACAGCATCGTCCCGACTAATCGCCATGGGAGTTGTCCAGGGGTCTAGCCTCTAATCTAGGTCTTCGACCAGGTCGCACACGTCTGCATCACGTCCACCTGCTCCATGGGCTCCCATTGCATCTCCAGCCTCCAGGCGATTAACAGACTAGCTGGCGGGTTTAGACTAAGCCGTGCCGCATACACGGTAGTGTGGTCGTACTGAATAAACGGCTAGGTAGGATGTCACAAGCAACTCGGTCCTTATAGGAGCCAAGGCAATCATCTCCACATATATGAACCCACCACCGAGGCGGCATTCATCTCCCATATCACTTGTCATAAGCACACCACAGAGGCGACACTTAATCTTCCATAAACATCATCAGGATCACCTCAGCTCTAACCCAAGTTCATTCATTCATCTTTCTTTAGTTATCACCCAACCTTACTACTACCACACAACACCAATCACGGTTTTCACATTTGCAAAAGCTAAGTATAAGTAGAGCACTTAGTGATACACAGTCCTAAGCATTTCTATAACAAGGAAATCATCCATGCGTAAATAATGTCATACATGGATATCCTAGGTTTAACAGGGAATAATTTAGGACAGGTAATATAAGGCTCAGTGGTCTTGGTCATACTACACAAAGGTTTTGCAAACACAAGGATAATCATTTCATGCAATAAAGCGGCTGCTACGGGTTGTGTTTATAAAACATAGGAGCAGTATGATCAAAGGGAAAACGGATTGTGACTTGCCTTCGTTGACGTCCTCGGGGAGATCCTCCTCGAAGTCTCCGGCTCCTGGTTCCTGCTCCTCCTCCTCCGCGCACTCGTACTCTCCGTTAGCTACGCGACCGGCAAACAAGCAAACAAATACAAATAAATACAAAAGAAATAGAAGATGAGCTCTATAAAAGATGAAACTGGTAGAAATGGATAGAGCTCGATTTTAGATGAATTTAGGAGGAAGAATGAGGTCAATCGGAGCTCGGACGAGGGAGATACGGATTTTACAGTGGAGGCTTTGGATTAATCCGAAAATAAATTCGTGGGATATTTCAAGTCGAGCAGCACACGAGTGCTTGGGCTGCTGGTGGTGCTCGGTTGACAAAGGAAAAGGGTAGATTAAGTGGGCCGGGGAGGTGGAGATTGACGGAGCGGCGCTCGGTCGGGTGGAGGAACAGAGAGAAGAATGGCAGAGGCTCACCTGCGACTGGTCTGGGCAGCGCGGTGGCGGAAGGGCTGCGGAGAAAGGCTATTTATAGGCGCGCGGCGAGGCGGGAGCTTGCCGGCAAGGACGGGACAGCGGGGCCGACGTCGTAGCGTGCGGCTTTGGAGCGACGGGACGCGAGCGTCAGGCAACTTGGCCACTTGCGGCGCGGATGCGCATGCGCGGTGTGGGGCGGTGATGGGATGGCTCAGGCAGTAGCGCATGCAAGTGGTCATGCGTTGGCGTGCGGGGTAAAAGTGCAACAAGACAGCTCATGCAAGTGGCACATGCAAGTGGGGCCAGGTAATAGTGCGACGAGACGGCTCATGCAAGTGGCATATGCAAGCGGGGGCCGGGTGATAGTGCGATGAGACGGCTCAAGCAAGTGGCAGGTGCAGCATGCAAGTGGGCATGGTGGCATTGACGTGTAGCTTTGGGGTGACGAGACGGCTCATGTAGGTGGGGTAAAGGTGCTTGAGTGAGGTGCGCGCGTGCTCGCAAGTGGGCATGGCTCGGCGCAGCGTGCGGCTTTGGTCTGAGTAGACGCAAGCTGCAGAGAGGAGAGGGGCCAGGGCGGTGCGTCGCGTAGCTGCGTGCGCGAGCCAGAGCGACGGGACTAGAGCGAGCAGCGTAGTGAATGCTCCGCGGAGCACAAGGAAGGCTGCTGGATTGGAGCGGCAGGGTGGAGTGTTGCTTTAGAGTGATGGGATAGCGGGGCTGCCGGAGCGGAGTGAGACTTTGGGTTGATGGGATGGTTCATGCAGGCTTGAATAAAGGCACGGGTAGGCGAGATTAAAGGCGCGGACCGAGGTAGGTAAAGAAAACATGCGTGCTGTGCCAGTGCACGGGGTGGAAGAAAAGACAATGACGAGACGGCGGGGCCAATGGTGTGGCGTATGGTTTTGGTTTGACGAGACGACTCGACGCGACGAGACGACTCAAAGATGGAGTTGGCGTATGGATTTGGGCTGATGAGACAACGACGAGACGCGACGAGATAACACAAGCATAGTGTATAGTGTCGTCACGTGGTTTGAGATGACGAGACGACTCAAGCATAGTGCATAGTGTTGGCACAAGGTTCAAGACGACGAGACGACTCAAGCATAGTGCATAGTGTCGTCAGGTCATTCGAGATAATTAATGTGACGAGATGACTCGTGCGGGGCAGAGCGATGTGCCAGCGTATGCGAGGGAATAAATGACGGTCACTGGTTAGGTGAAGGTAAAAACGCGCTGGACGGCAATTTAGCGCGCGAGGATGGAGAAGGGAAAGAAATAGACCAGACCGGAAAATCCAGTTGGTGGTCCAGAACAAGAGAGGGAAAGACGGGTAGTGTCAAGGTTATACAGAGAGTTGGGTTCGAAACAGACCAAGACGGAAAAGGAAGAGAGAAGATTTTAAAAAGTTTTGAAAAACTTCCGATTATGGTTTCAATTTGACTTAAAATTTTTAGGGTCGATTTTCAGGGCGTTACAAACCTACCCCCCTTAAAAGAATCTCGTCCTCGAGATTCAGGCTCATCCTCGAAGAGATGGGGATACTCCTCCCTCAAAGCATCTTCTCTTTCCCATGTAGCTTCTGCTTCTGTGTGCCGACTCCACTGAACACGATACAGACGAACTGTTGATCCTCTGGTCTGACGGGTTGTTACATCCAAAATCTTAATCGGCACTTCCCGATATCGGAGGTCATCTTGCAAATCCAAGGTCTCCACAGAGACATGTTCTTTTGGTATTCTCAGACACTTCTTGAGCTAGGACACATGGAAAACATTGTGCACATCTGCCAACTCTGGTGGTAGCTCAATCCTGTATGCCACTGTACCGATCTTCTTCAGCACTCGGTACGGTCCGATGTAGCGTGGTACTAACTTGCCACGGACTTGGAAACGACGTGTACCCCTAATTGGGGAAACCTTAAGGTACACATAGTCTCCAACTTGGAAGCTTAAATCCCTTCTTCGTTTGTCCGAATAACTCTTCTGACGAGACTGTGCTTCTTTAAATTTTTCTTCTGATTTCTGCAACTTTTTCTTCTGCCTCTTTGACAATGGAGGGTCCTGTGAGGGAACGCTCTCCAACTTCTGACCACATCAGAGGTGTTCTGCATTTTCTGCCATACAACACTTCAAAAGGTGACATCTTGAGGCTAGCTTGGAAACTGTTGTTGTATGAGAACTCAGCATAAGCTAAACTCTTCTCCCAGTCTTTGCCATAGGTCAATGCACAGGCTCTCAACATGTCTTCAAGGATTCGGTTGATCCTTTCTGTCTGACCATATGTCTGAGGGTGATAAGCAGTGCTGAAATCCAATTTAGTTCCCAGGGCAGCGTGTAAGCTTTTCCAAAACCTAGAGGTAAATTGGGTACCTCTATCAGAGACAATTCTGCTCGGCACTCCATGTAGTTTTACTATGTTGTCAATGTACAATTGGGCTAACTTGTCTCCCCCATAGTTGGTTCGTACAGGAATAAAGTGAGCGACCTTGGTGAGTCGGTCCACTATTACCTATACAGAGTTATATCCCTTCTTTGTTTTAGGAAAACCAACTATAAAATCCATGCCTACTTCGTCCCATTTCCACACAGGGATTGGTAAGGGCTGGAGCAATCCTGCAGGCTTCTGGTGTTCTGCCTTGACTCTCTGACAGACATCACATTCTGCAACAAACTTGGCTATATCTGCCTTCATTCCATTCCACCAGTACTTTTCCTTTAAATCAAGATACATCTTGGTAGATCCTGGGTGGATGGAATATGCTGAGTTGTGGGCTTCATCCATGATTATCTCTCGGAACTTTCCTTCCTGTGGCACACAGATTCTGTCTTTATACCACAGAGTTCCTTTATCATCTACTCTGAAGTTTGGGGCTTTGTTTTCTCCAGTGTGGTTACGGATCTTCATTAACTCTTGATCCTTGAGCTGGGCTTGTCTAATCTGTTCATCTAGTGTTGGTTGTACACTTAGATTATTCACACAAGCTTGAGGCACTATCTCCAGATTAAGCTTCTTTATCTCGGTCGACAAGTGATCATTGTGCGTCATGAGGTAGTTGCATTAGGCTTTTCTGCTTAAGCATCTGCCACAACATTTGCTTTTCCAGGATGGTAGTGGATTTCCAAATCATAATCCTTGATTAACTCTAACCATCTTCGTTGTCTCAGATTAAGATCTGGCTGAGTAAAGATGTACTTCAAACTCTTGTGATCCGTGTAGATTTCACACTTATTTCCAATTAAGTAGTGCCTCCAAATCTTGAGGGCATGCACTACTGCTGCTAACTCCAGATCATGAGTGGGATAATTCTGCTCATGAGTCTTCAATTGCCTTGATGCATAGGCAACAACTCTACCATCTTGCATTAGAACACATCCCAAGCCTTGTCTTGATGCATCACAGTAGACGACAAAATCTCTGTGAATGTCAGGCAGGACTAACACTGGTGCTGTTGTCAGTCTTCTCTTCAACTCTTGAAAGCTTCTTTCACAAGACTGGGTCCATTCAAACTTCTTGTCTTTCCTGAGAAGTTCTGTCATGGGTCTTGCTATCTTGGAAAATCCTTCAATGAGTCGGCGGTAATAACCCGCTAATCCAAGAAAGCTTCTGATCTCTGACACATTTGTTGGTTGCGGCCAATGGGTAACTGCTTCAACTTTCTCTGGGTCTACAGCAACTCCTTCTGCTGTCAGAATGTGGTCAAGGAAGGCAACTTTCTCAAGCCAAAATTCACATTTACTGAACTTGGCATACAACTTGTGGGCTCTGAGCTTTTCCAAAATTACTCTCAGATGTTGCTCGTGCTCTTCGGCACTCTTTGAATAGATCAGTATGTCGTCAATGAAGACAACGACAAACTTATCTAATTCCTCCATAAACACCTTGTTCATGAGGTTCATGAAGTATGCAGGTGCATTGGTTAGTCCAAAGACATAACTGTGAACTCATACTGACCATACCTGGATACAAAGGCTGTCTTTGGGATATCTGCTTCTCTGATCTTTAGCTGGTAATACCCAGACCTCAAGTCAATCTTGGAGAAGTACTTAGCTCCTTTTAACTGATCAAACAGGTCATCAATCCTGGGCAGAGGATACTTGTTCTTGATGGTCACTTCATTCAAGGATCTGTAGTCTACACACATCCTCATACTTCCATCCTTCTTCTTGACAAACAGAACTGGTGCTCCCCAGGGGGAAGAGCATAAGATGAGAGAAGAACCTAAGATCTTCTTTATGTTATCATTTAATTCTCTTTGTTATTATATTTTTCTTTTTATAAAAGGGCGCAAGGCACAAGGGCCTCGCTGGCACACACAACAAGCAATTCACACAAACAAGCAGCACTCACAGATTCACTAAAACAACAGGGGTACAACACTAGCGAAGAGCTACTAGCGGTTACACTGCGACTACAAGGGACAAACTAAGACTTCGGGGGTACAGTCTTCCACAGACACTTTCTTGAACTCGGACCGGTAGCTTCATCCCACGACGATTGGATCTTCGTCTTGGTAGACACTCAGGGGTCCTGGGCATCCATGAGGTTGGAGGCATCTTCCAGGCCTCTAACTGGGGAATCTTCATCCGAAGCGGTGGGGAGGCGATCTTCATTCTCCCTTGGAAAAGGCTGGGTCAAAGGGAGGGGCTCTTCTTCTTCTTCGACTTCTTCTTCTTTACCGTCTGCTTGAGAGGGCGGTGGTGCAGGAAGATCTTCTGCGTACTTCCTCTTGATGTTGCTTCCCGCAGAGCAGATAGGAGTCCCATCCAAAACGGGACGTTCTCCTACTCCGGGGATATGCAGAGTCCTGCAGTGGGCACGCCCAGTGAGATAGGCGGTGCCAACTAGCTTGTTGTAGCGCTCTTCTGCGGACCTCAAGGCTTCTGCGGCAGCAACAGCACGGCTTTCTGCCTCTGCTTCACGAGCTTTGGCTTCAGCGAGCTGAACACGTAGGGTCCTAACTCGTGTCTCAGCTTCTTCGGCTCGAGTGATGCACCTTCGCAGTCTGGCTGCGGTTCCGTCATACAGCTCATCCAAGGCGAGCAGATAACGGGTCATAGCAACCACTGTGGGATCTCTTTCAGCCATTCTGAGGCCTTCTATTGTCCTCATCCTTGCAAGCCAAGTGGGGCGGTTTCTCTCCATGGGAGGGAAAAACCTCATTGGCGAGCGACCGATAGGCCTCTCATACATCTGGCACAAGTACCGAAGGGCCTTGCGTGCCACAGCTTGGTAGGTGTCTGCGAAGCGTGACCCAGTGGTAGTCACGTTCCAGGGCTTCATCTCGGGGTGGTCATCACTGGCTCCAATGTGAATGGTGACTTCACAGCGCTCAGTGCCAAACTCTTCATATTCCCTTCCGACATACTCGGCAGGCTCCATAATGCCAAGTCTGACCATGGCATCACGTAGCACCTTTGGAAAGCCAGGGGTCTCCAAGCAGTAGTCGGTCACCCATCCATCTTCTTCCATCTGTAGAGGAGGGATTAAATAAGAATTTTGTAAAAGATGGGGAAAAGAGTTAAGGAGTTTTCCAAAATAGTTTTTGCAAATAATTTTAGCGTCCAAGCCTAGGGTCACGTCCTACAGCCAAGCACGGCTCTGATACCACCTGAAGCACCCCGGTTATCCCAGGAGCTAGAACACTTTATTATACCAGTCCCTGGATCAGTCGCTGGTACAATCAAGTCTTACAACAGGTGATATTACAAGTCGCGACCTGGCTAGGGTCGATCGATAAGCAACAAGAATATCAAAAGATAACAAACAACAAGTACAAGCCAGACCCCGATGATAACATCTAGGTCCTCAACCAGCGGAAGCATCTAAGCGGTAGACTAATGCCACAGGCAGCTCGGGTGCGGACGAGACCAAGCTTAATCGTCTTCCTCACCGTCGGCGTCGACGAAGTCTGGATCTTCCTCTGTAATCAGCAAGCAAGAATGAGTACAAAAGTACTCAGCAAGTCGCAACCCTTACCCTACCATCAATGGATAAAGGTATGCATTTGGCAGTAGCAAGGTAAAGGCCATCAGGTTTGACATTGCAATAAAGCAAGTTTTACACATGCAAGGGTTCAGTTTATAAAGCATTTTAGCAAAAGCATCAAGTTAAGAAATTAAGGGGTTGGTCAAGTTTTACGTTGCCGGACACCCCGTCCACGACAACCTTCGGCGGAAGGCCGGACCTATTCTCAAAAACAACTCACACATCAAGGAGATAGCACCCATCCCATGCTAGTTCTTGGAGCGAACCAAAGCCATGTCCGTGACCGTGGACTCGGCTATTCGAATAGATTTTAACACTCTACAGAGGTTGTACGCTGTACCCACAATCTGAGTGCATCACAAGCCACCGCGCTCGTGGGTGTGAAGACTCACAAAGTCATTACCCATCACAGCATCGTCCCGACTAATCGCCATGGGAGTTGTCCAGGGGTCTAGCCTCTAATCTAGGTCTTCGACCAGGTCGCACACGTCTGCATCACGTCCACCTGCTCCATGGGCTCCCATTGCATCTCCAGCCTCCAGGCGATTAACAGACTAGCTGGCGGGTTTAGACTAAGCCGTGCCGCATACACGGTAGTGTGGTCGTACTGAATAAACGGCTAGGTAGGATGTCACAAGCAACTCGGTCCTTATAGGAGCCAAGGCAATCATCTCCACATATATGAACCCACCACCGAGGCGGCATTCATCTCCCATATCACTTGTCATAAGCACACCACAGAGGCGACACTTAATCTTCCATAAACATCATCAGGATCACCTCAGCTCTAACCCAAGTTCATTCATTCATCTTTCTTTAGTTATCACCCAACCTTACTACTACCACACAACACCAATCACGGTTTTCACATTTGCAAAAGCTAAGTATAAGTAGAGCACTTAGTGATACACAGTCCTAAGCATTTCTATAACAAGGAAATCATCCATGCGTAAATAATGTCATACATGGATATCCTAGGTTTAACAGGGAATAATTTAGGACAGGTAATATAAGGCTCAGTGGTCTTGGTCATACTACACAAAGGTTTTGCAAACACAAGGATAATCATTTCATGCAATAAAGCGGCTGCTACGGGTTGTGTTTATAAAACATAGGAGCAGTATGATCAAAGGGAAAACGGATTGTGACTTGCCTTCGTTGACGTCCTCGGGGAGATCCTCCTCGAAGTCTCCGGCTCCTGGTTCCTGCTCCTCCTCCTCCGCGCACTCGTACTCTCCGTTAGCTACGCGACCGGCAAACAAGCAAACAAATACAAATAAATACAAAAGAAATAGAAGATGAGCTCTATAAAAGATGAAACTGGTAGAAATGGATAGAGCTCGATTTTAGATGAATTTAGGAGGAAGAATGAGGTCAATCGGAGCTCGGACGAGGGAGATACGGATTTTACAGTGGAGGCTTTGGATTAATCCGAAAATAAATTCGTGGGAATATTTCAAGTCGAGCAGCACACGAGTGCTTGGGCTGCTGGTGGTGCTCGGTTGACAAAGGAAAAGGGTAGATTAAGTGGGCCGGGGAGGTGGAGATTGACGGAGCGGCGCTCGGTCGGGTGGAGGAACAGAGAGAAGAATGGCAGAGGCTCACCTGCGACTGGTCTGGGCAGCGCGGTGGCGGAAGGGCTGCGGAGAAAGGCTATTTATAGGCGCGCGGCGAGGCGGGAGCTTGCCGGCAAGGACGGGACAGCGGGGCCGACGTCGTAGCGTGCGGCTTTGGAGCGACGGGACGCGAGCGTCAGGCAACTTGGCCACTTGCGGCGCGGATGCGCATGCGCGGTGTGGGGCGGTGATGGGATGGCTCAGGCAGTAGCGCATGCAAGTGGTCATGCGTTGGCGTGCGGGGTAAAAGTGCAACAAGACAGCTCATGCAAGTGGCACATGCAAGTGGGGCCAGGTAATAGTGCGACGAGACGGCTCATGCAAGTGGCATATGCAAGCGGGGGCCGGGTGATAGTGCGATGAGACGGCTCAAGCAAGTGGCAGGTGCAGCATGCAAGTGGGCATGGTGGCATTGACGTGTAGCTTTGGGGTGACGAGACGGCTCATGTAGGTGGGGTAAAGGTGCTTGAGTGAGGTGCGCGCGTGCTCGCAAGTGGGCATGGCTCGGCGCAGCGTGCGGCTTTGGTCTGAGTAGACGCAAGCTGCAGAGAGGAGAGGGGCCAGGGCGGTGCGTCGCGTAGCTGCGTGCGCGAGCCAGAGCGACGGGACTAGAGCGAGCAGCGTAGTGAATGCTCCGCGGAGCACAAGGAAGGCTGCTGGATTGGAGCGGCAGGGTGGAGTGTTGCTTTAGAGTGATGGGATAGCGGGGCTGCCGGAGCGGAGTGAGACTTTGGGTTGATGGGATGGTTCATGCAGGCTTGAATAAAGGCACGGGTAGGCGAGATTAAAGGCGCGGACCGAGGTAGGTAAAGAAAACATGCGTGCTGTGCCAGTGCACGGGTGGAAGAAAAGACAATGACGAGACGGCGGGGCCAATGGTGTGGCGTATGGTTTTGGTTTGACGAGACGACTCGACGCGACGAGACGACTCAAAGATGGAGTTGGCGTATGGATTTGGGCTGATGAGACAACGACGAGACGCGACGAGATAACACAAGCATAGTGTATAGTGTCGTCACGTGGTTTGAGATGACGAGACGACTCAAGCATAGTGCATAGTGTTGGCACAAGGTTCAAGACGACGAGACGACTCAAGCATAGTGCATAGTGTCGTCAGGTCATTCGAGATAATTAATGTGACGAGATGACTCGTGCGGGGCAGAGCGATGTGCCAGCGTATGCGAGGGAATAAATGACGGTCACTGGTTAGGTGAAGGTAAAAAACGCGCTGGACGGCAATTTAGCGCGCGAGGATGGAGAAGGGAAAGAAATAGACCAGACCGGAAAATCCAGTTGGTGGTCCAGAACAAGAGAGGGAAAGACGGGTAGTGTCAAGGTTATACAGAGAGTTGGGTTCGAAACAGACCAAGACGGAAAAGGAAGAGAGAAGATTTAAAAAGTTTTGAAAAACTTCCGATTATGGTTTCAATTTGACTTAAAATTTTAGGGTCGATTTTCAGGGCGTTACATAATACAATCTTTCCATTATCTAAAAAAAAAGCTGAACAAAATTAACATGGTGGATTAGGTCATAAAGAGAGTGATACCGGCCGGCTGTTTGTCGTAGTGTGGGAACCACGGCAAATGGAGGGCCTAGCACGGCCTCCTTTTGAGATTCGGAGAGGAGCAAACGGTTCTAAGTGTCGGAGTCGCGATCGAGGAAGAGGGAAAAGAACGCGAGGATTTTACCCAGGTTCAGGCCACCCGGAGGTGTAAAACCCTACGTCCTGCTTGTCTGGTATTGCTCTTGTGTCGTGTGTTTCATGGTACAAGGAGCCCCCCTTTTATAGTGCAAGGGGAAGCCATACCCGTTCGTGGGCCGTTACAAAGGGGCGTGGACTTTGGATCCGTCCACACCCGAGATGCCGGACGCACAATCACCTTGTCAGCCTCCCATCTTTCGCCGGGTCGCTTCCACCGGCCGGTTGGCTCCCATTGTCATGTCTTGTCTAGTTAAACCGCCGTGTTTTCTTCGCAGAAGGTGCAAGGCGCGGTTCGGACCCGTCGCGCGGCATCGCCCATCGGTCCCTGCGACGCACCGTACCATGGCAGGCGGCGCGCGTCAGCTCACGCCTCCGCGCCAGCTAAGACCGGGGGTCGCAGGGTTATGACCCGTCCGGTCACATCAATCGTTCGTAGCCTGCGCCGACCGCACACGCATTGAAGTCTGTCCGCCTGGGCGCGCGGACACGCGCCTTCTCCCGCTGCCTTGTGGGTCCTCCTGCGGGGTTTGCTCGCGGATGCGAACCGCGCACAGACGGATCCGGGCGAGATCCCGGACGTCTCATCAGTTGGTTGAGCCTTTAAGCCGTAGCTCTCTAGGTTGCCACGTGGCAAGCTTGGGCCAGTCCAAGAGACGCGCTCCTCATCTGATCCCGCGCCTAGCAGAGCGGACGCGGGGGGTGTAGCCACGTGGCGAGGCGCGGGGGCTCGCGGGCGGCACACCTTATGCGATGCGCATGGCCTCACCATTCGCACTGGGCCGGAGCGGCCCAAATGGCCTGCAGCTCCTCGCCTTGGCGCCACCAGGATTCTGGGCCGGGCCTTTGACCGGACGAATGGGGACCCCCGTTCCCAATATGCCGACATTGTTGTTTCGAAAATTGCAGGGGGTGCTCATGTCCTCGTAGGGATGTTGACAAGAAATTACGAGGCCTTCCCATGAGCCACTTCTTTGCATGAAACTGACTAGAAATGCGCAAGGGCAAGAGGTTGTTATTGTTTGTTTTTCATTTGTGGCATGCAGCACGTTCAGTCAAAGCACAGAAAAGTCTCTTTGAACTCCAGCCTACCAAAACCGAGACCCATATGTTAGTAATTGACTTCAGTAATTGCTTTCGGTGGAACGATCAGGCTGAGCGGGGGGCTCAGCCCCCCCCCCCCCCCCCCCCCTCTCTTCTTCACTTCTTCACTTTTTTCTATTGAAAATAATTAGCAAAGATCATGCAAAAAAATCATTTTTTTGTTTTCTTTTTCTCTATTTCTATCGGTTTTTCAGAAATTTCCACTAGTTTTTGGGCAAAACCGGTCGGTTTACTTGTTTCTCCGTTTAGAATTTCAAAATGTGCGTTTGTGTGGTTTCCGCACTGGTTTTCCGGTAAACGTGATTTCAATCCCTGCTAGGCAGCCGAGCAGGTAGAAGGAACTGAAAGATCAATATCAGAAAAAGGTCAAAAAGGATTTGACAAACGGCACAAGAGCATGAATGAAGTCGTCGAGGAGAGCACGTGCGTGCGAGATGGCAACGGTGCCGAGAAGGGCCCATCCGAGTCTTGCCCGCGGAGGGCAGAAAGAGGGTCGAGGCGGGGTGGACGTGACAGAGACGGAGACGAACACGACTCGGGTGGTTGCTTGCCTACTCTTTATTTTTTTTAATTTTTTTTAGGGAGGGTGTGCTTGCCGACTTAATAATTAGGGTTGGACTTGCTTCGATATAAAACGGGCAGACAGACCACCCTCGTCCCGATTCGCATCATCAGAGGGGCTATGCCGACTTTCTTCTCTATGACGGTTGAAGGCTCCTCGCAACTCCACCCCGTGGATCGCGCAGCAATGCGCACGCCGCCGTCGCGCGTGCTGGAAGTGCTGGACAACCACCGGCCATGGGAGACGATGAGCAACATGGCGCTGGTCATCGTGGACCAGACCTACGCCGCCCTGCGTGAGATCCTCGGACCCGCGGCGCCCTCCGAGGACGGACCCGTCGAGATCAGCCGGCCCGTCGACCCCGGCGGCCCGGACTCGCCGCTGCTGTGCGTGAACGCCAGCGCAAGGCACTGCTGCGTCTGCCTCGTCAACAGCGCCCACGGCGGCGCCGCCTCCGAGTACAAGAGGTACATCTCGCCGAAGCAGAAGAGCAGGCCGCAGTACCGCCTCGCCGGCGCAAGCATCAGCGTGTCGCCCGGCACGGTTCACGTGGCCCGCGGAGATGCCGTCGACTGCTGGAAGTGCGCGGACGTCCGGCCGAACGTGTCGGAGAAGGGCTTGTTCGCGGTTCTGGACACGATCAGGTCGCGCCTGGACGCGGCGATCCGGATCGAGGCGAACCTGATCGCGATGGCGAATGCGGCCGGCGTCAAGAGCCCCAAGACCAACGAGATCGTCGAGGCGCGCATGGCGTTGGAGAAGATGCGAGCGGAGCTGGACCTGGACGCGATCATGCGCAGGATGCGCCAGAAGCGACGCCGTGACATGCAAGAAATCTACTGCCGGCCGGAGGCGGACCAGGCAGACGAAGCAGAGGTGCTGGTGAAGAGGGCGCTGCACGTATCGGACAAGCGTTGCGGGCCAGCGGTCGAGATGCATCAGGTGGACGACGCCGACTTCCTGACGAAGAGGTTGAGGGCAATGCAAGTGTGACAAAAAGAGTCCGTTAAAGATTGACGCATGCAGTGTTGCGGATGAGACGTGTTACGTGGGCATGCGAAGATGGAAGATGCAATCTTGGCATGAATCGATCAGAGTTCACGCCCGTTGGTACTCAGTAAATCGCATTGCGGCTGAACCCTGCACCTGCACGAGTGGAACAGGGTAGCAGGCCAATAGGGAACATGGAACAGAGGAAATATTGCAAGGAACAGTTGTTTGCAGCATCATCGGTTTGGCCTTGTAGACTAGAGGTGAATTGCAGATACTAGTTTGATGCAGTTCCTGCGGATGAGCCATGGACGCGGGCATGCACTAGATTGAAGACTCGATCCCGGCATGAATCGATCAGGGGGCATCAGGCTGATGGCGGACATGGAGCGGAGGATAGATTGCAGGAATACTCTGTTTCCGACAGTCATCGGCTTGCTGCTGACGGCAACTTGTGTCGTAGAGAGCTGGCACGACGGTTTCTCCTGGCATTGTTGTGTTGTACGTTACTCTGTGATTTGGAACTTGCATTGCTGGCTTGCTGCTGAACCTAGTATCTCTGGCCGATGGAGAATATGGAACACGGTAACAGCGGAAACATTGATAGGATCCGTTGTTCGTAAATCATCTCTACTCTGAGTTTTGAAGTTTTGAACCTAGTACTAGGCCACGCTCCATCAGTAGCCTCCAAATTGCACAGTGCTGATGTATCAGTGGCTGCTAGCATGAAATTTTTGTGTTAATGAGTCTAGTTTACAATGCAAGATCCAACGATCCTTCCTTTAATGTACGTTACTCTGTGTTCTGCGGAAATATGTGCTAATGGATTTCTTTTTTTTTTTTGGTAGTTTGGGGTGCTCTTGTTTTGAAATTGAAATGTTTCATGTGTATGATGTCCACCGTTCCAATGTACTGGAACTCCAAACTATCTGTTGACCACATTTTTTATGAGAACTTCCAATGAGCCCTGAGAAATCTTGTGTACGCCACAGCCCTTATGCCAGAGGCAGGGAGGTGGTGGGCTCGCCGGAGCCTAGACCGGCGTCGGAGGAGAGATCCGGTTTTTTTTTTTGGAGTTGAAACTTTTTCTTTTTCACCTGGAACTGATTTATTGTGAGTTGAAACCTTTTGTTTTGACTTGAAACTGATTTATTACGAGTTGAAACTTGTTTCTTTTGACTTAAAACAGCTTTACTATGACTTGAAACTTTTTGGTATTGATTCGAAACTGATACTGATTTGACACCTTTTCAATTTCTTGTTGTATGCAGACTATTTTGCTTGCACCCGCGTTCGGAGTCACTCCCAGCAATAGCAAACTACCCCCAAAATTCTAAAAAAGCTATTATGTCTTTCTCATTAGCTTCATAATATTTATGATGAGCTGTTGGAGAACTGCTGAAGTTGCTCTTAACCGACACAAGTGTCACACATCCATTAACCTTGCACCTAATATGCGCAGGAAGCTGGACTCGTAAACGTGGTGTTAGAGTGGCACGTAATACTAGTGCACACTAGCAGGTTGCTTGCATAACAGATTTTTTTTCCCTCTCCGGTGTGGTGCTCACCATGGAGCCGGACGCACGGTGCAGCGAGCTGTTCGCGCCGGACGGCACCCTACGCTCCTCAACTATCTACAAATTGGTCATGTCAGCGATGATCCTGGGTGTGATTTTGCAAAGTTTGTTTGGAACCGGGCGCCGCCGTGAGTCCATTCTTCGGGTGGCTCATGGTGCAAGGGAGGATTCAGTGCAAAAGCAATCTGTTGAAAAAAAACATTGTTGAGAATGACATCTGTGAAGTCTGCACGCACGAACAGAAAGATACTGATCATATCATGTGTGGCTGCTCCTTTGCACGGTCATTTTGGGACGCCATTAGTGTCGAGCTGCCAGCTCAACCAATCTCTGCGCGAGCATGGGACCTCGTTTGGCCTCTGACGACGCCGAGCAAACACAGGGACTGCTTGGCACTCCTCTGCTATTGGCAGTTGTGGAAACACCGGAACGAAGTCGTCTTCCGACAAGAAGCTCCGTCGCTCCCCCGTCTGCTCTCTACTTGCTGAGAAGAAGCAAAGTTGTGGCGCTGGCGCGCTGCCGTATGTCGCGCGACGATGAGGATATAGCTAGTGCCGGGTGCCGCGTTTTTTCCCACATGTAGTACAACCTCATGTGTTTTTCGGTTTTTCGGTGATCCAAAAATCTGGTAATATGTACTGAGCCATTATGAGGCCTCTATTATTCTAATTAATGGAATCAGGTGGGGAGTTCTCCTCCCCCCGTTGACCGTAAAAAAAAAACAGACTTTTTTTTCTTTTTTTGAAGAGGTGCTTGCATAACAGTTGGGTGATGAAGTTGGCGCAGCAAAGAAAAAGAAAAGAAAAGAAAAAGAAGTAAATAAAGGGAGTTAAGGACACGACGACCAAAGAGCACGAAGCCAGAGACTAACGTGTAGAACCAACTAGGATGAGGCGATCAGCGGCCGCCGCTCAGCAGTGAACCGGCTGACATTGTATTGCAAGACGACCACGTAAGGGACGACCGCGACCCGAAGTCGACGGAATCGACGTCCGAGAAGACGAGCACGGCGTCCTCCTGCACGTCCGCCTCGCCGTCCAAGTACTGGCACACCTGCCGCATGCTGGGCCGCGCGTCCGGCCGCGCCTGGCTGCACACGAAGTCCCAGCCACAGCACCAGCTTCGCCTCCTCCTTGTCGTACGGCCCGTCGAGCCTCTCGTCCACGGCGCGTAGCAGGTCGCCCGTGGCGCCGTGGTCCAGCACCCAGCGCAGCAGATTCTCGCCGCTGACGGGGTCGATGGGCCGGCGCCCGCAGGCCACCTCCAGCAGCAGCGCGCCGAAGGCGAACACGTCGGTGGCCGTGGTGGCCTTGGCGGTGACCGTGAGCTCGGGCGCCATGTAGCCCAGCGTCCCCACGACGCGCGTCGTGACCGGGTCGGCGCCGTGCTCGTAGAGGCGCGCGAGGCCGAAGTCGCCGAGCCGCGCGCCCATGTCGGCGCCGAGCAGCACGTTGGCTGCCTTGACGTCGCGGTGCACCACCACCCGCTCCCACTCCTCGTGCAGGTACACCAACCCCGACGCGACTCCTCTCAGGATCCTGACGCGCTGCTCCCACGTCAGCGGCGGCCGTGCCTCGCCGCCGCGGCCGAAGAGGCGCGCGTCGAGGCTGCCGTTGGGCATGAACTCGTAGACCAGGAGCAGGTCCTGCCCGCGCTTGCACCACCCGCGCAGCTCCACCAGGTTGCGGTGCCGCATGCGCCCCAGGCTCGCCACCTCGGCCACGAACTCGCGCATCCCCTGCGTCCCGTTGTTCGAGATCCGCTTAATGGCCACGACGTCGCCGGTACGCCGGAGCGCGCCTCTGTACACCTGGCCGAAGCCGCCGGCGCCGAGGAGCTCGCTGGCTTTGAACCCCTTGGTCGCATTATACAGCTCCTTGTACGACAACCTGTGCGGATGGTCCAGCTCCCACTCCTCGAGCTTCTCGGCGAGGACGGCCCTTCGTCGCAGCCACAGTGCGAAAACGATCGCCGCCACGATCACGGTGAGCGTGACCGCGCAGGACACGGCGACGATCTTGATGACGGTGGATCTGGAAGGTGGGGGAGCCGGCCGCTTTGGAACTCTCGGCAGTTGGGAGAGATCGATGGCTCGTGCGTCCCCGCCGCCTGTTCGGAAGCTCCAAGCAAGTATGTAATGAGAGCTCGACAGCTTCCCAGTCGCCGACGAGAAGCCGACGTACATATCTTGCTTGAAGATCGGCAGTAGGTCGATGGCGCGCGATATGAGTGGTCGGTGAGGCCGGCTTGTCACGGACATGGGAGCGATGGTCACGTTGAGGACCTTGGTGCGGCTGTCGTAGTCCACCCACGCCTGGATCGGCTGCGCGCTCTCCAGCGTCACGGAGACCCTCCTGCCGTCGTCGTCGGCGAAGTAGGCCGCCGGCTACACGTTCGACACCAGGCTGTTCAGGTCGACGCCGACGTGGTTGCCGTTCGTCTCGCTCAGCAGTCCGTCCTGCACCGTGTCGAACTCGACGGCGAAGACGTGGTTGGAAGAGTTGCCCAGATTGTATTTGCCAAGGCATGGCCGTCGATCAGCAGGGACAACGTGGACGACCGCCCAGGGCCCCCAAAAAATTAGGGCCCCCAAATCCTAAATCAAATCCTATGTTATTTAGAGAAAAAAAGGCAAAGTAAAGCTCAACAATAGTCCGTGAAAGGCAAAAAAAAAAAAAGTGACTCAATGGTAGGCCTCGGAATGACGAGTTGATTTTGCCACCTATAATCCCTATCCTTCATCCAATATGCTGTTCCGTCGCCTACGCCGCCATTGATGACCAGGAAGCTCACGGACATACAGCAAACGAACCGAGGAAGAAGCTGAACAGTTATTTGGGCCCTGGGCTGTGCGCTGTTGCGTGTGGCTATTTGGGCTGGTGGTAGGGCCCATAGTACATGGCTGTCAATTTTCTTTGCGGAGGCCGTTTTGATTTTACTCTTTATCTGTTTTGATTACTCGGTCAGATTGTCTTCCCTCAAAAAAAAAAAAAAACTCGGTCAGATTGTCTAAAAACAGATTACTCAGCCGGCATAATAAGTTTGCTAGATTATTATCTTTTTCTAAGACTTTTTAGTTTTTATTTAGTGTAATCTGTAGGATATCTTGCTTAAAAAATCTAGCTCCTTTCCAAAAACAAAATCCAGCTTTGTTGAGTAGTATTTCAGTTGCATTGGCCGACTGTTGTGCATGCATACAGTATTTTCTTAAAAAAAAATTAATGCACAAATCAATAGTCCAAAAAATAAATGTCGTCACACCTTAATTTCCTTCTATCACTGACTAGGTAAACCACGGGTGACAGACCGTTCTTGGAGTCGTCGCCTATTAGTTTGAGCCCAAGTTGTGAACCCTTAGGGGCCTCATTTCTGTTTTGCCCAGGGGCCTCAAATTCTCAAAGACGGCCCTGGCCAAGGAGGCCAAGGTACTGCTCGGCACTTGCGTTGGGGAGCACCTTGGCCGCCGCCATCACGAAGGCCAGGCCGTGGCCGCCGGTGCGGTCGATGGTCACGATGTCAAAGACAAACGCCGTCCTGAAGGAGGCGACGACGTCGTCCTGCGGACAGCTTGCACCGGCGAGTTGAAGAAGGCGTGGCCCATGAGGTAGTTGCTGTCGTTGGTCAGCTGGAGCGCGCCGCCGCGCAAGATCGACGCCGTGCCGTCAAGGCTCAGGTTGGCCGCGTCCTGGAAGCCGTTGTAGAGGAAGTCGACGACGTCGGCAGAAGAGAGTGGAAGGCAGTAAGGAAGGAGGCACAGCACGGCGAGGTAGCCAAGAAGAGCCATGGAAGGGGATGTCTCAATGAAACAGAGGTGTTGCTCTGGTCTGTTTCTGTGCTGCCTTGGTTCTATGGAGAATTAAATAGAGGAAATTGCCTGTATGGCCTCGAAAGAAATGAAGGTTCCTTCCATGGCACTCCCAGGACTGAAGTTCCTTATCAGGCCCAAAATCATTTTTGCTTTCCCTCCACGACCCTTCCGTTAGTTTGTGCCCTTAACGGGGTTAACTAGAGGGTAAAATACCATTTTACCCTTGATTCGAAAATGATTTTATTTATATTCAAAAAAATTGTGTGAAAGTGAGTATTAATTTACAGGTGTATTTTTTGTAAAACTACCATTTTACCCATGATTCTGTTAGGTTGCGCCCTCCACCATTCGCGCGACGCGCCTGCTATCTTTTTTTTTTGGAATCGTTTTTTGCGATGGAGACCAGTCAGTTGCGATGGAGAGAAGACAGAGAAAAGCTTGAGGGTATAATTGACAATTTTTTTTTTGAACTGGTTGCTTCCATTAACTAGTGGCTCCAGGCATATCGCCGGAGACAAGTCCAGTTACAAAGCACGGTGCCAGGCACCAGAACGCGCACTCGCCAACCGGCAATGTGCTCACGCCACGGGCAGCAAAACAATCTGCCACCTTGTTACAGCCTCTCGAACAAACAGATACAATACATGAGACAAAGCTCGACATCATGAACGATCGAATTGTCCTGAAAAGGCCACCTTCCGGGCTTTGATCCATGTCCTCCGAAGTGAGCGCACACCCAAGATTAGCGGCATCAGTTTCTATAATAACCCGGGTCATTCCCAGCAAAGCGGCTCGCTCCAGCCCTTGCAAGGCTGCAATGGCTTCGCATGAAGTGGAGATAGCGCCCTTGGGATGTTCCCAGCACCCCCATCCAGATAAGTGCCATCATGATCACGAGCAACATAGCCCCAACCTCCTTTGCCTGAGGACAAGAATGAAGCATCGACATTCAGTTTGTAACTATCAGCCGGTGGTGCTTTCCATTTCATAACAGTTCCACCTGCTTTTCCTTCATCGGTTTCTTCAGCTTCTCACACTCCATGATATGGTAGCTGATCGAGCTGCAGACCTCTGATGTGCTCCATAATCTCTCCCCTGCATTGGCTTTATTCCTAGCCGTCCACCACCTCCACAGGAGCATAATCACTCTGTTTTGCAAATCAAGCTCCAACTTCCAGATTTTGTGTAGCACTTCTTTTCCGGACTGACAAAGATTTAACTCTGCCCCGATATGGTCGAGGTTCAACCCTCGCCAAACGTCGTGCACATGTTTACATTTGAAAAACAGGTGGCCACAATCCTCATCTAGTCGCTTGCATACAGGGCATAGTCAATCCTTCCCCGGCATTCTTCTTTTCCGATTTCGGCCAACAGGAAGGCTGTTGTGGGCAAACCTCCATAAAAACATCTTCACTTTGTTGGGCAGTCTCATTTGCCAATTTTGTGCCACTCAAAGGACAGATTGACTGTTTGTTCTGAGCTCGAGGACGATGTTGAAGCGTCATTTCCCAGCTGCCCATCTCTGATCTGCACTGCAAGTTTGTAGGCCGACTTGACTGAAAACCGGCCATTGGGATCAAAATGCCACGCCGGCCAGTCCTGCCTTCCTTCACAAATCGGCATCGCCAAAATCACCTCCGCGTCCTCCGGCCAAAAAGTATCCCTCACGAGCAGCTCATCCCATCTCAAGGAGCCCGGGTCAATTAACTCCTCAACTCTTGTTAGCAAAGATGATCCCCTTGGTGTGACAGGCCGCCTCGTTGTCCCCTTAGGGAGCCATGGATCTTGCCAAATATTAATAGACGCCCCGTCTCCCACTCTCCATATTAGGCCCTCTTTTAAAAGCTCTAATCCGAGCAAGATGCTCCTCCAAGAATATGAAATACCGTTTGCCGGTTGACATTGCATAACATTAGTGTTTGGATAATACTTTGCCTTCAAAACCTGAGCACACAAAGTGTCCGGACATGATAGAAGTCTCCAAGCTTGTCTAGCCAACATGGCCTTATTAAATAAACGTAGGTCCCTAAAGCCCAGACCTCCTTTCTTTTTCGATCTTGTCAATTTCTCCCAGCTTAGCCAGTGTATTTTATTTTCCTTATCTTGCTGGCTCCACCAATATCTCCCAATCATAGAGCTAAGTTCATCACACAAGCCTTTGGTTATATCAAAACAAGACATTGCATATGTCGGTATTGCTTGCGCTACAGCCTTAACTAGGATTTCCTTGCCTGCCTTGGACAGGAGTTTCTCTTGCCAACCTTGCACCCGGGACCAGATTTTGTGCTTGATATAAGAAAAGGTTCGCTTCCTTGACTTGCCAACAGATACTGGCAGGCCCAAATACCTCTCACTAGTAGTCTCTTGTGCAATTGACAGCGTACTCCTCATCTGGACCCTCACTTGACTTGCCGTGTTGGGACTGAAAAGAATAGATGATTTTTCCTTATTAATCATTTGTCCCGACACACCCTCATATACATCAAGGATCCTTTTCAATTCCACCGCACCCTCATTGTTGGCTTTCATAAGGATCAGGGAGTCGTCCGCAAAGAATAAGTGATGGACACTTGGAGCCCCTCTACTAACTTTGATGCCCACAATTCTCCCCTCAGTTTTCTGCCTTTTGTAGTAGCCCGGACAGACCTTCAGCACACAAAATGAAGAGATAGGGGGATAAAGGATCCCCCTGCCTTAGGCCCCTTTGAGGAATAATAGTATCAGTGTACTCTCCATTCACTTTGATCTTATAGCTCACTGTGGAGATACATTTCATTATCAGATCAACCCACCGATGATGGAAACCCAGTTTTAACATCATTTGCTGCAAGAAACTCCACTCCACCCTATCATACGCCTTGCTTATGTCTAGTTTTATGGCTGCAACTCCCTCAACTCCTCTTCTTTGTTTTTTAGGTAGTGTGTAAGCTCATACGCCAAAAGAACATTATCCGTGATCATGCGCCCAGGCACAAAAGCACTTTGTGATGGAGATATTACGTCCGGTAACACCAGCTTCAATCTGTTTGCAATGACCTTGGAAATGAGCTTGTACAGGACTGTACACAAACTAATGGGTCTCAGATCCTTGAGCCTCTCTGGGGATTTGACCTTCGGGATTAACACAATAATTGTATCATTCCAGCCACGGGCATATCCTCCCCATTTAGCACAGCCAGCACCTCCTTCTTGATTTGATCACCAACCAGATGCCAGAATTTCTTGTAAAATAGGGCCAGCATACCATCAGCCCCCGGCGCTTTCATGTCGCCCATACAGTCCAAAGCCTTCTCCACCTCCTCCCCCGTATATGGGGCCATAAGAATGCCATTCATTGCTGGAGAGACTTTGTTCATCACACAATCAGTAACCTCCTCCACATTGCCACCTGCATTTGTGATAAAAAGATTTTGGTATTGGTTAGCAATATAGCTTTTCAGCCGCCCCCCTTCCACCACCCCGCCACCATCCACCTTCAGCTTCTTTATACGATTTCTCCACTTCCTTTCGGAAGCGAAGGCGTGGAAGAATTTCGTGTTTCGATCCCCCTTTAGCAACCATGCATTATGTGCCCTTTGCTGCCAGTAGACATGTAACTGATCCTCCAGCCGTTCAAGCTTGTATTTCAACACATGTTCCCTGTTTACAAATTCCTGGGACACACCACGTCTACGGCACCTCTCTAGCTCCCTTCTAGCATTCTTGACCCGCTTCTCCAACACCCCTAAAACCTCTTGATCCCATTCCAACAATTCCCCAAGAACCTTACTCTCAGTTCCAAATATTACCCCCACCCCCTAGCATCGCCGCCCCCCAAGCCTCCTCCACCCGAGCTTCACAGTCCTCCTCCTCGAGCCAGCGAGCCTCAAATTTTCTCAGCACCTCCCGAGGCCTGTCCCATCGGCGCACCTCCCTCTCCCCAACCTCCACGATCACTGGTCGATGGTCCGAGTGCCTAGGATCACCGTTGATTACCCGAACCAGTGGGAATTTGCAACACCAAGCAGTATTCGCAACCGCCCGGTCCAACCTTTCTCTCACATACGTGGATACGTCGTGGTGATTATTGCGCCACGTGAATACATCACCCACGTACCCAAGATCATGTGAGCCACAGTCTTCCAAAACATTACGAAAATTCTCCATTAAATATTCAGGCCTTGGTGCTCCCCCTTCCTTCTCATGTTGGAACAGAATTTCATTGAAATCCCCGCTACACAGCCATGGCAGATCAAAAAGGTTCTTTAACTGCCTCAACTTTTGCCACGTTTTATCCTTCTCCTCCGTTTTTGACTCCCCATACACACCAGTATACCTCCATTCATACCCATCGTCCTCTTTAATTATCATGTCAATGTGATATTTAGACATGCTTTTTACTGTTAGATTAACCTCCTTCCTCCAAAAGACAGCCAAACCCCCACTCGACCCATCGCTATCTTTTGCAAACATGTTTGTCATCCCCAGCCTCCACCGCAACCATTCGAGCCACTTCCCATCATGTTTAGTTTCCGCCAAGAACAACACATCTGGGGCCTCCTCCTTCTGGACATCCAGAAGGCCTCGAATTGCCGGGCCATTCCCCAATCCCCGGCAATTCCAAGCGATGATCCTCATTTATCTAGGCAGGACTGGCTCAGCCGTCCTGCCGTTACAATGTTTGCATCAGTCGCCTCCTCGCTCCTCCCACCTCCAGTCGCCTTCAGTTTCTTATTTTGCATAGAAAGCTGCTCATACTCCTCTTCCTCCAGTTGCCTTTTCGTGGCAGCAGCAGTACTAACCGCTGCCACGATGCCCCTCGGTGATCTCTGCCTCCGCCAAGTTCCAGGCTTCCTTGTGCTCGTCTGCTGCCCCTTTTTCTTTTTGTTTATTCTCCTTCACAGGCAGCACACCACCTCCCTCCTTTTCCAGCACCAGAACAAGATTCTCCAGCCCCACCACCTTCGTCCTTTCCTTCACCCCCACATCCTTGTCATCGTCCACCTCCATATCTCTTTTGTTTTCTATTTCTGGGGCCACCTTTTGCATGGCGCTGCTCCCCTCTCTATCTTTAACCCCTTCGTGATTAGCTTGCAAATCCCCCGCCACCTTCTCCTCCACCTTTTCTCCATTCTGCTCTCCTTTCTCCATGCTGTTGCCAGCCCCTTCCACATGCTCAAACATAAGAGACCGCGGCTGTACAGCCCCAACCCCACTTGTTTCCTGCAGCTTTTTCACTGGGCTTGTGCCATCATCCCTCAGCTCAGGATCAATGTGTGAGGAGCTTCTCCAGGATGCTGCAAGCGTCCTGTCCTTGTCTCGACCAGGCTTCATTCTCCAGCTTTCTCCACTCCTTTGCTTGCTACCACCAGAACTACCACCTCCCGACCAACGGTTGCGTGAATCAGCAGGACCACGTCTCTTTGGAGAGGAGGCACGCAGCCACACCCCATATTGCTTCTCCCCTAGCTCCTCACTCACATTCTCATCACAGTCCTTCTCCACATGCCCCAATCTTCCACAGCCATAGCAGAAATTTGGGAGAACTTCGTACTCAAAAGGACACCAGATACCGCCAGACCCAACATCATCCTCCACCGTTATGCCACGCATCAACGGCCTCCGGATATCAATCCGCACCTTGACTCTAAGGAAACTCCCAACAGCAGAGCCATCCAACTCAGCATCCACCAAAATTGTCTTCCCCACTCTATTACCAATTGCCGCTCCGGTGGCCGAGTTCATCATTCCCAGTGGGAGATCAAAGACACGGATCCACACCGGGACATAGAGGAACTCAAGATCCTTCAGTCTTTTGTTGCCGTCAAAGTCAACCACAATCACCAAGTCATCATCGAAATCCCATGGGCCTTCAGTCACCGCTCGCCGCTTCCCTCCTGGCTGGAGGAAAGTGAACAAGAACAGATTGTTCCCCAGCTCCTTGCACCTGATGCCCTGCATTGGGCACCAAATCTTCCCCAAAGTCCTCACCAAGCCGTCCACCGAGCCCGGTTTGCTGGAGAACAGCTTCCCCACCGCCTGGGGCAACTTCTCCATCTCCGACGCGTCCTTCTTCCACTCCCCCCGCACACCATTCCTCTCCTCCTCCGACAGCTTCAGCCCTCTCATGAGCCCCTCCAGCCCCATTCCCCCGCCGCCACGAGGATTTGCCATGACCAGTTCCTATTCACTACAGAGCAAGAAACGAGAGAGAGACTTGGGCTCCCAAACCAGGGGACGGATTGGGAGTGGGCTAGCAGATCTGTGGAAGGAAACGGGAAGGATTTGTCGTTTGATTTGTGTAGAAATTTCCCCCGAAACTCTAGATCGGATTCAGAGTTCGGGACCAACTCTGAGTCGCCTGGGAGTCGCACACCCGAGACGACCAGAGACGTGCGCTTCTGCCAAGAGGGACGTTTATAATTGACAATTCGCGTTGCTGGGAAGGGATTTTTAACGGTAGGAGTAACAAAAGGCCATAGAGGGAACTCAAAATTGATCTTGGGCCTTATAAGGAAGTTCAATCCTGAGAAGGCCATTGGAGGCAACTTCATTTCTTTTGAGGCCATACAAGGAATTTTCTCAACTAAATATACTCGAGCCATCCGGTTTCGCTGGTAAAAGCTCCCAGTAATGATTCTCACTAAAAGTGACACGTTGATGCTTTGTATAATGTTACCTGTTTTAGCGATGCCGACTTCAGAAGACAAACCTCTGTGTGATAAGATTTTCTTTTCTTTTTCAACATTCTTTTTTCGATAGAGGAATATCGGTTACAGGAGCTATCTCAAACAAAAGACAGCAACTTGCAAATCGAATGAGGATTAAGAGTGAAACAATCAAGCCTCACTTGATTAACACCAAGGGGTAGTTACTGGATTGACTTCACTTAACAGCTTGTTTACTTTTTTTTCTGATCACACAGTACAGCTCAGACACTCACAACGCACGCACACTCACCCTTATGAACGCACATACGCAAACCATACCCTTATGAGTATCTTCGAAGACTGAGCCGGCAAATCCTCGAGATTGACAAAGTCACCACTGACGCCTCGCTTATATCTGGGCATTCGGGCCGCCCGGCACGGCCCGGCACGGGCCCAATAAAGCACGGCCCGATAAGGCACGGCCCGATATAGCACGACGGGCCGTGCGTGCCGTGCCGAGGCAGCCCACGGGCTGGGGGGTCAGCCCACAGCACGGCACGGAATCAACTTTCCCGTGTCGTGCCAGCCCGTTTGGCCCGTGAGCACGGCAGCACGACGGCACGCGCGGCCCGGTGCCTGAGGTCGACGCCGGAGAAGAAGGCCACCCCCGGCGGAGACGGCGAGGCCGAGAGCAGATCTGACGCTGAAGATCAGGTGGAGGGAGAGAGGAGAGGGAAGGGAGAGCGAGCGAGGGTGGACCGGTGGAGTAGAATGGGGAGCAGCCGAAGAGCACGGCAAGCGCGCAGTAGAAGCAAAAGAGGGAGAGCGGCGAGTCAGGCTTCGCTGCAAGTCGGGGCCAGCCGAGGGCGAGGGCGCGCGACCGTGGGACGCGGCAGAGGCGCGAGCGCGAGACGCGAGGGGCTCGAGTCGGCGGCGGCGGCAGCAGCGCTAGGGATCGTGTGGGAAGGGAATGACCGAATGAGGTGGGTGTGTCGTGTGTGGATCGGTGGAGTATCGGGAGGCATTAAAAATGGGCCACTAGCAGGCCAGATAGCAGGGAATGAGGAGTTGGGCTGAAAGATGGATGACGATTTTGCTGGGCTAGTCACTTCTTTCGGGCCATTATTGGGCTGGCCTATTTTTCGGGCCGTGCTCGTGCCGTGCCACGGGCTGGGGTGTCAGCCCAAAGCACGGCCCTCATCCCGGGCCGGGCCGGCACGGGCACGGATTTTTTCGGGCCGGGCCAGGCTCGTGTCGTGCCAAAAGCTTCGTGCTTCGGGCTAGCCCATTTGCCTCGGCCCGAATGCCCAGATATAGCTCGCTGTTGACGGCCACGTCGCTTCCCGCTGAACGCACAACACCGTTAAATCCTAGAAAAACCGCTCCCTTGTTTACTTTATCATCAACAGCGAAATTTGACCATGTGTGGCCATTGTATTCACTAGTTTTTTTTTTTTTTTGGCGAGGGATTGTATTTACTGCTACTCTTGCGGCATGTAACAAAAAGTTTAGCACTTTATCAAACCCGCGACAACTAGATTTTTCGCCACAAAATTTATGGTTTTCCAAATATTGCCGTTGATACGTGTTGCAAAGTTTGTGCTAGTCAGAGCGAAGTCCTGACGAAATGCATGACTCGCCAAATATTCGAGTGGTTCATATGGAACTTCTCTTATTTGGTTTGAGTATTTTTGTTTTCCTTTAGTTACTATCCTACACCCTTGGATCGCAGCCAACCACACCTCAACTCAAAACTCGATGGATATTGATGTAAAGGCAGCCTTGAAGTTAGTGATTTCAAGCACATAAAAATGTACATAGATAACTGAGCTAAACAAATGACCTGTGCAGAAAATGGAACTATTTCATAGTATAGTACACATCCTTTTTGGCCAAAAAAAAAGTTACGTTGGAAATATGAGGAGTGGACTTCCTACCCATTGATCACGGCAACCATCGAACCATCTGTGTTCATCTAACCAGACAAGGCGATGACTTGTGGATCAAGAGATACAGGAACTTCACTAGCCGCGGGCTATTGGCAGAGAATTACAGGTATAGTGACTGACTGGGTGAAAACGGAATAGATAATATCCGACCGACCGACCGCTAAATCCATATAAAATCAATATGGGCAAATACGGATGCATCAATAATTCGCTATCCGTGTTCGAATCCAAGTCTGAAAAATAATAACATGATAGGATACGGGATGAGTGGAATCCGTCCCGAATCCGAATACCATGTGATCTGAAGAGAATATAACGATTATGGACCAATCAATATGATGTAAAATCGTGAAGATTAATTTAAATAAGAGTCAAAATGATCTTGATCATGTATATCACATATTATTATGTTCTTTCTTATTCTAATTGCTTCTTATCTTTTGTTTTTTCATGTTGCAAACTATATGATAATATCCGTTTCTGACTCCGAGTCCGAACAAAGAATATGAGACGGGGTATGGGATGTAGAAAGAATTATCTGGTAGTATCCGCTTCGACTCCAAATCCGAGTAAAAAAATTATAAGATAAAATACAGAATGAGCACTATGACCCGGATCGCTATCCAATTTGAATGGCAGTGAAGGCGAGGACAATGACGAATAAAAATCTGCAGATGCTTCTGGCTAGGGGTAGAAAATAGATGTAGATAATCCGTAATATTTTTACACTAATCGAATGGTTAAATTCAGAACTGTCTATATTTTGAAACGGAAGAAGTACAACCATTGATTCGAGTTGCATAGTCCCATGATGCTAACGACTGGGAGAACAAAGTACTCTCTGACCATACAGTAGAGAGAGGGATAATCAAGAAAAATTTGGACGATTTCTCTAGATCCACCATACAACTAAAGACGACCTTGACTTGCTATGGGAATCGAGGACTGGATTTGACCCGAAGTCGCCGAGGTGGGTACAAGGAACAGTAACAAGGAACAGCGAGTTATGAGGTCTTGAGGGCCCAGGTTTTCATTGCAATGACTCCCGTGTGGCAAGCTCCAGTTGGAACGTTCCATGGCCTTACTGGGCGTCTGGACCGGACGACCGACCGTATGAACAGCCCACGGGACCGGAGTGCTTGATGCTAACCAGTTGAGCGCTGGTCATGGACTCATGTACATTTTGGAAAGCAAGTATGCATGCACTTGCAGTTTCTGACAGGATGTACCGCCAAGCCCCAACTCCTGTTGTATTTCAATTGAAGCTTCAACTCCCTTAGAGCAGGCCCAATGGCTTCTCGTAACGACAAGCCACGTAAGAATTTTCTACGTGGAAGACAGAGAAAATGTCTCCACCTTTTGTTGCTCCTGCACTCGACTAGATGGGCACAGGAGCCAAGGCAAACTTTCGTGGGACCCGCTGTGCTGCTCACCCTTCTGAGTTCTCTCCCTCCCGCTCCGCCTGCTACAATGGGAGAGGTAGGGTCCACGAGAGATAAAGTATTGTTTTTAAAAATTCAGACTCAGCCAAAGTTATTGTAGAATCTGGTCTGTTAGCTTGCCTCCTGCTGCGACCAAACAAGCTGTATATATTGGCCTTGCTCTTAGGGCTAGTCTGGTTTCAACTCGAGGAAAGCTGCCTGGCAGGGAGCAGCCCCTAGGCGTTGGATTTTCACAGGCTGGGGCTGAAACGTACTCCCTCCATTCCATAATGTAAGCATTCCTAGAATCCCAATGCAAAATTAGTGAAGTAGAGAAAAGTCATATATACCCCTCATTTTAACTCAACTCACCAACTATTCACCTACCCACCAACCCATCATATCTTGTCCTATCTTAAAAAATGCTTTCATTGTGAGAAAACTTTTAAATGCATCAAATGCTTATATATTGGAATGGAAGGAGTAGTTGCCTAGCAGACAGCAACCCCAGGCAGAATCCAAACATACCTTAAAAAGACACAAGGATGAGGTGGAGTAGTTTCCCCTCCTTTTCTCTTTTCTTCTTGCTGGAAATGAAAAGAGAAAGGGAGAGGAATAGGTGGCTGTGTGGGGGAAGAGAGGAAGGGAGTAGAGCTGTCAGGTGGGTCTCAAGGGTATTTTGTTCTCTAATTATGTTTCCTCTTCTCTTTGACCGTCGATTTCTTCATATGAAAAGCTTCTAAAAATAAAGATGATTTATGTGGTGATAGATATAAGCAAGGAGAATCCATTTTAGCTTAAAGTTTAACAAAATGCCTTGAAGATTTGGAACTGAAATTGTTCAAAGCTGGCAGATTTCTAGCTTTGTTTGAATTTTTAGGGCATCAAAACATTGCAACCAGTGCAAGCCGTTTGTGCAGTGACCGAGGAAGGGTCCAACTATTTTGATCTTATGTATGCAGTATTTATCTGTACTTCTGCAAAAAATTGTTTTCGTAACAATATATTATGACATCCGGCTCACTGAGATTAGGTCGATAATGCTCTATGTGCACATGTGTGCACGAGAGGGTGGGAGTTTAGTCTCACCTTATTCGTCTAGTAGGAGGAAGAATATATAAGACAACACCACCAACTTTAAATTATATTTTATGCACAAAACTAGGACGTAAACAAATATAAATTGCTGGAGGGTGTTTGCGCAGCGTGAGCTCAGTCGGGTTATACCCTACATCTAAGTGATCAGATTTATGTTTTATTCTTTTCTTAGAGGAATATCGGTTAGAAGAGGTGTGTATTAATAAGATTGAAAAACAAGATGACGCACCTCACAAGATTAACACCAAGAGGTAACATAACTGGATTAAGATTCCTAAATTAAAAAATGTTTACTTTATCGCCAACCAAACAAAATGTTGCAGATTTCGACCAAGTGTTTTATGGTATTCAGTAGTTCGCTGTCAACCAACAAAATGTTAGACGACGAAAACTTACCCACGCTAAACTGTCGCCTCCGTCCTCTTCAACCAGACCACTAGAAGAACCCTACATTTAACAGTCACCGCTAAGAGCGACCGTCGCGAAAAAAATCTAAATCTGGACCTAAAAACGAAGAAGACAGACTCCTAAATGCCAAGCCACCCTTCTCGCCAACAGCAAGGGTGCCAGAGGCGAGGGGGCTGACCAAACCACAGTGTGGAGCTTCTCGTGTTGCCGCTGGCCCTGTACCGTTTCGCTTTGCTATGTTCGGGCTACTTCTGCTTAAAAAAAAACTATTTGATATTACTTTAGTACTCCCTCTATTTCACAATACTTGTGATTCTAGCTTCGAGCCAGGAAACAAGATAAGTGAAACAATACAGTGCACAGAGAGAAGAGATGTGGAGATAGATATGCATTGTGAAATGATAATGATGCAAATGTAAGTGAGAATCAAAGATATGGTGGCAAAAATTTGAAATCTAGAATCACAAGTACATCTTTTTTGGGAAGAAAAAGGAAACTTATGTTGGAAATATGGGGAGGAATTTCTGGGGGGAAATCGTGAGGATCAGAACCGAGTCATACGGACGAGAGAAATAATTCTACTGCGATTTTAGAGTTGGACTATTTTTTTTTACGATTACACAGTACAACTCAGACACTAACAAGACACGCATACTCATCCTTATGAATGCACGTATGCAAACCCTACCCTTGTTAGGACTTCCGCCCCTATTAAACCGGGCAACTATCCCATCAGTCGTTGTCCATCTACTCGTAAACAACAAACGAAGATATGACTTGTGAAATTGGGTTCAGGACGTTAGTTCTAGTTCTGTTCTGACACTCCAAATTAAAGACCATTGTCTCGAGTGGTCCTAGTTCTGACACTCCAAATGACGACAAATTGACTTGACTTGCCTTCGGAAAGAGGACTTGAGTTGAGCAGAAGGGGGCCGGTGGTGGTATGACAGCGAGCGAGGAACGTACTGTTCCAGCAGTAAACAATGAACAGCGTGAGGGCCACGTTTCATTGATCTGTATTGAGAGCTGCATTTCAGAGGACCCGATACATAATAAACATAAACTGTTTAGGACTACAAGCGAAGGACAAAAAAAAAAAAAGAAAGCTAATTGGTCAGCATGAACTGGAGCAAGTATGAGAATTAGAGCGTTCCAACCATAGGAGCCAACAGAGATTATATTTTATGACAGAAAGAGATGAATTAGTTTTTTTGTCAAGAGTAAGTCTCTAGTAACATTTACCAAGCTACTGATAAGCAGGGCTGTTGACGTTTCTTATGACCAAATATTTAAATTAATGTTTTTAGCAAGCACACGTAATACAATTGTAGCATTTCATCTTGGAGTATTTCGAGGCATCAAATTTTTAGGGAAGCGGGACATATAAAGATAATCGATACTTGTTCACACGGTTAAAACTTTTTCAAAGACGACGGTAAACCAATTGACATATGAGATGAATGAGTGAAAGGGTGAATATGCATGCATTCTGAGTGTCTGAGTTGTATAGTGTACTAAAAAAATAAAAAAGAAGGATATTGTTACGCCACCATTGTCATAGGTAAGTAGTCTAGTCAGGTAAACGAGTGAGTACAATGATTCATAGATATTGGTCTCAAAAGGGTGTCAAGCCGGTTAATGATGTTCACAACGAATGAGGAAGAAGGTTTTCACCACCTCATACTAACTCCGCATTGATACCAAACTTCTATTCACTTTGAGGCATCAACGTACGGACCCGCGGATGAGAACTACTTCTGCCCTTCGAGTAGCGTAACCCTAACGTGGCCGACTGCTATTGGATGGACAAGGTTGTCACCATCTGCCGCTTACGGTCCTCCAGAGAGTTACTTGCATTACACAAATAGCTTTAACCTAAGCACCACGGCTATGCTAACAACTAATACTTTGCCTATGTCGACAACTATTTCATTCCAAGCAAAGTAACTAGTCTAGTCGAGTCCGCAACTATTATGACTGTAATTAGGTGGTTTCTGAAACAAAAGTTGAGATGGAATGGAGTTGTGAGTGAATCGTTGTAGAAGGATGAGATTAAGAGAGTGTGTGGCAGCAGCCAATGCTTCGGCCCAATAGTCTGGCGGCTTGCTAACATGCAGTAGAAGCGTATGCATCGCATTGTAGATAGTGCGAATAATATGTTCCGCTTTGCCATTTTGTGGTGAAGTGTATGGGCAAGAGAGGATATGTGCAGCCACGCGATGAAAAAAAAAAAGAAGAGGATGTTGCTAACAAATTCGGTTTCATTGACTGCTTGCAATGATTTAATTGGAGTGCTAAAGTGGGTTTGAACATAATTAGCAAAGTTAACAACTTAGTGCGAATAATATTGTAACATCCCAGATTTCTAAAACGTTATAAATTTATGCTAATCATGTTTGTGAGTGATCGAGAAATGCTAAGCTCAAATTTCATGAAAAAGAAAATCAAAACCCAAATTCTCTCAGTTAAACTCGAATTTGATTCAAATTTGAGGTCAACATGAAACTCCAAATTTTTGCACATTAATGGGACCAACAAAAGTCATATCTGGGTTCCCAGTGTCAAGATAGAATTTGGGGCGTTTTTCAAGAATTTTATCTAAGGGCTAAGTAATTCAAATAAATTAGAAGCCTTCAAAGAAATCCCATTTCCAAGAATTTTAACTTAAAAATGAATGCGAATTTGGAAAACTTCCAATAAGAAAAGTTTCTCTCCATGAGTTGACCTGCATCCACAAAATTTCTCAGAAATTTCGGAGACTGGGATCCTAGTGTTTGGAAGCATTTTCAGCAGCAGCCTGGAAATTCTTTGAAAATAAAAAGTACGCGCACCTGTTCTTCTCTCTCTTCTCTGTTCTTCCTGGCTGCACCCATGCCGTGCCCTGTGGCCATCGTCACGCCCAGCAGGCTGCGCTCGCGTGCGCGCTTGAGAACCCCCAGCTCACAAGCCACCAACTCATCCTTATCCCCTCCTCTGTTCGAGGTCAAGTCGTCGCCTTCCTTTTCTCCTTCTTCTCCCCCAGCAAAGCCAGTCGCCATGGCCGCCGCTCAAGAAAACGAGATGCCCGACGCTACAGCAACTCTCCGTCCAAACCACTGTTAGCGGTCGTTAAACCATGATTTGACCGCCACCCTACCGGTAAATAAAAGCATAACACCAAGATTTTGTGCATAGTAGATAGGAATAGTGCTACTCCACAAGTTTTGGTGGATATTTGGATGTAGGAGTGAATAATGGAGAAAAGTGGGCCCAGCCAGGGACACTACAACAAATCTGTTAATCCATGACGAATAAGTGGTGACGTTTAGAGTGATTGTCACGAACACTCGCATTCTGTGACGATTTTCATGCTACCGTCACATACACTACGATTCTATGACGATTTGCTAGTGAGCATCACAAACATTGTTATTTTGTGACGGTCAGCAAATATTCGTCATGGATCATCGTGGATTCAACGATTCTCCCAACACCGAGCAAGTTATTTGTTAAAAAGAAATTGTGGAGACAACTATGATCGTGACCTCACGCAATGGCTGTTTGTCCCTCACCGCTGCATTATTTAATTTAATTTGACGTTGGAGTAATGGGGCTGTTGTGTTTTGCTCCAATGGGCCGGCCGGCCGGCCCAAAACCTGTCATGCCTAATATAAAATCAAAGAAACCCTAACACACTCGTCACCTCTCTCATTCTCCTCAGCCACCGCCGCCCCTGTTTTCTACCTCATCCGCCTCTCTTTCTTCTCTCCTCCCTGCCTCCCTGGTGCCGCGCCTCGATCTCCTCCGCCGCGCTGCACCCCGCCCCGGCCCTCCTTGGCTCGGATCTGCGGAGAGGTGCTCAAGGCGTGGTGGTCGCCTCTAGCTGCTCCGAGGTTCGGCGGCCGAGCCTCTCCAAGGCGCGACGGGGGACGGCGAGCGGCTTCAAGGCTCGGCGACCGAGCGGCTCCAAGGCGCGGCGGCTGGATGCTTCGAGTCATGGCGGCGGGCTCCAAGGTGTGCGGCAAGCATGTTCAAGGCGCGGCGGCGTGCTGTTCCGAGGTACGTTTCATCTGCTTCATTTCGTGAGTTCAGGTTTCAGGATTTTTTATTCTACACTTTTGCCGTGGCCACGGTCTCTGGCTCCCCCTGCACTGGTAAGATCTGCAGGTAGTCCCCTGCACTGGTAAGATCTGCAGGTAGTTCTAACTGCCCTTTGCAACTCAGGCATAGATTTTGGTTTGTAACTTTTAGATGCAGTACAAGCACATCTTGATTCTCCTGATGGAAAAACGGGTGTGATATAAAAGTTTGGGTTCTCACTTGCTTTGTTATTTAGATTCTAAATACAACTACTACGCTACCAGTTAATTATGTTTCATTTTGCTGATTGCAGAAACGAAGGAGGGAGGTGAGCGACCGAGGAGCTGGACACTAGAAGCCCTTTGTGTTAGTTTTCGAGTACTAGAATTGTTGAATTGCCATCGTGTATTATTGTAAGTTGTGGTGGCGGATCAAAACCTTAGTTGTATGTGTTGTGTGGCCTCAAACAGGTATCAGTTGTATATACATTGGCAAATCTTGAAGTGAAATGAAAATAATAGCTGTATATTTTCGGCTTAATCTGTTGTGGTATGAAGAATGGTTGTATGAGTTTGTGTGAGCTTGGCATGATTGACGATACAAATACCAGGATGTGATTGTGACGATTCAATTCTGCACACTTCTGATTCATCACTAAAGTCTGGGTTGGGACTGGGCTTGGGCTATTTCTGTGACAATCAAGAACGTCACGGATCTAACGCGATCCATGACGAAAATAAGAAAGGGTCACTTGGTTTAATCTATGACGCGAGATACATGATGAAACATCTATCCGTCACGGATGTCGCTTTGTGACGGTTTTTTCTTTGATCTATGACAATTTACAAACGTCAGGATCACCAGATTTCTTGTAGTGGGAATTTCCCTGGCCGGCCGGCCCCACCTGGTGGCCGCAGGCCCCAGACTTCCTCCAGTGGGCTGGAAACTAATCCACAACGCATAATCAAGCCCAGCCCAGCAGAATTGCACCGCCATTCTAGAAGGTGGGCCATTTGGACCTTTACTTGGCCCTCACTTCAATTCTGCCGACCCCAGCGAGGAGCCGACCTTCGGACCGCCATCAGGAGACGATCTGAAGCGTCGAGGCAGAAGACGGTGGCCAACCGACAGAAGGGGACGGCCGGCCGGCCACCCCCCTAGGCCGGCCGGCCTACTTCGACGCCACCGCCTCCCCAGCTTCGGCCAGGGTGCTCCCACCGCCTTCACAAGCTATTAATTGGACCCCCCGGCCTCAGAAGCAAACTCGCACCATCACACTTCATCCAAGTGTTCATTAGTTTAGTTTAGTAGTAGCTTTGAGAGTTAGAGTAGAGTAGAGTAGAGTGAGAGCTTTATCGGGCTTCCGGAGTCTTCTCGGAGTTCGGTATAGTTCTTCGTATCCTTACTCTTTTGAGATATTATTATTTAATATATAATTAGTTTATCTTTATTTATTTCTTTTAGTAATTCTTTCTATTTAGTTTATTTATTCGGTTAAGTAAGTGCTCGTAGAAGTCTTGTTGTGGGATTCGTGATTGTTGGAGTAGGCAAGTACAAGAGAGTGCCTTCGTCGAGATGACGTCGTGTGAAATCTGTGCTTGTTTATTCTTAGATAGGACTGCTCCGTTGATCAAGAGTAGTTCCTCTAGGCGGGTTGTAAGCATGGCGCTTAGAACTTGGCCTATGCACGTTTGGCACCCAACCCCACGGAGAATGGTAGCCGCGAGTGTATGTGACAGCTGCACCGGTCTCTGTAATCCACCACGTCCGGGTTGGACTCAGCAGGGTCTTAATTATAGCATACGGTTCCCTAGGTTTGAACTAGATCATCGGTTAACCTAGCACGTGTGTGCCCCGAAACGACATGACTTGTATATGTATGAACTTAGCTAGAGTAGATAACCTTTGTAGACTTGACTGCTAGGAAGAGTAAATAATAGATAAACATACAGGTAGCCTTAACTCTATCTCGTTGCTCTCCCAAATGTATACTACGTTTTATTTCTTTTATTATCTTAGATTTGAGGATGTGTGTGCCACCAATATATATCATGCTTATCTTACCCCCGTCTCAAGTATAGTTTGATACATTATTTTTTTCTCCAAATTATCCAATGCATTGCTACTATTTAGCTCCCTTTCGCGCTGCTTCCCTGCGGAAATATAAATACGATAACCCTGAAATACTCCAAGGTGAAATGCTACAATGGTGATCCGTGCGCTTGCGGAATTAATGAATTTAATTTTATCGCATAAGAACCGCAACAAGCATTTCTGGCGCCGTTGCCGGGGAAGTAGCAGCTAGGAAACTGAATAAATGCAAAGTTTGTGAGAAGAGTAATTATCACTTACTTTTGCGGGTTTACCCTTGTCCTGTCTTTCTTTGTTGTGGAATTTTGAAACAGGACTGTGCATGACTGGTTTCGACCTACCAGAAAACTTTCACCCAGATCCCGAACAATTCTTGAGATGGGTGAGGGCCAGGCTTACCCCTCCTCCCACCCACGTTAGATCGAAAGTTCTGGCTCTTGAAGATTCCGACGACTGTCGAGCGCCCTCCACCTTCATCAACGAACAACAACATGGGTGATCCGGTCGAGAAGACGATCAATGACTTCTCCGCGCCAACTACGGAGAACATCCGCGTGGGACCCAACCCGCGCATCACCAACAAGGACTACGAGCTCAAGCCAGCCTTGATCAACATGATCTTGGCTAGTCCTTTCTGTGGGAAGCCGTCGGAGGATGCAAATGCTCACCTCTAAAGGTTCCTGATGACGTGCAACACCTTCGCCATGAAGGATGCATCTCAGGACGCCATCCGACTGCAGCTCTTCCCATTCTCTCTGTTGGGAAAGGCTCTCCAGTGGTTCTACGCGAACCAAGAGTCCCTCGACACGTGGACGGCATGCTCCAATGCCTTCCTCGCCAAGTTCTTCCCGCCGGGCAAGACGACTGCCCTGCGGAACAAGATATCGGGCTTCTAACAGCTCGCAGACGAGTCGACCGCGGAAGCCTGGGACAGGATGCAGGAGTACGTTCTCTCATGCCCACATCACGGCATGGAGGAATGGCTCCTCATACAGAGTTTCCATCACGGTTTGAGGCCGTCTGCTCGAGAGCACCTCGACGCCGCAGCAGGCGGCTCCTTCTTCTCTCTTAGCGTAAAGAACGCTAAGAAGCTGATTGAGAAGGTGGCGGCCAACCAGACTCATGGTGAACGCCAAGCGGCGAGCACCAAGACCCGTGGAGTGCACCAAGTGGAGACGATGGACATGCTCGCCATCAAGCTCGACCAGCTCCTCCGCAAGGTGGAATCTCCACAGGACCTGCAAGTTGCGGACTCCCGCATGACTTATGAAGAATGCGGCAACGTTGGGCATAGGGCATCAATTGCCCGAATACGAGAGAGGAATGCCAATTTCCTCAACAATGGCAATGGGTACCTCTCCCAGAACAACTATGGCTGGAACTCCAGGCCCGACCTCTCCTTCAACAAGAATCAGGGAGGTAACAATGGTAATCTTTCCCGTTTTGAGCCCTCTATCAAGGATCTAGTTCTCGGCCAGGTAAAGATTGATGACAGCATTAGTAAGAAGTTTCTTACTACCGACAAGGCTTTAGAGAGCATAGATGCTAAGCTAGAGTCGTTCAGCATTGCTCTGCAAAATCAGCTAAGCCACAACAAAATGCTAGAAACGCAATTGCGCAAATAGCAGCTGTGCAGACTCCTCGTGCAGGTAAACTTCCTGGGCAACCAGAAGTTAACCCCAAGGAGAACGTAAATGCAATAACCATCAGTGTGAAGAGAACGACTTGGAGACCGCGCTTCCCAAGGATGTGATCAGAAAAGATCCCGGATGGCCAACCATTCCGTGTTTGGTCAACGACCGGTGTTTCGCTCGGGCACTATGTGACTTAGGGGCGAGCGTGAGCATCATGCCGATGGTGATGTACGATGGGTTAAACCACCCGTTGTCCCCAACGACAATGAAGCTCCAGCTTGCAGACGGGTCACTACGCCTGCCCTTGGGGATTGTCAAAGAAGTTCCCATGCAGATCAGAAATCTCTTCGTCCCCGTCGATTTCGTTGTGCTTGATATGGAAGTGGATGTCAAGACTCCTCTCATCCTCGGGAGGCCGTTCTTGAGCACCACCAACGCCAACATCGACGTAGGGGCAGGAGAGATTCACTTGGACTTCAACGACAGGGAAGAGACGTTCAGCTTCAAGCCTAAGGTTGAACAATGCAAGCAAGTGAGGGTCATATATGGAAAGGACCCAAGGGAAGTGGAGAAGATTGAGATTACTCCACCCATGCCGCAGCCAGACAAGCTCATTGCATACATGAGAAACTATTTGGCAAGAGAGAATGCAAGAAGGCCAGCTAATTATTGGAGGACTCCAAGGAGAATGCCTCAGCCGCCAAACGCACCGCAAGCCCCTCTTGCTCCTCCACCACAAGAAGGAGTAGGCGAGTCACAATCGCCTAAGAAGAGGAGAGCGAGGCGATCAAGAAAGAAGAAGGCAGCTACGGTATCGACCGACGAGAGTACAACAAAGGCGCCTAATGAAGAAAAGGTCGCCGCCACCAACATAAAGAAGACAACCAAAGTGTGGCGGAAGAAAGAAGGAACCTCAGCCCCGCCAAATTCTCCAGCGAGCGAGGTCCATACAAGTTGAAGCGACATGGAGAACGTCTAGCTCAAGACGTAAAAATAAGAGCCCTCCGATTGGGGAGGCCATCCCAATCGTTATCCTAGCTAGGCCTAGCACTTGTTTTTCTTTTCATAAACTATAAAAACAAAATAAAAATTTGAAAAATTAAAAACAACAAAAATAATAGGATTCCCGGCGATGCTCATTAGGGGCTAGCCACTTGTATCATCCTCACTCTTTTTGCAGGTCAAGAAGGAGGAGGAAGAGCCTGAATCAAGCTTAAGTCTTGCAAAGACTCAAGCTTGGGGAGGGCACCCAGGTAAGAAGGAGTTCAACACTAGCTCGAGTCTTGCAAAGACTCAAGCTTGGGGAGGACCCCAGGTAAGTATTCCTAACTTTCTTAATAAATAAATAAACTCCCTGTTTCGAATAAATGCTAGAATCTTGGTGTTATGCTACACTTAAGGGAAATGATGATCGAGTTACAAATTAGCTTCCCATGTGTCGCATAGATGGAACCTCTACTCCTGACATATGTGTTATTTTTATTTAAGCATGATCACATTATGAGTTTTGCTTAAGTCCGTGGGTTGCATTTGTCACACCAAGTCTGAGCATTGTGGATTGTGATATGGCATAATTAGGAGTAGTTGCAATTTCTTAGTATGGTTTCATACAGAGATGTTTTTCTTAAATTGCTGCAAGTACTTAAAACCCTTCTGTTTTTGCACACTTCTCTTAGTGTGAGGATTTATTTACCTACCAGAGCTATATCATAATATTCGAAACAGGCCCACTCATAGCCATTTGTTTATGTATTGAGTTTTGTTAAGGTTTGATGTACTCTTAAAACTAAGCACTCCTAATTTTGGTCATAATTCTTTCGCGTGTGTTTTCGAAAATTTCTTTCCACCAACAAAAAGCGGAATGTTTGGATAAATCAACTAATATTTTTCAGAGTTTGCAAAACTTTTGGTCCATAAAAAAAAAAAGGCTCAAGAATATTTCAAAATATTTCTTTGAACCATGCAGAAGTCAAAGCCCTTGCACCATGGAGTAGTAAAAAAAAACCCTCCATGGTTGCATGACAAAAGTCAATGGCTATATGGTTCTTATCATAAACATCTTGAGCAAAATAAAGGATCAAAGTTTTCAAAACCCCCTTCCACAAGTGTGAGTTTATTTTCTCCCCCTCCATCACATCAATTCTTATGACCAAAATAAATGGAGTTGCTATGTTGATTGAGACTCATTCTTTAGCTTTACAATATATGCATGATATTTGTGCATTCCTTACCAAGCTCCACATACAAAGCCCCATTTGGTAGAAGGTAGGATGAGTGAAGCTTGTAGGAATAAGACTCACATTAGTAGGTAAGAGAAGTGCCTACCAAAACGAAGGAGAATTTTCGCACCTTACCTTGCAGCACATAAAAACTCTGGATGCATACCTGCTAGAATTGTTCACTTGTCCAAAAGTGCCGTTCTAATCTTCAATGCTGCATGACAAGGTGTAACATATAAGCCCCACGATTTATGCAACACTCATGAATATTTTGTGCTCTCGTAAACTTACCACTGTTTAGGGAGTATGTTGTTGCATCTTTATTACCCATGGGGCGCTTCTTTGTAACTCCTGATCCGCCGGTACCCTGAGTTGAGTTTGCTCGGGACGAGCAAAGTTTAAGCTTGGGGAGGTTGTTGGCGGTCGTTAAACCATGATTTGACCGCCACCCTACCGGTAAATAAAAGCATAACACCAAGATTTTGTGCATAGTAGATAGGAATAATGCTACTCCACAGGTTTTGGTGAATATTTGGATGCAGGAGTGAATAATGGAGAAAAGTGGGCCCAGCCAGGGAATTTCCCTGGCCGGCCGGCCCCACCTGGTGGCCGCAGGCCCCAGACTTCCTCCAGTGGGCTGGAAACTAATCCACAACGCATAATTCAAGCCCAGCCCAGCAGAATTCCACCGCCATTCTAGAAGGTGGGCCATTTGGGCCTTTACTTGGCCCTCACTTCAATTCTGCCGACCCCAGCGAGGAGCCGACCTTCGGACCGCCATCAGGAGACGATCTGGAGCGTCGAGGCAGAAGACGGTGGCCAACCGACAGAAGGGACGGCCGGCCGGCCACCCCCTAGGCCGGCCGGCCTACTTCGACGCAACCGCCTCCCCAGCTTCGGCCAGGGTGCTCCCACCGCCTTCACAAGCTATAAATTGGACCCTCCGGCCTCAGAAGCAACTCGCACCATCACACTTCATCCGAGTGTTCATTAGTTTAGTTTAGTAGTAGCTTTGAGAGTTAGAGTAGAGTAGAGTAGAGTGAGAGCTCTCTCGGGCTTCCGGAGTCTTCATGGAGTTCGGTATAGTTCTTTGTATCCTTACTCTTTTGAGATATTATTTTATTTAATATATAATTAGTTTATCTTTATTTATTTCTTTTAGTAATTCTTTTCTATTTAGTTTATTTATTCGGTTAAGTAAGTGCTCGTAGAAGTCTTGTTTTGGGATTCGTGATTGTTGGAGTAGGCAAGTACGAGAGAGTGCCTTCGTCGAGATGACGTCGTGTGAAATCTGTGTTTGTTTATTCTTAGATAGGACTGCTCCGTTGATCAAGAGTAGTTCCTCTAGACGGGTTGTAAGCATGGCGCTTGGATCTTGGCCTATGCACGTTGGCACCCAACCTCACGGAGGATGGTGGCCGCGAGTGTATGTGACAGCTGCACCGGTCTCTGTAATCCACCACGTCCGGGTTGGACTCAGCAGGGTCTTAATTATAGCATACGGTTCCCTAGGTTTGAACTAGCACCACCGGTTAACCTAGCATGTGTGTGCTCCGAAACGACATGACTTGTATGTGTATGAACTTAGCTAGAGTAGATAACCTTTGTAGACTTGACTGCTAGGAAGAGTAAATAATAGATAAACATACAGGTAGCCTTAACTCTATCTCGTTGCTCTCCCAAATGTATACTACGTTTTATTTCTTTTATTATCTTGGATTTGAGGATGTGTGTGCCACCAATATATATCATGCTTATCTTACGCCCGTCTCAAGTATAGTTTGATACATTATTCTTTCTCCAAATTATCCAATGCATTGCTACTATTCAGCTCCCTTTCGCTCTGCTTCCCTGCGGAAATATAAATACGATAACCCTGGAATACTCCAAGGTGAAATGCTACAATGGTGATCCGTGCGCTTGCGGAATTAATGAATTTAATTTTATCGCATAAGAACCGCCAACAACAACCTTGCCTCGAGCTGCGCCGGAAACTCTAGACCTCCTACCCACCTCCTCCTTCTTCATCCCACGACGAGTATCCCGGATCGAGCCGTTCTTCCCCAAGACCGGCCATGGATTGAGCTCAAACGCCGCCGTCGATTCCTCTCTCCCCGGTGCGAATCTTTCCAATTAATTGCGCACGTGGATGCTCCACGACCCCGTTCATCTCCCTGAACCCTCCTCCTTCCTCCTCTGCAGACGAACTCGTCGGAAAATCATTTCTTCCCCGGTGACGTCCGCCGCACCGCCCGCCCCGCTGATGAACTCGCACTTTCGGCCGTCTCCTTCGACGAAATCATCCACCCCGGCCTTCTCCGTTCCATGGGAAGCTCGTGCTCGCGCCATTTTTACTGTACGTCGACCTCAGCTCGCCGGAAACACCGCCGCCAAGTCGCCGCCGTGTTCTTGTCCTTGCGCTGTGTCCGCCTTCCCTCGCTAGTGGTGATGCTCGTCTCATTTTAGCCTAAGTCGCCAGCATTTGGCCGGAACGCGCCGCGCCGCGGTGCGCGCGAACACCTTGAGACCCCTTTTTCTTTTTCTTTTTCGATTTCCTTTTCTCAGAATTTCAACAGATCTTGTAAAATCGATAGAAAATAAAATATAAATCAGAAAATATGAAACAAATTGTGTTGGCTTCCTCATGAAGAGATCTATCCATCTGTGCAGCAACATCACTATGTTACTCAGTAAAATTTTGTACAAATTTCAGAGAATGAAAGGAAAGATAAATTAATATATGCATTTATGTTCATCTAAAAATCATGAATTTTGGTGTGCACGCATATCATGGCGTTCCTGAATCCCTCACCAAGTAGCACATTTAAATTCTGCATATTTAATATTAATTGCTTTTCCAAGCTTTTTTTTAGTGTTTTAATTTTATTAATTAATCCCTGCATCAAATGTTTCTGAAAACTTGCCACATTGTTCTTCATGCTACTGTTGTCCAACAGAAAAATATTTGTATTTTTATACCTTCCAGAACCATGTTAACACATTTCGAAATGATAACATTGTTAATTAACCACTTAAACACTAGATGAATTACATGTTGTTTAACTTCTTCTAGGAAAACCCTCCCACTCACATGACCCTCAGCACCCTCTGCTAATTTTTAGCTTGATAATCACTTTCTTCACTTGCCAGCACGATGCCATATTCTTAGCATGTCATGTTGTTGCTTTTCTACTCACATTGTTTTATACAACAAATCCACTTTGGTTCATGAAAGAAAATACATTAAACAAAAGTAACTTATTCTCCATAATTCAATTCTGAGCATATCATCCTCATAAGCACCATGCAATTGCGTTTCTTTTATCAAGGAAGTTCCATGAACTTTCACATTAATTCTTGCTTTGCATTGCATGCATTTAGGAAACGACGCCGGAACCGAAGTGGTGGAAGTGAACTTGGTGCTGCTGCAAACTTATTCTAGTGTGTTGACCTTAAGACCCAAGGCAAGCCCCGGTGCACTCCTAATTTTGTAAAGTTTTCTTTTGTCACATGTATTCGAGTCATGAAATGTGCATTACGTTTTAGGAGTTATATGGAACTGTAGATGCATTTGCCCTTGGTTTACCTATGGGATGGGTTGGAGTTGTACAGCCACTCGGTAGAAATTGCTATGCCTAATGTCGAGTCCTCGATAGAAAAATCGGGTGGTATGGAGACCGCCCGGTATAAGTGGTTCGGGTATTTGTTTTTACTACTCTCACATAATGATGATGAATATGAGACCGAGCGGGGAAGTGCATGTGTAGGTTGAGGTGATAAGGCCGTCCTTGTTCGCCATAGTCCCGTTTGTGTCGGTTGAGGACCGTTCGTTGTCACCCTGCTTGGACAAGTTTGAACGTACCGGATGCATGCTAGTGATATGGGCACTAGTAAACTGATGTAACTCGATGATTGTAGTGTTGGACGGTGAACCCACCTCTCTTTCAGTGATGATGATAGACACGGTGGTTCATGGGTATGTGCTAGTGGGAGGGTGCACGGGCAAACCACGGATAGCCCCGGCGTGGGTATCGCGTGGAGGACGTGTACTCGGGAGAGGTGGAAATCGGCCCGGCTCTATGGTGTCTTGTGAAAGGTTGTCGTGCGTGACTCCTTGTGAGCGTGCGTACGTCGTGTCTTTCAGGTTGCGCCTGCAGGTGTAAATCGATTCAAATCGCCGTCCCTCGCGGTTATTGAGTACCGCTTGTTCACTGAGTCACCTCGTAGTAAGAAGTGGAACATGATGTATATATGCTGTATTGATACTTTAAATATTGTATTGCAACTATGTATTGCTTAGTATAGGTTGCTCACCTCTATGTTTATACAAGAACCCTATTAATTTGGCTAAAACTTCAAAGAAGGACCAACTTTTAGTGCTACTCTTATGCAATTTATTCCTATACCTTGGTCAGCCCCCTGCATGCTAGGAGTCGGTCTTAGAAGGCCATTTTGACGGGTAAGTCTTGCTGAGTATTAGTTGCTCAGGGTTTGTTGTTTAAATCTTTGTTGCAGGTAATCTTTGGTTGGAGGAGAATGAAGCATGTTTACGGGCTGAATATGCTTCATCATAGGATTAAATGACGTCGAGTTTTATCGATCGCTTCCGCTACGCTTTTCAAACTCTTTTATGTAATCAAATCGGAATTTAAGTTGTAATAACTAGATTTCACTTGTAATTTATTTTATTTATGCTCATATGTGTGTACTTTTGGACTCTTGCGTCGTCAAGTGTCACCCGATCTCGATCCTGTTAAGCTAACCCCTCATTATTTGAGGCGGGATGCTACAAATATGTCCCGCTTTGCTATTTTGTGGTGAAGTGTATGGGCATGAGAGGATAATGCGCAGCCACGCGATGAAGAAAAAAAGGAAGAGAGGACATTGCTAACAAATTCGGTTTCATTGACTGCCTGCAATAATTTAATTGGAGTGCTAAAGTGGGTTTGAACATAATTAGCAAAGTTAAACAACATGTAGTGTAACCTCAGATTTCTTGCATAAATAAAAATTCCGAGAGAAATGAGTGAAATCATCAAGCAAGATTAAATAATATAAGTAACCCGACATACTATGAATAGTGAGGTCCAAACATCGCAACGAAGTTAACAAAATGGCGCATCAGTGTGCGAACTAGACGAAGAAAAGGGCAAATGCACATGCTTGCCAACATGACATGAGTGGCAAAGAGTACGTGCAACTTTATTAAAACCAATTAATTAAGATTTATTCGAAGCGGCAAGGACGGCGGGGCTGGGATGACTCAAACGTGCATGCCACAAGATAGAGGAGTTGGTGATGTTGGCATAGGCGATGGTGGTCTTCACATCTGATGGTGAGAAGGTGTAGAGATCGCCGGGGCCATTGCAGCAAAGGATCGTGCGCCGGGTGTGAAGGTCCTTAATACAAAAACTAAAAGGGGTTAAATTCCATAGAACAAATTAGGGGTGGAAACGGATCGAATACGGATCGGATAGTGCCTATATTCATATTTCTAAACGAATATGGATACGAATATGAATGTTTTCGAATACGAATACGGATTGGATATTAAACGAATGCGAATACAAAAACGAATATCCCTATAATTCGGACGGGTATGGATACATCCAACTTTCTATGTTGTTAAGACAATTATTACACTTTTTCCTCTCTAAATTATCTTTAATAACATTATTTAATATAATCTACACTTGATCACATTAAAACTGACACAATTTTATAAAAATTATGATATAATATAAGGGTACATTTATGATATAATGATGGATACGAATACAAATACGGATATGTCGAATATTTGATGTCAAAACCTCAAACCATATCCACATCCATATTTTTTGATCGAACTCGAATACGAATTCGATTAGTGTAAAAATATTAATCGAATGGCAAGTTTGGTACCACATTTACATTTTATCGGATTCGAATATCGGATATTACGGATTATCCGCATTTCAAATTCGATTAGTGTAAGAATATTAATCGAATGGCAAGTTTGGTACCACATTTACATTTTATCGGATATGAATATCGGATATTACAGATTATCCCCATCCATTTTCCACCCCTAGAACAAATGTTGTCCCGGATGAATTGCTGAGCCGATGGAGGTTGCGAACAAGAGATGGGACAATTAAAACATTGTTGAATCTAATATTAGATGAAGGAGTGGAATAAGAGAGGTGCCACAGGTAGTAATGGGAATGGAAGCGCCATTGCCAATCGTGACTAGAGATGTCGTCCACTGTGCTGGAGAAGCATGGGTAGGGTTTTGAGGATAAGCTGAAGGCCGGATGGCGTGTTCCACATCACAGAGACAATCAGCGAGCACCTTTATGCGTTGACATAGTACACTTCGATAGGCAAATCATGGAGTACTCGATGTGGGACATGAGGCCGAACTTGCCCATCATGGAGAGGAAGAAGGAGGATCACTTGTTGAAGTTCGGGTGGAGCAGCTCGAGGGTGCTCGGGACATGAGTCTTGACAGCGACCGTGGCGTACGGGTTGATGAACACCATCGGCAGGAAGGCAACGGTGCTGAAGTTGGAGCCCTCGATGGTGGGTGCTCGAGGAGGTGGAGGAGGCCGATGTTGTGCTAGTCGAACTCATGGCAGTCGACGCTAGGGTTTGTCGGGGGTGCGCAGCGTATGGCGGCACGGCTAGGATTTTTGAAGGGTGGGCAGCGGCCAAAAAAGAATTGATAAGGGCTCTATACCATGTGGAATTGTGGCAAACACCGCACAAGCCAATATAGGCTGGGCGGCTCATATTTATAGCCGGGCAAAGCCGGAGTTAGAAAGTTACATCAATCCTCGATTTGAGGAGATTTAAAGCTATATGTAGTCATCCTCAGGGATTACAATCCCGTTCTGGCCGCTCAAACCGGAGGCCACCGGTTTTTCCGGTATCGCGAAAATCGGAAAAACCAGTCCGAAATTCAAAACCTAAAATTTGAATACGAAATTTGCAAACCGACCGGTACACTAGACCAATTCGTCGGTAAACCGGACCAAATTTCTGGAAAACCGGAGCAAATTTCTGGAAAACCAGAGCAAAAACCGGATAAACCAGAGCAAAAACCGGAAAACTGATGCGGTCCGCTTTTTGCTCGGTTCGTCGTTTTTATTTTTAAAATCATAAAAAAAGAACAATTGTAAAAAATGGAACAAAAAATATTTAAAAATAGATGCAATTTGCAGCGCAATGGTGCAACAACAACACGAAAGTTAGATCGTTTGCTTGTTCAAAAAGATCAAAGAAGTTTGCTGGTTTTAAAAAATGTTTTTCTTTTTTTCCTTCTTTTTCAACCCAGAAATCTTGCTTGATTTTGTTGACCCATCAAACGATCGAATTTTCGTGTTCTTGTTCCATGATTGTGCTACAAATTTCATCTAGATTTTTTACGTATTTTTGTTTCAAATTTTTGAATTTTCAATTCGAAAACCGGATCGCGTATACCGGATCGGAACAGTTTTTCTGGTTTTCGCGAAACCGGTCCGGTTTACCGCGGTTTTGTAAGCCTTGGTCATCCTATACATATCTCTAATACAGATACAGAGCGTCTTAGAGGCCTGGAATCTGGTAATCATAGTATCAGAATGTGATGCAGAACAAACCAGATATAGCAAAGAGAATGCCGAAATTTTGGGTTTGAAACACCTTCACTGCTTCAGTATTTGTCATCAAACAGTCAGCTTGCCTGACGTGCAATTGCCAACTGAACGGTCTATTTGCTACTGAGGTGCAATCCGATACGCGCGCCACGTGGATAGAGACACCGATCGGAAAACAGGTAACGGAGACGGAAGCAGCGCCCGCACCCTTGCGAACCGAACTGAGTCGGACTCGAACAAGTCCCCCTATAAAGAGAGAGGCCATCGGTACAATTCATTCAAGAAACATTTGATCGAGAAGAGAAAAGATGACAATCTCCTTCTCCATCTCGTTCGCCGAGAAACGCAGCACCTCGCAACTTCACCCCGCAGATCGCGTGGTGGGAAAGCCCGCCCCGTCGCGCGTGTTGCAGTTGCTGGAGGATCACCGGCCGTGGGAGATGATGAACAACATCGCCATGATCATCGTGAACCAGACGCACGCCGCGCTGCGGGAGATCCTCGGGCCCGCGGCGCCGCCGCCCTCCGGCGACGGCGACGGGCACGTCGAGATCATCCGGCCCGTCGACCCCGCCGACCCGGACTCGCCGCTGCTGTGCGCGAACGCCAGCGCCACGCACTGCTCCATCCGCCTCATCAACAGCCTCCACGGCGGCGGCGGCGGCGGCGCCTCGCCGAAGAAGTACCGCCTCGCCCGCGCGACCGTCAGCGTCTCGCCGGGCTCGCTTCACGTGGCCCGCGTCGCTGACGACGGCTGCTGGAAGTGCGCGGACGTCCGGCCGAACGTGTCGGAGAAGGGCCTGTTCGGAGTCCTGGACACGATCAGGTTGCGATTGGACGCGGCGATCCGGATAGAGGCGAGCCTGATCAAGATGGCCGCGGCGAGTGGCGTCAAGAGTCCCAAGATCAACGAGGTCATCGAGGCGCGCATGGCGTTGGAGAAGATGCGAGCGGAGTTGGACGTCGACGCGATCATGCGCAGGAGGCGCCAGAAGCGACGCCGTGACATCGTAGAAATCAACTGCCGACCGGATGCGGACCGGGTGGACGAAGCAGAGGTGCTGGTGAAGAGGTTGAGGGCTCTGCACGTAAGCCACAAGCGCTGCTGCCGGCCGGCTGTCGAGATGAAGCAGGTGGACGACTTCGACGTCCTGACCAAGAGGTTGAGGACACTGCACGTGTGACAAGGATGCGGTACAAGATTGATGCAGTCCTGCGGACGAGCCTTGGACGTGCGAAGATCGAAGATGCAATCTCGGGATGGGTCGATCGGGTCAGGGGGCATCAGGCTGATGGCGAACACGGAACGGTGGAAGACTGCAAGGATTTCTTTGTCTGCACTCTGCAGCATCGTCGGCTGATTCTGACTACAAGCTGCAGAGGGCAACCTGTTCTCAAGGACTGCATGAGGATTTCTCCGAATATTGCAGGAATCGGTTGCTTGCAACATTATCGGTTTGCCCATGTAGACTAGAGGTGAATAATTGCTGACGGTTCGAGATTTGAACCAAATGTCCACCCTCCATCAGTATCCTGCAAATTGCATTGCTGATGTTTGACGGGCTGCTAGCATGAGAGTTTTTGTGCTATGAGTTCAGTGTACGGGATCCAATAATCGTTCCTTGCATATGTAACATATGTTTGCTGCTGATAATTGATAAATGATGCTTTCTGATTCAGATTCTGTTAGGCCTCAGTTAGGCCTCGCTTGGAAACAGCGATTTCTTCCTGATTCTGTTTTCTAATATGTATATGCGATATTCCTGCATCTTTCTATTGGAACTGAACTGCTGCTGTGCTCAAATTAGTTTCATAAGATATACATGCGTGATGTGACTCGTAGTATGTTGTTTACACGGAGTCACCGACACTTGCAAAACATGAATCGATCGCAAGCTCAGAAGAGAAAAATCGTAGGCAATGATGATTACAGAGTTCAATCTCATTAGAAAGGGACAGCCGCATCCTCTTCACGATTTATTACACAGTTGACAGTGCCCAGGGACAGGCGGTGTTATTCTGACACAACAATGCGATCGATGGTGCTGCGAGTGATTGTCGCCGCCGTGAGATGAGATCAGAAGGGCGCCTCCGCGGGGGACGGCGGGCGCTGCAGTGCCTTGATCCTCTGCCACGAGCCGCGGCTGGAGACGGCGTCCCACCACCTGCTCACGTTCTGGCGCGACGCGATGAGGTGCGCCGAGCGCGGGTCGGAGGCGAGGCGGTCGGCGTTGGGCAGGTGCGCCAGGTCGGCGAGCGTGAACACGTCGCCGGCGAGGTACGCCGTCTCGTACAGGCGCTGCTCGTAGATGTCCAGCAGCTTGCCCAGCTCCTTCCTGCTCTTCTCGAACCGCTGCCGCATCTCCTCCACCCGCTCCGCGTGCTGCCGGTGCGCCGGGTGCATCCCGGCGACCGGCGCGCCGCCGCGGCCTCGGCCTCCTCCGTCGACGAGCGGCATGTCGGCGGGCAGGTAGGAGAGGCTGAAGAGCAGCTCGGAGCTGGGGACGTTGAAGTTCTGCTCCTCCGTCTGCAGCCACTGCTCGATGGAGGCGCGCTCCAGCGCGCCGGGGCCGAACAGCTCCTTGTTCCCCTGCTCCTTGTACTTGTCCGCGTCCGCGACGTGCCGCAGGATCTTCCGCGACTCTGCATCCATTACAGCGTTCAGCAACCACGCATATCAGAATTGTTCGATCAAAAACGATTCTTTGCGTACCGACGAGGGTGACGTGGCCGTCGTCGAAGGTGATGGACTCGCCGTGAGGGTGCAGCTTGGGGCGTTCCAGGCGCTTGGCTCCGCGGAAGGAGTCCACGCGGATGAGCTGGAACTCGACGTCCTTCTCGAAGAGGCAGGTCATGACGCGGGCGACCTCCGCCGACGCCGGCGACCCGAACACCTTCACCGGCATTGTCTCCGGCCGCCGGTGGATCTGCGGAACGTACCAAAAGGTTTGCAAAAGGAACACAAAGACCTGTCGGATGTTATTGCTGATGGTGTGTGTGCTCGTTGATTTTGTTGGAGGTCTCTCTTTATATATATGTGCGGGAAAAGCAAGGTAGGGATCAATCAGCAGAATGCCTTGCTTCCTAACAGGTTCATGCAAAAGCAAAAGGGACAAAGCAAAGCGTTGGTTCAACGAAGGAGCCTCGTGTTCCCGGCCATGCTGTCCGCGTATCATGGCGTCCGGAAGCAATCGAGTAAAGAGCTTCGTTATTCTAAAATAAACCAAAGAAATACCAAGAGCAACTCCAGCACAAGCCCCTAAATCTAAGCCCCTACATGCCATCTAGAGGCCGGCTCCTAAATCTGAGCCCCTAGAAAGTGGTTCCAACTCCAGCAGCGGCCTGTATTTCTCAGCCCCTAGATTTATGGGCCCCACTTGGCAGCCTCTCCTCTCCTCTCTTCTTCCTCTCCACCAAATCAACCCACCCACGCGACGATGCCTCGCCGCGCCTCACCATGGCCGGGCGCGCGCGGGCTCTTCCTGCCTGGGCGTGGCCGCGGATGGAGGTAGGAGCGGCCGGCACATGGCTGGATTGAGGCAGGGGCGGCCGGGCGCGTCAAGCCCCACAGCGAGGCGCCCCCCGCGCGGCTGCTCCTTGGCGCGGCGCCCCCATCGCGGCTCCCCGGCGCGGCGCCTCCCATCGTGGCTCCCGGCGTGGCGAATCGAGGGCGAGCGGTCGGTAGCGGCCTCGCGCGGGAGCGGGCGTTCGCGGCCATGCGATCGGCCCTCGCGGGAGCGGGCGGTCGCGGCCATGGCGGTCGCGGCCATGGCGAGCGGGCTCCCCGCTGGCCGAGGGGGCAATCGACGGAGGGCGCGTGCTCCTCGACGCGGCGTGGCCCCGACGACGCTCCTCGACTCGGCGCAGGGGCGAATCGACGGCGGACGCGGGCTCGCCGACGCGGCCCTGGTCGCCACGGCGCGCAGGCTCTGCTAGAGGACGACGGGAATCGCTAGGTCCGGCTGGGCCGCGACGATTTGCGGCGGAGGACGGCTGGATTCGGCGCACCCGGTGGGAGTGGAGGGGACGGCGGCGACAAGGAAGAGAAGCGACGCGCGCGAGACGGTTGACGTGGGGTCCACACAGGTAGCGACCCCCCAGCGGGTCGCCAGATGTGGCGACCTGGGAGCAAAATGTAGCGACCCCATAGCGGTAGGGGGTCTGGTAGGGGCTCTGCTGGAGTCGGTTTTTCTGGCCAGAGCCCCTACATCCCATCTAGGGGCTCATGTAGGGGCTCTGCTGGAGTTGCTCCAAGGTGCAAAAATAGAAGCACTCAAAACAACGTAGAAACAGAGGTGCAGTCTGCAGGTGCAGGGGACAGCTCGAGGCCTGGGAGCATGCATTGCTTTTTTCTTCAGCTTTCACTCTTGATTGCCCAAGTGAGTAACGATGGCTAAATCTACTTTTAAATTCGAGACGACACAATGCAATACGTATTTGGAACGTGTCAGAAGAAAATACTAAGCACCTCGTATGCATTCCTAGCTACATCCAATATTCTGTTTTCCAACTGGAGGTCCCAGCTGATATGTTCTTTCCCTTGCCTTGCTACCAACTTTTCAGCATCAGATGCATTTTTCAATTATCAAGGTAAAGTATCAAGTCAGTTCTAGGCTTTTCGTACATATGTTGCCCTGCAGAGAGGCCAGTGGTATATTTTGGTCACATGCACATTAGCGAGCACCTTGTCGGTTTATTGTTCTGTTCCAACCTTTCTCGGGCCCCATCTATTCAGTTGCTATGTAACCTGAGATTTCAGCCCAACCCATTATATGATCACTATCACTCACTGTATAATAATACAGAGAGACGGATCATTTTGCTAATGATCAACCAGCAATCAAATACAGATCATCAGGGGCACTTCAAAACAGCCTATGCGCCCAAGCAGTTGAAACAGAAAAAGAACAACCACAACTCCACAAGAATAAGACAAACACATGAACGGAAAAAGTGAGAAAAACATATGAAACAAAAGCTAAGGAATGAAGAACTCTTGTCTGATGGAAATTGAAGACATATTATTAGATCTTTGAGTGTGCACGATTTTCCATGGGACAAGAACATGACCGTTGCAAAATTGAACGCAAATTATTAGAGCCAATTAGATAAAAAAATGAACAAATAGTATTACAACTTCACTAATATTTAGTAACGACGTTAAATTAGAGCCAACCAGTGGCCTCTTGCTAGCATGTATAATGGATGTGCTTATAGGGGTGCTTAAGAAAAAAAAAACTGGTCTATTCTTGACATTAGGTGCTTATGGAAAAAAATTGCCTGCGAACCGTCCGCATTCGTGTGATTTGCGGACCCAGCCTCGATTGTGGACGCGTGGACGTAGTGGGAAATCAAACGGAGAAGCAGATGAGCTCAGATCGGGTTTGTACGTACGAGTCACGATATCAGCTCGGCTTAGAGAAGAACGGCAGCCATCTACTCGGCTCGGCTTCGACAACAGAAAGAAAATGGAACCGACGAAAACCAACCAAGCAAGACGGCACAACGTGATTGCCGAAGCCCTAGTTCCTACCGGAGACGGCGCTGCCATGGGCGGCGGCATGGTTGACTCTTGCCCGACGGAAGCGAAAGCCGGCGAGATCGAGTTGTCAAAGCTCGCTGCACCCAATCCGATCTCGTCGTCCATCGAGACGCTGATGCAGCTGAGATGTGCAACCTGCTCGCAACCTAGCCGTCCTAGGAAGAGGCTGCCGAGATCCTACAGCCTAAGACATCGTATGATCTAACACTTCTACCCTTGAAGATTAATATTTCAGCGAGGAACTTTGAGTTGTATTTTTTTCAATGTGTAATTTCAGTTCTGGACTGATCGTCTTGCTTGAATTGCATTACTGCAGCTTCGTGCTTCAATCCTTACAACTATGCTCTGTCAACACCGAGGAAATCACCACCGTACATGAGTACGACGCAGCCGCCGAGCAAAAGGATGATGAGGTCAATGTGGTCGCAACTGACATGTACAACACCTTTGCCGGCAAGGTTGGGTTCAGCGTTAGAAAGAGCCCGACAAAGCACCGGCCGTCAGATGGTACACTTCGTCAGAAATATTTGGTTTGCAGTAGTGAAGGAAATACTCCCTGTACTTGCATCACTCCCTGTACTCAACATGTACTCATGGACTGTACTCCTGATTTTAGTGAAGTTGAAATGGAAGTCCACTTAGAAAAAATTTATCGTCACAATGCCAGTACCTTCATATCAGGAAGAAACACATACATCAATGCCAGAAATTTTATTGACCAATATACATAATGTGCTCAACAGCCAATTTACAATCAAAATGATCGCATCCTATTACAAATAACTACATCCTATTACCATAACCGTTGCCTTAATTCCTGCACTAGATAGCCATACACTTTCAGCACAACACTCATATGACATTGCAAGCAGAGATCTGTCACTTTGCTGATAAAAAGTTAGCCACATAAAGCTACAGAGTTCCTCTTCAGTTATTAAGCATGCTGCTTCATTATCCTTACGAACTTCTTCCACATGCAAAGCATATGCCTTTGTTCTTGATCATTCATCCAATGTCCATTGTTATATCTTCTACTTTGAACACCTTCGAAATATCATTTGCGAGTAGTTGCAGAGGACTTTGTATGTCTTCTCTTTTTGCCGCCTCTGAAATCAACATGGCAATTCATCAAACGATAAGCAATCAAGGAGTAAGACACATCGTAACTACACAGTCGTTCGCCTTCAGGACCACGGTCACGAGAGGAGGGCGCCTGTGTCGCCGCGGACAACGACCGGGAGGCGAGCAGCCACCGTCGTTGCCCGTGACCAGGAGGCGGAAGCACCAGCCGTCGCCGACGACGAGCGGGAGGTGGAAGCGCCAGCCGTTGCCGACGACGACCGATAGGCGGAGAGCGCCGTCTTGGACCGCTGCCAGGGGAGGAGATTGTGGGCGCCGTGGATCGGCGGCGCTGGGAGGGAGCGCCGAGCGACGGTCTGATCCCGATCTGGAGTGTCGATTGCGTTTTTTTTCCTTTTTTTTCCCCGGCTCGCTCGGAAGTTGATGCGGCGGAGAGGGCCGAGCCGACACTGCAGTCCGATGGAGCCAAGCCGTCGTGTGCTGCCGTTCGATTTCCCACGACGTCCACGTGTCCGCGATCGAGGCTGGGTCCGCAAATCGCACGAATGCGGACGGTTCGTAGACAATTTTTTTTTCCGTGCTTATATGAGGGAAAAATACCTAAGGCTGACTTCAACAGCGCTATCCAAATCCATATATGCATCACCGAGCGTACTGTGCATGAGAAATTTTTCTCCAACAGCCGAGCCATACGCTCATGCATATATGGAATTTAGCTTCCCTCTCTCCTCCGATGCATCTGCGAGCATGGGCCCGCCGGAGGGAGCTGAACGCGGGAAGCAACGGCGAGCGGGAGCGTCGGGCGATTGGGGAAGGCGGCGTCGACGCAGGCCGAGAGCGCCGGCGGCGGAGGTGGTCGTCGAGGAGGTCTTCCGCGTCGGCCACGGCGTCCGCGAGCTGGACGAGCCAGGCGAGCCGCGCGGGTGCCTCGTATCCGCTGGTCAGGTTCGGCGGCTGCGAGCTCGGCTCCGGCTGCGCGACGACGGGGCCCACGTGCAGCACTGGCGCATGCGTAGGAGCAGCGAACGCAGGAGGAGGAGGAGCCGGGCGCGCCTCGACGGGCCCGCGGCGGAAGCGGGCGTGGCCGATGCGGTCGAGGATGGAGATCCCCTTGCAGAAATTGGAGACGGCCTGGTCGTCGATCTCGCCGATGGCTTGATGCTGCCGGGCTGGCCTGGGTCCCCAACGCGATGCGCTGGAGGGAAGACGACGGCGAGAGGCGCAGGCCAGCGGCAGGCCGGAGCGAGTGCTCGTGATGCGGGCGCCGGAAGCAGCAGCTGGTCCGCCGCCTCGACGGCGGGGCTCGACGGCGCGCGAAGGAGGGCGTCGTCGGCGTGGCGCGTGGCGAGCTGCGGCGGCGGCGCGAGCGGGATGCGGGGAGTCGACGCTGAGATGCTCGCGAGGTGGCGCCGCGGCGGATGCTGCGGAGGTGGGCGGCATGCGCGGGGGACGCGTTGCGGCGGCAGCTCGTCGGCGCGGGAGTCGCGGCAGCTCGATGGGGACGCGTGCGCGGGCGCGAGCAAGCAGGGCGCGCGGCAGCTCGATGCGGGAGGTTCATGGCGTTGAGGAACTGAGGAGGATTTGCATTTGCTTGACTGTTGGAGAAGAGAAGTTTTGGATGTTACTGTGCGCGAGGCAAAAGATGGAATGGATGTCGTTTTTGCCTTCGCGCTGTTGGAGTCAGTCTAATACAACATCTGGTGCACAAGGTGTTTAGCAAGGTGGTTATGCCTATTTAAGCACTCTTTGCATTGTATAGGAAATAAAATTTGTACAGGTGCTTCGTTATTTTTGCTCTAAGCATCATGCATTGACCTATTGCCACCTTTATCTACTCACTTCCTTGTCAAAATAACTCATCGATGTATTGCCCTGCTAACTCAAGGCTTGTTAGTGCGTCGATTAGGTGGTTTTGTGCTGGCCCTATGCAATCAATACAACCTCATGCTTTGTTTCCTAGGTTTTGTGAAGAATGAATTATTTTGAAATTTCTTCAGGCATCCTTTGATTCAAACACAACCCTTAGTTTAGATGTGACAGATCTCTCTCTCTTTTTTTTTCCTTTTTGCGAATTACACAGTACAACTCAGACACTCACAATGACGAAGTCACCACTGGTACCTACCTCGCCGACGGCCACGTCGTCTTCCGCTGAAAGGACAACGCTGTTAAATCTTAGAAAATTTTACTGAGGCTCTTGTAACCACTAGGCTACAGGCCCTTTCGCTTATGAATTTTTATTTTTTTTAGAAAAAAGGAAATTGTTTCCCGCCTCTGCGTTTCCGCACACAACGTTCAAACTTATTACAATCCTTCAGCTTCATGGCTGAGATTAGAGTTTTTATAAGAAAGCTAAACGTATTATAAAAGGTGCCAATCGATTAGAAGGCATCTATGGTTTTCGTCAAGCTAGGCAGAAATTGTGAAGGACTAAATGACCATGAAACTTCTTTTTCTTGCCCAAACTAACATTGCCGGGAGCGGAAGATCACTTCAACGTGTGTCCGTGCACAAGTGCAACTTTCAAGCTGCATTGAAGCATTTATCAGAACAAAAACACAACGCTGTATTTGCCTTTATTTCTTCAGTCACCTACATCAGTTACACACTGAAATGCCTCATCTGTTATGACAGTTAATCCATGATGAGAGAAACTAACTGATCAATGTCAACAAAACACATATATAGCACGTAAGCTACACGCACATGAAGTGTACTACGTTTATTCTAGCCGATACAGCAGACAGACATGCTAGTACGTGAGTACACAGCTTCACAAGGCGGGGCAACGGCACAGGCTGGTTGCTTTCTTGCTTAATTAAGCCCTTAGTCAAAGTGAATTCTCATGGGATGGCGCCAGCACGACAGGGCAGTGCGCGCTCCGTGCCAGCGCGGTGACCACCTGCCTCCACGCCGGGCGCGCCGAGATGGCGCCGTACCAGCGCGCCACGTTCTCGTGGGACGCCAGCAGCGCCCTGCCCCTGGCCATGCACGCCATGTAGTGCGCGTTCGGGAGGTGGGACAGGTCCGCCAGTGTGAACTCGTCGCCGGCGAGGTACGCGCTCCTGGCGAGCGCGTCGTCGTACACGTCGAGCACATCCAGCAGCCGGGCCTCGCTCTCCGCGACGACGACGCCGGCGTGGAGGTCGTCCTCCTGCTCCTCGTCGGCTGCGGCGCAGGGGTAGGGCGAGGCCGGCGGAGGCGGCGGCGACGCGCCCGGCCGCGGTGCGAACGCGAGGTGGAACGCCAGCGCGGAGCTCGGCGCGTCGAAGCTCTGCTCCTCCGTCTGGAGCCACTGCTCGATGGACGCGCGCTCCAGCGCGCCCGCGCCGTACAGGCCCCTGGTGCACCACCACGGGAACTCGGTGCACACGTACCGGCAAATGTCTCTCGAATCTGCAGGCACCACAAAGGAATCAAAGAATCAGCAAGAACAGTAAGCCACACCAGCCATTCAATCGACGCACTGCCACTGGCTAGTTCATCAGAGCTTAAAATCAGTGTCGTGATCATCAATAGCTACCGGTGAGGGTTGTGTCGCCGTGCTTGAGCGTCACGTGGCCGCGGGGACCCTGAGAGCAGAACAGAGTGTGAAAATGCCATTTCAATTGCAGAGTCAAAATTTTCTCAAGAATAATGATGCACGAATTCATGAACGAACGTGCCTTCATCTTGACGAGCCGAGGAACCTTGCTATCGTGCGCTTGCTTGAACGTATCGGTGCGGACGAGCTCGAACTCGAGCTTACGCTCCAAGAGGCACGCCATGACCCTGGCCACGTCCGTCGCCGCCGGCTGCCCGAACACCTGCAGGATCGCCGCCGGAGCCATCGCCCTGAACTACCTGACGACGAACTGCTAAAGGCAGAGAAACTTTGCAAGGTGTCTTGGCTTCATCACATGCACGGTATTTATAGAGCAACAAGCAGAAGCAGCTGAGGCATATCGTCGTCACTGCCAGATCGTCACATGCATGCAAAGCGAAAAAGACAAAGTGAAAGTACACATACAAGTAGTCCTAGGCCGATGGGCTACAGGAGTTAGACATGGTCGAACGTTGGGACACCTCGATTCCTTGCTTGGCGCGAGCACCATGCCATCAGTTCTCGACGCGACGCGACAGAGGTTGATGACGAGATACTGTTCCCTGCGCTACACTCTTTGATCCACATGGGGGTTAAAGCGGCGCACGCTGGCTGCATCGTTCGAGGCTTAGAGCTCGTGATCACGATGTTTTCTGTCGTGGGACTAGCTGCCGACCAGGAGGATTGATGTAAAGCTCGAGATGCGCATGAAAAAAAGTAAGCCGGTTGATTGCTTGTGGTTAAACGACATCGGACATGTGCAGAATTAAGATTGGTGATCATCAGCTGATCTTTTTGCTTTCTTTATGACGGAATGAAGCGTGGTGTTGGTACTTTCACGCGTTGGTGTGCAGGATACTCCTCAGGCAGATATATTTTCCAATTTCCTACAGATTATATATCCGGTTAGTTTCAGTTACACAATACGATCACATATATACATTTTTTTGAATTAAAACGGCAGGTGCTCTGCCTTGCATTAAGAAGAAAGAAAGTCTTACAAGAATTGCGTTAAAAGAAACTCCTATAATAAAGCAAGTATTTACAACTAAATGTACTCATAGACTCGATAGAAAAGGCGAATTAGTCGTCTAATTGTTGCTACTAAGGACCATTAACTGACAACATGATCTTCCATGACTTTATTCCTTCAATATGATGTGAAGTTTACGGGTCAATTGCTCGAATAGCAATACTAAGAAGAGCCATCCCATAATAGCATTAGTAACTTGCGAGTGGAATGCTCATTCCAATATGCCAAAACTTCTCGAGCCGGCTAGAACACCTAAATTTGCTGACTGTTTTGCCCCTAAGGCCATTTTAACACACAGCGCTCATAAATTCATAAAAATCAACCAAAAAAAAAGAGAAAATCCATTGTTGTTGCTTCGGCCATGGCGCATGTCGCAACCTCCCTTTGTCGCTGCTAGTGCCGTTGCGTGCCCGTCGCCCTACTGCCCTAGAGCCTTGCTGCGACGCTCGGTCCTGGCGCCGCCATGCCAAGCGCGCCATGCCCACCCTGCCCACCTCCACTGTGAAGCTTGTCGTCCCTGCCCGCCTCCACCGCGACGCGCTGCCCCTGCCCCTGGCGCTCTATCGCGAGTTCGCGATACCCCTCCTGCCTTTATTGTGCCCAAGCCGCGCCGAGCCAACCCTGTCACCCCGCCACTCCCGGGATGTGTCGCCGCCTCCACTGCACCCTAGCAGCAACACGGATCCTCGCCGCCGCCGCCCCTGAAATCGATTCTATTCATGGGCGCGCGTCCTGTTTCGGGAGACAGGGTCAACTTCAATTTATCCGGGTTGTGCTATTCTGGAAGTTATGGTATTTTGGAGCTTCATCCCTTACTATAAGGGCGTTTTGGAGATAGTTATGCTCAGTAGTGCTATTGTGGCTAAAGTAATTTGCATTGGCGACGCAACAACTTGTCAAGTGGGTGTATTGTAGTCACATTATTTGAAAACTGCTCAATTGAACCACACAACTTGTTATATGGATGCAAAGTAAGTTAAAAACATATCACACCATCGTATTAGTTAGAATGACACGCGAGATAAAAAAACGTCAATGTTGGCAAAGATGCTATGCGTTTGAAATAGCATGAAGAAAACAAAGTAATGTTGCTTATGCTACACGAATTACATGTTGTCTGTAGTACACATCATTGAAAACATATTCATGTATGTTGCTTTAGTTTTGTTCTAAAGGACTTATCCTATAATATCAAGTGAAGAAAAATTTATTAGCATGTGTCTTTTTGTCAACCCTTGCTTATGTAGCAATATTTAGTCCGTGTGGTATCCAAATCAATTCGGTAGTGTCGTGGTGGTGATTTTTGACTTCATTTGCATCCAGTAACAAGCTATGTGACTCGTTTGAGAAAAATTTAAATTGTTTGACTAAATCGCACCTACTTACCACCGGTGCAATTAACTTTTTTTTTAGACAGAACACCGGGGGGAGAAGAGTCCACCTGAACGACTAAATGGCGCAATTAATTTTAGTGGCTATTATCCCCGAAATTCACGAGCCTGCCTCTGTGGTAATGACCAGCCGGTAACCAGTGTAACTACCGGGTGCGAAAACGGGTTTTTCGTTTTTGCTTTTCCCATTTTTGCGAAAATGGGCTTGCATAGCTCAGCAAAAAGCTGGGAATCTCATTGATGTCTGCACCTACGTTTGTGCAGCAGCATCTGTGCGTGAGAGAGCGCGAGCGATTTCGGTTTCTATTAATGCTGATGCCTGTCTTACTGTGATTTTGGTAGCCGGGTGGAGTTAAATGCCCACCAACACAAGGGAGTGTGAGGTCCGTCCATAAGATGGGTCGGCCACTCAGCGTCCTCGGCCTCCTCCTCGCACAAGCATTCCACTCCCACTCGCACAGCTCTATCTAGCAACTGGTCTGCTCCTCTCCAGACTCCATGCCATGGAGATCGGCAGAGATCCATGGCCAATGTTTCTCCCATGTTTTCTTCCGTTCTTCCTTTCTCGATCTGCCTCACCAGCTAGCCGGATCGGTGATGAAAGAAATGAAAGCGCAGCTATGGTGTTGGCTTGACTCACTCAGAAGCTGAAGCCATGAATTCTAGGCACAGGCTTGGCATTTCTGATTGAGCCGTGCCAATATCTTAGTGCTCTTTCATGTAATTGTGTTTGTGCGCCGTATCTTCTTTGATTTGTCTTCCTGCCATGCATGGTTCGCCGTCAGCCAGTTACTTTGCTCTTTCTTCCTTGTTATTATCTCCCCGCGCTTGTGCCGCCTGTCCATGCATACATCCTCTGTTTGTTTCTTATATTACTTTTAATTTGGTGGCGTGACTAACCATGGCCTATCTTCTTGCTTATCATGTGTTCCGTTCCCGTCCTGCCTGAGTTAGGTCATGCACGAAGAAACCGCTCGGCAGATCAAGGACAAGGAGTAAGTAGTACACGCCCATCTGCACGACATATGAATGCAGCTTGAGAGATGCATGAAAATGTTTGGACGTCCTAATGTCACTGTATTAATTGTGCTATTTCTGTAGCGCTTGTGTGCATGGATCACATGCAAATCTCTCCCGTATATAACTTGGTGTCTTGTACACACAGCGTACACCCTGAATTATACAGCTCCCGAGTTTCAACATTTTTTTATCTGAACCAACTTGCTTACACGTTTCATTTCAGGATGTCAAGGGACAAACATTTCCTGTCAATTGCGAGCATGTGTTTTTCTCATGCGTTGCTGCTTTGAATTTTGGGTACTATTAGTATACTTAATTGCCGTTCATGTTATCTCCGAGGCCCAGTTCTCTCTAGCCTTTCATCTAACATTTTGATACTCTTTTTCACCCCTAGAAATCACTGGCCCTACTTTGAAGACTGAAAATCACTACAAGTTCTCAAATTTGTAGACAATGCTAACTTGTAATCACATCACTAAGAAAATAGTAACATATGCATGTGCGAGTGTTTTTCTTTCTGACTGAAGAGGGTCATCATGACATGTAAACCCCGCGTAAATTGAATCCACGGCACTGCCCACGGCAGCTTCCAACATCTACAACTTTTAATGCAAACATGGATATTTACTGCATGTCTGCACCCATGCTGTTTGAAGCTGAAAAAAATATAAAGAAACTCGTTCTTGCCTCGTTCGCTCAAACTCTGATTTCTCAAACCGAAAATCGCACACTGTCAGAAACCACGAAACGCAGTAATCTAATGAGCACAGTTTCAGACTAATAAAAACAGTGAAACAGTTCTAAAACTTGCGACGACAATTTCTAACGCAGATCACGATCAGTGCAGTCCGAAACCGGCCGGCACAGAACAGATCCATCGATCAATCGATCTATTGAAGGCAAGCTGGCAAGAACCCTTTCCCGTGCCTTTCGAGCGGGTAGCTGGGTCTTTGCATGGGAGAAATAACTGTGTCTGTGCGCAGAGGGACGGCACGAGCATGCATCAATGAGGTGCAGGCCAAAGGCATCAAAGGGAAGGGAAGGGAAGGGACAGCGAATATGGGGGAGGCCAGCTTTGCATTTAACACAACACGCACATAGCAGTTGATGGTTGGACGAATGGCCATGGCGCCGTCGTCAGACAAAGATTCCCCGCATTCACTCCTCCGGCGCCGGACCCTGCTGTCCTGCTGCAGCAGCTCGCCCATCCCGATGCCGTTCGCGAGCTGGAGCCTTGATCGTCCGCTATCTCGTCAGTGGTCAGACTCCTCCATTTAGGATTAGCCCTCACTGTCTCGCAGTCAAGCAATCAAGTGTAAGCATGGAAGCTTAAGATATGATTGGGTTCAGCTTTAGGCCTTGTTTGGGTAAATCCAATCCACGTGTATTATACGGTGGAACAGAGTGAAAATGAACTAATTTCCACTTCAATCCTTTCCAATACATGTGGATTGAAGTGGATTCTCGTCTATCCAAACAAGCCCTTATTTGTTGAGAAAGAGTCCAGTTTCTTTGGATCATAAGACATGCATGTAAACAAGAAACGCAGATGGACGATTTCTTTGGGCATTTACAGAGAATAACAATCAGAAAAGTTCAGAAAACTTTGGTTATTGAAAATGGTTTCAGAAGAGTGTTATGGGCGGAACAAAGGTGGCGCGACGCCTCCGCTGGGCATCGCGCTAGAGTTGTGGGAGGGGACGCGCGTGGCTGGGGGGGGGGGGGGGGGGGGGGGGGGGGGGGGGGTGGTAGCAGAAGAGTGAAAGAGGTTAGGAAGATAATTTTTTCTTGATTAAATCTTGTATAATCTTTATAGAGTGGACTTGACTTGTCTTAACTCTATCCCGAATTAACTAATTAAACGACTTGACCTAGCTATTTCTTACTCCATCTGTTTCAAAATATATATAGTTCTGTCTATATTTTGGGGTGTCCAGATTCATAGAATATTCTATGAATCTGAATATATGCTTGTCTAGGTTCAAAGAATGTTTAATGAACATGATACAAAGTCAAAACTGTATATATTTTGAAACAGAGAGAGTACTTATTAGGATGTTGGGACCGTACCCTGACCGGCCCTCCAATGTCATCGTTGATGTTGTCCTGGCCCATGACAAAGAGATTCTAAAATCCAAAACAGTATTGATCCTGTGACGGTGGTAGGTTTCGTGTTGTTATGTTGTTTGGACACTTGTTGGTTAGAAGATGTGAGCAAAAGGAATTCAAAATTGGCGCAAGTGTGGTTGCCCCGGAAGTTGCAGACGCGAACGGTGCAAAGCAGGGACCAGACAGAAATGGTCCTGGGCGACCACAAATGCCTGCAACTGCAACGAGCCAAACGGTGTTTCATTTTTCTTGCATCAGCCGAAATCTGCGGCCTCTGATATACACCATGGCGATGGGGTGATGGCTTGTAGAAACGATAAACTAACGGGGTCATGATTTGGCTTCGAGCCTTTGACTAGATCTTATGCGAGCAAAGTTCAAAGAATTCGGTATTTCGACTAGTCAGAGAGGATGTGGGTTGCCTTTTCTCTGAACCGGGTACAGCATGTAAAGTCGCAAACCCACTAGCCCAGGATTGTGGACACAGATTAGCTTGAGGCTATCGGAGCATTATATCAGTGCTTGAAATATTAATGCAGTACTTTATTCATGTTGTGATGAAAATTAACTGAATCATGTCTTTTCAGCTTTGTTACACCGGCAATTTGACTTCACAGTTCAGCTGCCATGCCGTTTGAGGGAGTGCATGGCGCATTACTGAACAAAACTTCATTGCCATCGGCGTCCTGTCATTTTGGGGCAAAATTAAGCAGCACTTTCTCTCCTCGGCTGGGTTGTCTCGCCACAATATGGAATGATAAACAGTACATGATCACATACGCAGGGCTTGCAGGCTGTGCACGACGGGAATCTCCGCTCGTCGACCTTATCAATTCCCCACAGTAAAGGTTGGTGGTATGCCGTATACGGAGCTAGAGCAACACGGACGAAAACGAAACAATACCAGTACTAAATGTCCAGAGACTATACACTGCACTGCATACATTGATTGATACAGCGGAGTTGATCGAGGCAATCACTATAGAGTTTCACAGTAACTTGTTCATTCCATAATTTCCATATGTACAGGAGGAGGAGATCGCTTTGCTAGTGCTAATTTGCAGGGGAAGATCCAAGAACATGTACTATGTACACTAACAGGTGGTTGCGGTTGCGATGCAGAGGGAGTTTCGTAGAGACGACGCGGAGGAAGGGGCTCAGATCTTCTTGTACTTGTGCCAGCAGACGAGCATGGCGACGCAGCGCCGGAAGATGTAGAACCGGGACCGCTGCTCCCGCGCAACCGCGAGGCAACCCCTCCTGCCTTCGCCGCCGACGCCGCCCGCCGCCGCTTCGTGCCGCGACGCGCACATCCCCATCCGGCTCCGTCGATCTCGACACCCTTTCACGATCGTCTCCGAAGAACCAACTGCGAAGAACACTTCCCCGACAAAGGCGGTCGCGGCGGACGGAGGAACCGAGCTGATCAGAGCCGCGTGCTTCCTAATTTTTCGCCGCCGCATCGCGGACGGAGAGGCTCGAGGCAGGGGGGTGGCTTAACCGTGCCGGCGCGGGGCCCGCACGTCAGCGACGCGGACGGGGCCGTTGCGGGGACGCGGGGGTTCTGGTTTGACTACGCTCGACGGTTGACGTGGGGCCCGGGCGGTTCTTCTAGACGAAGAGAAGAGGTGGTTTTGGCTTCATCTCTGACGCGGACTTGTTCGTTTTCCATTTTTTTTGTTCTTTTGAAAAATGGGAATACTGATGGTGGTGTTACAGTAGTCGCTTCCTTCGAGGTTAAGGTTTAGCCTGGAAGAGTTTTTCTTCTGCATTCACGTGTGATCTGAAATTCCGAATCCGTTCGAAGTTGTCAGTAATCCGTTCGAAGTTTGTCAGTTCACGATTTTGTGCGCGCTGGGCCGTGTATGCCGAGTTAGCGAACCTTCCGGCCCAGCCAGAGCTTTCGGGGTTTGCATGGCTGGCTCAAACTGGAGCGATCCTTGAGCGCACGTTGTCGCGGTTCTGATTTTCTGATCCAATTGGGCACACCGTCACCGGGCATCTGAGCCTGTCCGTCGCGCGTCTCGGGAGCAATTTTTTTCTCCGGAAAGTTGTCGCGTTACCGCCGGCGTCGATGTGCCCTCTCGCTCTCTGGCACTGATTGGGCCGTCGTGACTCGTGTTCTCGTGATGGACTAGGCTGGCTTTAATTCGTGTTTTGGAGGTCCTGATTTACCATATAATTAAAGCTATTTATTAAATTAAACAGAGAAGGGGATGTAGCTCAGATGGTAGAGCGCTCGCTTAGCATGCGAGAGGTACGGGGATCGATACCCCGCATCTCCATATCTTATGAGTTTCATCTTTTTTTTTTCTCCATTCTGATTTTTTACTTTACAAACCAATGCGATCTCCAGGCTCCAGCTACCAGCTCATGTCAACAGCTACAAATATATGACTCAATAGTCAGGTTTAGGTGGCACAACCTATTGGATGAATTTATTATGAGTCACGTTATTCTTCACTGCATATATATACACATGGGGAAGATGCAGTGGCGAAACCAAGATCTCTATCTATCTCTATACTTCTAAACTGCATGTGTTTCGCCCCTTGATTGGCTGGCGCATCACTACCTAAAAAATAACATCATGGCGACTGACATAGACTGTTATAGGTGATGGGCAGTCAAGCCATCTTATGTTACCCGTCACCTATTAGAGGAGTTATGGTTCCTCGGGACGGACCTATCATGTTGCCCATCGCTATTTCTAAGTAAAAAACAAAAAAAAGGAATTAATTACAAATAAAAGGCCTACGTAATGTTGTTCACCCAAGTTTCAGTGGGAGTTGTACCACACAAAATATCTAATGAATTATTCTCTTTACAACAATTTAACAATATATCTCAGTACAACCATATCACTAAGATATGTTTTCAGTTTTTACACTACAACATTACAAGCATGGGACATATGATAAGAGTTGCACTAATTCTCACGAAAGGTAGACATGGACAGACTAAGTTTTATAAGTTATATCAAATTCTCTCCTAAGCTGAAATGACGCAAGAAGATGCTTCATGAGCATATGGTTAGAGAAACCAATAAAAAGCAATCATTAGTTTGGCATAGCACATGTTAATATTTTAGCAACAAAACTAATTTAAGACATAATTTTTTCTGTGGAGGGCCTGGTACCAATTGACCGTGTCTTGGGCTCTTGGCGCTATGGCAATGCCGAGAACTTGAGATCATTAAGAAGTGCCTCAATCGATGAATCCTCCCCCAAAAAAATTGTGGATCTATTGGGGTATTCTTTCGGTTAGTCAAAGAAAATCCTGAACCGTTGACATATATATACTCATCATCCACGAGGGCTTTTATTTTTTTCGAACAGCATTTTCTTTGATTAAAAGCGCATCAGCATGAGAAACGAGACAAAACGGGATCATATACCTACAGGATTTGCCTATCGATCAGTCAACTCTCTGAGATCCAGATCGCACATGATCTTGATGGCCAATTTCCCATCGGGTGGCCATGTTTGCAGCACAGCACATGTAGCCAAAGAGCTTAGCTTCTTCTTACTTATATACCCAGTAGCTCCCCGTGCATGCCTTGCTCTGCCGCGCGCTGAAAGTGGTGGAGTCTTCCTCTCCTCCGGCGAGCCCCCGGCCAGTACGTACGTACGACATGGACAGACTCGGCGCGAACCCGGCGAACTCGTGCCCGCTCACGCCGCTGGGCTTCCTGGAGCGCGCGGCCACCGTGTTCAGCGACTCGCCCTCCGTCATCTACCACGACACCGTTTTCACCTGGTCCCAGACCTTCCGCCGCTGCCTCCGCCTGGCCTCCGCGCTCGTCTCCCTTGGCATCTCCCGCCGTGACGTTGTACGTTTCCTTGTTCTAGGTCGAGCATTTGATCATTTATCACGCGTATATGCACTAATAATCTGCTGGCGATGGATCAACCCGCCGACTCCCTGATTATTAGGTGTCCGTGCTGTTGCCGAACGTGCCGGCCATATACGAGATGCACTTCGGCGTGCCAATGAGCGGCGCCGTGCTCAACACCATCAACACGCGCCTCGACGCGCGCACGGTCGCCGTCCTCCTGAAGCACTCCGGCTCCAAGCTCGTCTTCGTGGACCCGGCGTCGCTGCCGCTCGTCCGCGACGCGCTCCGGCTCCTACCGCCGGGGCACCCGGCCCCGCGCGTCGTCCCCATGGAGGACCCCCACGAGAAGGAGTTCCCGGCGGCTCCGGCCGAGGCCTTGACGTACGAGCGGCTCCTCGAGAAGCACGGCGACACGGAGTTCGCGTGGGTGCGGCCGGCCAGCGAGTGGGACCCGATGATACTCAACTACACCTCCGGCACGACGTCGGCGCCCAAGGGGGTGGTGCACTGCCACCGCGCCATCTTCCTGGTCACCGTCGACTCGCTGCTCAACTGGGTGGTGCCGCCGTAGCCGACGTACCTGTGGACGCTGCCCATGTTCCACGCCAACGGCTGGAGCTTCCCGTGGTGGGCGGCGCCAACGTGTGCCTCCGCCGCGTCGACGCCGGCGAGGTCTACGCGGCCATCGCCCGCCACGGGATCACGCACCTCTGCGGCGCGCCCCCGTCGTGCTCAACATGCTAATCAACAACGAGCCACAAGCTGGGCCGCTCCCGCGGAAGGTGCGCATCATCGCCGCCGCCGCCGGCAGTGCTGCGCCGGGCGGAGGCCGCCGGGTTCGATGTCACCCACGGGTACGGGCTGACGGAGACGGCCAGTGTGGTGGCGAGCTGCGCGTGGAAGGGCGAGTGGGACCGGCTCCCCGCGTCGGAGCGCGCCCGGCTCAAGGCGAGGCAGGGCGTGCGCACGGCGGGCACGGCCGAGCTGGACGTCGTGGACGGCGACACCGGCCGCGGGGTACCCCACGACTGTGCCACGGCGGGCGAGGTCGTGCTCCGCGGCGGCTGCGTCATGCTCGGCTACCTCCACGACGAGGCGGCGACCAAGGCGGTGATACGGGACGATGGGTGGTTCTACACCGGCGACGTCGGGGTGATCCACCCGGACGGGTACCTCGAGATCCGCGACCGCTCCAAGGACGTGATCATAAGCGGCGGCGAGAACATCAGCAGCGTGGAGATCGAGCCCGTGCTCTACGCGCACGCGGCGGTCAGCGAGGCGGCGGCGGTGGCGCGGCCGGACGAGTTCTGGGGCGAGACCCCGTGCGCGTTCGTCAGCCTAAGGGAAGGCAACACGGTGACGGCCGACGAGATCATCGCGTGGTGCCGGGAACGCATGCCGCACTACATGACGCCCAAGACGGTGGTGTTCCTGCCGGAGCTTCCCAAGACCTCCACCGGCAAGGTCAAAAAGTACGTGCTTCGAGACATCGCCAAGGATATGGGGCCCATCCGCAGCAAGAGGACCGTCGGAATCAGCTTCTCGGCGTCCGACGAATCTTCTCGGCAACTCGGCGACGTCTGGAATTGTTCCTGGCGGCTTCTCGTCGAGCCCGATCGTCGGCAATGGCGGACGGCGGCGCTCTAGGGTTTGGGCGATGCGGCGGCTTCGGGGTGAGGAAACGAGAGGGCGGCCGCGGCTTGGTTTTATAGGGACGGAGTGGAGTTCTCGTGCGAGGCTCGGAGTCGGAGTCCGGGCGCGGCACGATGGCGATGTCGGTGGCGGCGGCGGTGGAGTCCGGTTGGAGACGACGCGAGGAAAGAGAAGGCCGGGCGGGCTGTGCTGGGCCGCGAAAGAAATTGGGCTGGGAGAAGAAAGAAAAGCAGGCCGGCTGGAAGGAGAAGAAAAGAGAGAGAAAAAGGGAAAGGGAAGTTGGGCCTGGGAAAGAAAGATTCGGCCCAAGCGGCTTAAGGGAAAAGAAATTCACTTTTTATTTCGATTCTCTTTTCCTAAGTGTTCTAAAACGAATTTCTACTCGATTTTAAATTCATTTTCACACAATAAAATCCTTAATGCAAATCTTAGCAGCATGAATGCAACAAACACCTTAATATATCCTATATTCATTTATTTAATTTAGAAAATAATTCTTTTGCACAAGAAAAATATTAACACCCTATTTCATTTCTAACAAATTTTAAATTATTCAAAAATTTGAAAAAGGGTGTTACAAGCCATGAATGCTTACATATAGGACGGGAGGGAGTACTCTCTAAACGGACCATATCAAGATACACACCACCATGAAAATGTTCAAAGAACCGTCCATCCATCCATCCATCAGTGCAAGTCCACCGTGCCTACCGCCATGAATAAGAACCTCGCTGCCGCCCCAAGCCAGTCCTCGGAGCAGGCCACACAGGACGCCATCGCCGTGAATATGACGACGGCCACCATTGATACCCTCACAGTAAACTTGTGCTTGGCTTGCTAAATGGGTTATATTGCAGAAAAAGGGGCGAAGAAAGATGGTGCAGGAAGGAAGCAAGATCCTCCGAAGAGTGGAAATGAAAGCTTTCAAAAGAACACAAGGATGGGCACTGGCGACGAGGCGAATTACTTCCTAAAAATAGTCGTTTGCGTGGTAGTCATTTTTTGCTGTTTTCCTTCTGATTAGCTGTCGAGCATCAAAGTTGGGTTGCCTGAATGTAATAGGATATATAGTAAGTTGCCTGAATGTAATAGGATATATAGCTGTCGAGCATCAGGTTCTGGACGTGTGGTTGTCGTAGTGTTGGTCGTCTGTAACTTTTGAAACCTGCTTTCTATTAAGAAAGGGGGGGGGGGGGGGGGGGGGGGGGGGGGCGGGGGCCCCATTTCCAAAAAGAACCTTCACCATGTAGAGATACAGGAGGACCACCACGCCTGCCGAGAGCGCGAACGACGCCATGCTGCAGTCATAGTAGAAGAACAGGGCTCTGTTGTGCTGCTCACCCCAGTCACCCAGGCAGGCGGATTGGCAGCCATCTTGATGCGTCTTCCATAAAGATGAAAAAACCGCATCAGCACCCTGCCCATCTTGTTCAGTTCCCGTTCTGCTGCGATTAGGGGTGAAAACACTTTTCTCATAATATTTGCATTACAAAATTATAAGACATATTCCATAAAAAGGTGTTAAAAAAAGTCTACGCTCCCGACTTAATCACCGGTTACCGACCGATACCGGTATGTTTCCGCCCAGATTGGTCCGTTTCCGGATAACCGATACTTTCCCGACCGTTACTATTACCGGCTTTTCCGTGTCCGTTTCCTTCCGGTTGTGCAAATGTGAGTGAAAACGATTGGGGTGTTTTCCTGAACGTTCCCGTTCGTTTTCACCCCTAGCTGCGATCCGATGTGGGAACAACCCCTGTACGGAGGCATGCTGATGAGCATCGAAACGTACGTCTTGCTACTCTTGCGGAGTTGCGATAGCAATGTGTACCATGGAGCGGCTCCATGGATCTTCCTCCACCTGCTTGACTCGATCGTCTGGCGCCTCCCTCACCTCCGTTGATCTTCTTCTAGTGGCAGGAACGAGGTGAGTGCTGGGTTTTTCTCTGAGACTGAAGAAGGCTGGTGCGCGCATGGGTGAGGAGTGGCCGAGTGATTGAGCTTGCTTCTCCTCTCTAGTCTCTACCGGACGCGCCTCTGCTCGAGGCTCGATCATCACATTTTTTTGGAAAATGGAAATTGTTTCCCGCCTCTGTGTTTCCACACACAGCGTTCAGTGTATCTTTTGCAAAACTTTCAGCTGCCTGGTGTTGGGGATCGGTATTTACGATAATAACGACACCCCTTTTCTGCCTTTGGTTTTGACTGCAGGTAACTAGCTGCCGACATTTCGAGCTTCGGCCGAAGGAATTGGCGGCAGCCCTAGGAGCGCATATATCTCGTCGCCGGCATTGTTCGACAAGGCGCGACCGCTGGCGATGGAATTGGCGGCGACTAGGAATGGCGTCCCAGAATGGCGGCGATCCCAGGAGGAAATAAAGCCCGGCATGACAACGTGTGAGGATCGGGCTGGCGAATGACGTCACCCAGCTAGGGTTTCCGTCGTCAAACGGAAATGTCGTTGTACCCTTTTGACAATATTGTACAGAATATTCCGCGAATATGGTGGGTGGCCAAGGGTAATTTGGTCATGTCAAAATAACCCTTGGCCTTCCCTATAAATACCCGCCCCGAGCTCCGTAGAACGGGGGGGTCAGGAGAGATTACATCCTTGTAATGAAATGCTGTTCCGTTGTCTCTGAATGTCTTTTGATTGTCTGTGTCGGGATTCTTTGTTGCCACGATGAAGAATTCCCAACATTGGCGCCCACCGTTTGTGTTGCTCGAAAATACCACCCGTGATGCCACAAAGGAAGAAAAAAGCACCTAGTCCAAAAACCACCATCAGCTCCCACCCGCCGGATTTAGAGGAAGAAATTCTCCCTCCCAACCCGGCATTCTCGGAAGAAGAAATTCGTTGGGCATTCATTCAAGCAAGGCAAATGGCCGACGCGGCGCAAGCAAGCTTAGCCGCCGGAATTCGGCCAAGTGACAAGGGCATCGCCGCCAAAAGCTCATCGACCTCACTCTCAGTGAAGAAGCAGAAAAGTCGAAGCAAGTAAAAGCCGGCAAGCAATGGGCGGAACCGCCGTCGACAGTCAACCCTGAAGAAAGTGATCCAGAGGAAGATGAAGTTGACAAGCAATTGCGTCAGCTCTCCAACTTGCAACAACTTGGAAAAAGACTCAAGCTAACAAAGGAGAAGATAATCTCTGAAGAAAGGGCTAGAGAGAAAGAAAGGCTCCGGTTGCAGATCGAACAAGCAAAGGCGGCAGTCGCCGAACTGCAAAAAGAGCTCGATGAGATGACCAGCGCCACAGGACAAAATAGCGATGCAAAAAGAGAGCATCACCAAGTGACTCCCGACTTTGAAATAAACATCAATGGCGAAGACCATCATAGGCCTCGGAATGTATACCGCCAGTATGTACCTTTCGTGAGTAAATTCGACAAGAACTCCCCCCTGTCAGAAGGCCTTCAGTTGACTCCATGGCCAGCAAAATACAAGCCTATCTCCTTATCAAAGTACAATGGCTCAACCGACCCAAGGCAATTCTTGATGTCATTTGAAGCCGCAGTAGCGTCTGCCGGAGGAGACGATACTGTATTGGCCAAGACCTTTGTCACCGCAATTGAGCATCAAGCCCTCGAGTGGTATTCTAGGCTGAAGCCCGGATCAATATATTCATGGGAGAACCTAAGGGACAAATTGACGACAAACTTCCAAGGTTTTCACAGAACATCTATATCTGCAGATGAACTGAGAGCATGTGTTCAGCAAGAAAAAGAACCCCTGCAAGACTATTTTCAGAGATTTGTCAAGCTCAAAGCCCGAACAGATGATATTTCAGACCAAATTGTCATTGATGCCGCAATTGGAGGGTTGCGAGCCGGCCCTTGTGCCACTCATTTCTCCATGCACCGCCCTTCAACACTCGAAGAGCTCTTCTCAACGGTCGATCAGTTCTGTAGAGCCGACAATGACCACAGAAGAAGATTAGAGCAGCAGAGCGCGCTACGCCAGGCGAAGAAAAACCAATCGAGCCAAAGGCAGCAGGATTGGAATTCGTCTAGGAGAGGTGGCAACAATCAGAGCCAGAACTCCAACCTAGTCAATCATATCGACAATCAAGAAGAAAAAGCCGACACAAGCAGCTTTGCCGGTAATTTTCAGCACAGAGGAGGAAGAAACAATCGCTCTCGAGGAAGGGGTCGCGGCAATTCGCACAACTCGCGAAACCAAGAGCCGAAAAAGCCATACTGTCTGTTTCACGGACTTGACAAGGGTCACACCTCCAAGGAATGCCCAGAAACAAAAGATGCCATGGAAAGAATGAAAGCCAAGGAGCAAAGAAGCGAAACACAGAGAAGTGTCAATCACACGGCTGCCGCCAATTCTTGGAACAACTCACCTTTTGGTGCTTCCTACCCATTCCAATACTTCCAGAATTCTTACAACCCTCACCACTTCCAAACCCCTACCAACCACATCCACCACCTTCGCCGCAGATTCAGCATTTGGCGACGTCCCAAACAAGTTCATATACACCTCAGCCGCAAATTCCAAGAATCACTGCTTCGGAGGAGCCGCCTTTACCTCCTCCGCCGCCTTTCCCAAAGCAATCAAACCAAAACAATTCCTCTCAGAGCCTTCCCACTTATGGAGTCATCCTGCCAATCACCGGGGGATCTTCATCCGAGTTTGAAAGTAAGAAGCAAAAGAAAAATTACTTCCGAGCCGTCAATGCGGTGTGTAACGGACCCGTGGTGAAATCACGGTGGTCGCATATCCCAATCATGTTCACTGAAGCCGATCTAAACCTCCGCTGCTACCCTCATACAGATGCCATGGTCATCCAGGCAAACACCTACGGTTGGTCGATCACCAAAATACTCGTTGACAATGGAAGTTCGGCAGACATCCTCTTCAAGAGAACATTTGACCAGCTCAACCTCGATTCATCTCTACTTCAGCCTTCTGAGTATCCATTGTATGGTTTTGGCGGCAGAGAAGTCCGTGCCCTCGGCAAAATAAGCCTACCAGTATCCTTTGGTACTCTTGACAATGCAAGGACTGAGCACATCACATTTGATGTGGTCGATATGCCTTACCCCTACAACGCAATCTTTGGACGAGGAGTCCTCAATGCATTTGAAGCAGTTTTGCACAGCTCTTACCTCTGTATGAAAATACCGGCACATAAGGAGGTCATCTCGGTCTTTGGCGATCAGCAAGAAGCCAGAAATATTGAAAGGGCGGCAGCCCCCGGCCAGAAGAATGTTCACTTTTTGTATGCTCACCCGAATGTGCACGTCTTGTACGCGGCAGGAAAAAAGCCAGGGAAAGAGGTCCTCCAGTTGGAAAAAGAAATGGACAAGGAAGAACCAGCAATTGTGGCTAACGAGGAAACAAAAAGAGTTCCACTGGACAAGCATGTCTTAGGACAGGAAGTGATAATTGCGGCAGGTATGCCGAAGGACATGGAAAAAGCTTTCGTCCAGTTCCTTCGTAAAAACAAGGATGTTTTTGCCTGGTCTGCAAGTGACCTAAAAGGCGTCAGCCGAGACATCATAGAGCACAAGTTGCGAATTGATAAAAACATCAGACCAAAGAAGCAGAAACTCCGAAAAATGTCCGACGACCGGTCGAAGCGAAGCAGTCAAGGCTGAGGTACAGAGGTTGCTCGACGCAAATGTTATCAGGGAGGTGAAATATCCAACCTGGCTGGCAAACACAGTACCAGTAAAGAAGAAGAATGGAAAGTGGCGAATGTGCATTGATTTCACTGATCTCAACAAGGCCTGCCCCAAAGATGATTTCCCATTGCCCAGAATGACAAAATTGTCGACGCAGCGGCGTGCTCAGAACTCCTATCACTGCTGGATTGTTTCTCCGGGTATCACCAAATCTTCATGTACAAAGATGATGAAGAGAAAACAAGTTTCATCACTCCTTTCGGAACTTATTGTTTTGTCAGAATGCCGGAAGGTCTGAAAATGCGGGACCGACTTTCTGCAGAATGACATCTATCGCCTTTGAGAATCAGTTAGGCAAGAATCTGTCAGCCTATGTCGACGACATAGTGGTAAAAAGCGGCAAGAAAGAAGATCATACTTCTGACTTGGCCGAAACATTTGCAAACCTCAGGAAGGCAAACCTTAAGCTCAACCCTGAAAATGTGTCTTTGGAATCCGCAAGGGAAAGGTTTTGGGATGCCTTGTGTCACTCAAAGGCATCGAAGCCAATCCTGACAAGATAAGTGCACTTATCAATATGCGAGAGCCCCAATGCCTCAAAGATGTGCAGAAGCTCACCGGTAGAATTGCGGCACTCAACAGGTTTATTTCCAGGTCAGCCGAAAGAAGCCTTCCTTTCTTCAAAGTCCTCAGAAATGCAAATAACTTTCAATGGGGCCAAGAGCAGAAAAAAAAGCATTCGCAGAATTGAAAGAGTATCTCAAGGAAATGACCGCATTTGCGAGTCCCAAACAAAATGAAACTCTGCTAATGTATGTATCAGCATCGCACTCAGCAGTTTGTGCCGCACTTGTGCAAGAACAGCAAATTGAGAAGAAGGGCAAAGTGATGAAAGTTCAAGTGCCGGTATATTATGTATCTGAAGCTCTCTCAGGATCAAAAAGATTCTATTCCGAGCTAGAAAAGATAGCCTATGCAGTCTTAATGGCATCAAGAAAATTAAGACATTACTTTGAAGCTCACACCATTCGAGTGCTGACAAATCAACCACTGAATGACATGTTCAGAAATAGAGAAGCATCTGGAAGAATCACCAAATGGGCTTCGGAATTATCAGAACACGTTGTTGACTTCGAGTCAAGAAGTGCCGCAAATTCTCAGGTGCTGGCGGATTTTATCGCAGATTGGACTGAGCCTTCATCGTACACCGAGGGTCCAGTCTTCGAAGTCCCATGGGAGATCCATTGCGATGGCGCGTGGTGCCATCTCGGTGCTGGAGCTGCCGCAATTTTAACCTCACCATCTGGTATCAAATTGCGGTACGCAATTAGATTGCAGTTCAATCATGACACTGACAAGTGCACAAACAATGTTGCAGAGTATGAGGGCCTTTTGCTAGCCATAAGAAAGCTAAGAGCATTAGGTGTGAAAAACTTCGTCATCAAGACAGACTCTCAGGTCATTGCCGGGCATGTTGATAAAACCTATAAAGCCAGAGATGAACTATTGGCCAGATATCTGGAACATGTACGGGGAGTGGAAAAATACTTCAAGGGTTTCACTTGTCAATATATCGACAGAAACCAGAATAGCGAAGCAGATCAGCTAGCAAAAGCGGCAGCCAGAAAAGATCCTTTGCCACCTGACGTCTTTTTTGAAACACTGAGTTCGCCCTCCATAAAAGCGGCAGAGAAAGAACCCAAGATGATACATGCCATCTCAAGCGAAGATTGGCGCGCCCCCATCATGGCGTATCTCCGAGATTTTTATGAGCCAGAGTCAGAATTAGAAGCCAAGCGCATGAAACAAAGAGCAAGAAACTACGCCTTTGTCGATGAGTTCCTTTACAAATTCGGCACATCCACTCCATTCTTGAGATGCATTGATCAAGAAGAAGGGAAAAAGCTCCTCAGCGAGATCCACGAGGGAATCTGCGGCTCTCACATATCCAGCAGAGCTTTAGTCGGCAAAGCCTTTCGGCAAGGTTTTTATTGGCCCTCCGCACTTCAGGACGCCCAACACCTTGTCAAAACATGCGAAGCATGTCAGAAATTCTCAAGGAAAATCAACAACCCAGCTCAGCTCACTCAGCTCATCCAGCCAGTGTGGCCACTTCAACGATGGGGAATTGACATAGTCGGCCCCCTACCTACGGCTGCCGGAAATTATACACATGCCGTTGTCGCTCTGGACTATTTCACCAAGTGGATAGAGGCTAAGCCATTGATCAACATCACTGGCCCAGCAATCAAGAAATTTTTCTGGCAGAACATAGTATGTAGATTCGGAGTACCTGCCGAAATTACGGTGGACAATGGAAAACAGTTTGACAACCAAGAGTTCCGCGAATTCTGTCACTCCATAGGCACCAAAGTGAATTTTGCATCTGTTTATCATCCAGAGTCAAATGGCGCCGTCGAGAATGCGAACAAGCAAATCTTCGAAGGCATCAAGAAATGCCTAGAAGGCCAGAAAAAAGGAAAATGGATGGATGAGTTGCATAAAGTGATCTGGTCGCATAACACCACAGTTTCAAGAACCACCAAGTTCACTCCTTTCAGGCTCTTGTACGGCGAAGAAGCCATGTCTCCAGAAGAGATAAAATACCGCAGCATGAGGGCAACTCTGGGGCGAAATTGCCACGAGTTTGATGCCGTTTCAAAGGACATGTCGGAATTAGACAAAAACCAAGCCATCCTTAACCTGGAAAAGTATCAGGAAGAAACAAGAAAATGGCGGGACGCCAGAGTAGCGCCAAGAGCATTTAAAGCCGGCGACCTCGTCCTCCTGCGGAGCCCAAAAACAGAAAACACTGGAAAACTCAACGCCAAGTGGCAGGGCCCTTTCATTGTCGTCAAGAGCAATCGCTCGGGATCTTATCACTTGGCAGACAATGAAGGCAACGAGCTCCCGCATGCCTGGAATGTGGACAACCTTAAGAGGTACTTCACCTAAAATGTAAGGACTAATGGCGACGCGCAGTTATAAGCGGAGCCTAAGTCGGCACCTAAGTCGTAATTTTTCTTTCTGAGCCTTCAAGGCCCATACTCTTTTCCTCACAGGGGAACCCCATATCGGGGGTGAGGTTTTTAACGAGGTGGGACCTTTGTAACCTTGCAGTTCAATATAATGCTATCTTCCCCAAAACACTTTCACCATTTCTTAAGTAGTCGATGCTATATTTGCAAAAATATCGCCACATCGACGCAGGAGGACTTGACTCCTGGGACAAAGCCACTCAAAAGGAAGCAAAAAATTTCGGCTCCTTTCTCCCAGGCTTCCTTCTCCATAAAGCACTTTGAGAAAAAAATGCCCCAAGGGGCTACACCGTCGATCTTTCTCATGAAATTGAAAAATGACGGCATCAGAGAAAAAAGGCCCCAAGAGGCCATCTCTTCAATTTTTCTCCTAAATTGAGAAAAAGAAAACTACACCGTCGATCTTTCTCACGAAATTGAGAAATGACGGCATCAGAGAAAAAGTGCCTCAAGAGGCCATCTCTTCAATTTTCTCCTAAATTGAGAAAAAGAGCTACACCGTTGATCTTTCTCACGAAATTGAGAAATGACGGCATCAGAGAAAAAGTGCCCCAAGAGGCCATCTCTTCAATTTTTCTCCTAATTGAGAAAAGAACCACACCGTCCATCTTCCTCACGAAATTGAGAAAGGCGGCGTCTGAGAAAAAGTGCCCCAAGAGGCCCTCTCTTCAATCTCTCTCCTAAATTGAGAAATTGAGGCACGTTGGCAGCCCAAGGGCTCAGTAACACATTTCATTAAAGGAAAGTGGAAGATATATTTTAACCCACAAGGGGTTCCGGACAATTCCAACATAAAAAAAAGATCATAAAGATCGAAGTAGCGCGATCTCGCAAATTCTTAAGCCGCCTTTCAGCAAGAATAGCGGCAAATATTCAATATCCGACAGATTTCGGAGATAACCTAACAATTGCGGCAACCTTAAAAACACTCGCAATTTTCACCAAATATAATTGCGCGCGAGCCATCTCGCAATTTTAACGCGCTCCTCATCCCTCGATTGCTAGGGGGAGGGGGGTGACGTTCGTGTCATGCAATCAATCGAGCCACGACGAGCGCCGTATACCAAACAAAAGCGCAACGCTTTTAACTTGGATGGGCGTCAAGGACCCATATCGTCAAATGACGTTTTCTAAGCTAAAAATAGCGACAACCGATAAACACCCGACAAGTACTAAAGCCAACCAAAATAGCGGCAACCCGCACTTCTTTCTCATTTATACGAAAAAACGCCATATTAATTGTGTGTCGCAATTTTTGCGCGCCCTCCGTCCCTCGATCGCCAGGGGGGGTGACGTTCGTTTTATTTCAGACGACCGAGCAACGGCGCGCGCTTCTTACTAAGCGAAAAAAGCAAAGGAAGCTTTAACTTAAAGAAAATCGACAGTTATCGTCGAACCCACCTCCGCAAATCAAAAATACAACGTCATATCCGGGAGCGCTATCAGTCCTACTCCCAACTACAAATCAAGTCAACTTCAACTACAAACCCGGGACCCCCGCTTTCAGGGCCCGCTCTATCGTACACACACCTAAAACGATCCAAATAAGGATCAAAGCTAAGATCTTCAATGCTTTCGGTTTTCACGGCCGCCACGGAAGAAGAGTGCCGGCGGTGAAAACATCGAATCAAGCACTCCCGTCCTTGAATGTACTGAGCCATCATTTCCCTCCAGAAATGCCCGAAAGTATCACGCGGATATCGCGAAACATAGCACAAATGTGCTTCGCCAGAAACGCGTAAGCCGTGATGTTCATACTTCAAAGGCGCAATGTTCAACGCGCCGCGAAAACAATCCTGCGCACAAAGCGTACCAGAATGTACATTATTACAGACCAAGTTTGAAACTCTCCTCACGCCTAAGAGTCTAAACCTCTTCAATTGGCGGCGCAGCAGCAGCAGCGGCAGTGGCAGCACCAGGACCGGCGGTACCCGTCGTATTTCCCGGTTCGGCCGCCGTTGAAGTCGAAGCAGCCGCGGCAGTCGCGGTAGGTGCAGGAGCTTCAACCGCGGCAGGCGCGTCAGTTTTTGCGGCAGTTTTCTTCTCAGTTCCCGCAACGTCCTCGACGCGAGCAACCTTCGCCGGCGGCGTCTCACTGGCAGGAGTAGCCGCTCGCTTCTTTGACGCCTCCGCCGCAGTTCCGGCGCCAGCCGCCGCCTTCATCTAAAATAAACAAGAGTTTAGCAAATCATTTCTCGCAAAATAAAGAGTCTACGAAAAAGAGTACTTCACCTCCTCAAGCTTGCTCTTCGCGTATTGGCGGCACGCCGCCATCCCGTGCACCCCCCAATACCTTCTCGCAAAGCGTTTCACAGCTAAGCGAACGCCTTTGCTGTCACTCGCCGCGTTTGCTTCATCAAAAATTGAGTCGGGGTAGTTGGTGCGTGCGAGATCGGGGAAGTGCTTGCAGCCTTGTTTTTCAAGCAGATCCAGAAGGGCGGAACATGCCGTGCGAGCCGCAAATTGGCCAACCGCTCAAAGGCCTCAGGGAGGTCGCCAAACTCCCCTTTCAAGAAATTGAAGAACACTTCCGGTGTCAGCGAACCTTCGTGGCCGGAAGAGGATTAGGCTCACCGCCAATTGTAGCCAGGGCTGATCCAAAAGAAGCGTGTGCACTTCTAAGCGCCGCTGGAAAAACTGCGGGCAAAATTGCGAGCAGTTTCTTTGGCACTCTTGGCAGTTGCCTCAGACGCAGTAAGCTTACTCTCCCCCCGCATTTTTCAATTCCTGCTTCAAGCGGGCGATCTCATCCTCGTTGCTCTGGATAACTTCCTGGAGCACTCCCAACGCTTCATTTTTCTTTTGAATTTGATCATTGAGATCAGCCTTGACAGCGTCGAAAGACGCGCGTTCATCCTTCAGCGCACGCCGCAATTCTGATGCATCACCAGATGAAGAGGCGGCTTCTGACCCATAAAAGCGCCGACTCAGAGCGCGAGCCGCTGCAAGAGTCTGCACAAGAGCAGCAAATTCGCGCGTTAGGAGCAAATTCATTCAAAAAATCAATAAAAGGCGGCACAGACATCAGAGCGAAAATTACCATCGTCGCATTTTTTGTCCAAAACCTCGGCGACGGAAGCATTGTCAGTCCTGGTCAAGAAGTCATAAAGTTCTGCAAATTAAACGAAGTCAGATCGTTGTCAATAATTAAATAGAAAGAAATAGCGGCGAGGTTAAAAAAACCTTGAGGATCCACCGCCTTTGTCATCTCAACAAAAGCGGCCAAGGGCGAACCACCGGCCTCGCCTTCTCGCATCCCCGCGCCAGGAGATTTTTCACCTGCGTCAGAGGAGCTAGTCTCAGAACTGCTAGACGTACTCCCGTCAACTGATGAACTAGAAATATTGTCATCAATCCCAGTCAAAGGAGAAAAAGTTGCCGCAGTTTCTTTCTTGTACAAGAAAAGGTTGGCACCTTCTTCAGAGCCACTCATTCCCGCAAATGCGGCATCTAGCTCATGACCAAGCTCGGCACGCGAATCCACGGGGTCGTCCAGCAACTCAAGTTCTTCATCATCCGATAAAGCCGGAAGAAGTGGTTTCCCGCTTCATTGGCGCAGCAGTCGCAGTAGCGTCCTGTGGCAAATCAAATCCGCCAGAGGGAGCCGCAGTGCTATCAACTTCAACTTCTAGAAATAGCGAATGCCGCTCTTGTGTATTCCCCGAGTCACGCTCTTCAGGCTCGTCTTCGAGAAATTCATCATCAGAATCGCCAATGGCTGAAGCTAGTAATTTTCGGCGTCGTTTGCATTCTTCCCGCACTGATACCTCTTCAGCAAAATCAGCGGCACCAGCCGCACTAGAACCAGTTTCCATCTGCTCAGCAGCTCGGCCTTGTTCTATGTCTTCTCGCCGCCGTTTTACAGCGGCACCGGCTTGCTGCGCAACAGCAGCTCGAGAAGCAGGCATCTTCCGCAAGCTCTGGCGTTTAGCTTTCTCTGCAGCTTTCGAAGTCCCAGCTGGTGTCTTCATTGTCCCGGCGGCCTTCCCGGACGCCGAAGATTTTTTGGCGGCACCCTTGGACGAGGAACCAGCCATTTTCTCTGGGGCTGCCGCAGATCTGTCGACAGTAGCCGCGGCTGAAGGGCCGACTACAGCTGTTGGGGCTGGCGCATCAGGTATATAATAATGGGCGTAAGCAGCTTCCCAGCCGCGTTTATCAACGAAAGTCGCTCCAAAAACAAGCTCGCCTTTCTTCCGCCGCCCTTTCTTGACGGACATCACAGCTCGACGACCGTATTTCACTTGCATCTCGTCAAAAATACGATTCACACGCTGAGGGAAATCAGCATGGTCTCGCACTCTTGCTTTTCCAGCACGGTATAAGGTCCGCAAATAACTGCGGCAGTCAGCTCAACGTAGCGAACAAAATCCTTATCTGATAACTCTTCAGGTTTCTTCACTCCAAAAGATGGCACCTGGTAGTTAAGGTTTAGTTTCGAAATCCGCTTATTCTTCATCCTCAGCGGACTCCAACCTTTCCGAATGGGCCAAACGCGGCAGGCCACGAATTCCTCCACCAAATCTCTAGCGCTGCTCATCTTGACCGCGGTCTCAAAGGCATTGCAGCACTTCGTAAAACCTTCTGATTCCACGAATTCCGGCGACAGAACCGGCCGTAGGCCACAAGAGCGACTAAACAAAGGAAGTACGAACTACCGTCGTCTTTTTTCTCCTCGGGAACCTCGGCATAAAACCAATGGTTCCGCCAATCCCCAGGCCATTTATTCCGGCGGCCACCAACAAGCTCAACATTTTCATACTTCGATTTCTTCACAAAAGTGCGAGGCTGAAAGCTGCAACATCCATACTGGGGATAATACTTCACCCCATCGAAACTCACGGGTTTCATATCTTGCCTCAGATCGTAATAGCGGCAGAAAGCATCAGAGTGTAGAGCCGAGCCATAACTGCGGACAGCCCATATAAACTTCGACACCCGTCGCGACGGCGTTGGGAGTCAAGTGGTGCAGATCCAGCCCATACCTGTCCAGTACACGGACTAGAAAGCCAAACACACGGCAGCCTAAGGCCAGCTTCATAGAAGTCACGATAAACTATAGCCTCATTGTTCTCGGGCCGAGGAATCTGCTCTCCGCCAGGAGCACGAGCCTTTCCGGATTCAAAATACCCCAGGGCAACAAACCTTTCGATATCAGCGGGGGTGACCTTAGATGGCCCAACCGGAAAGTTTGCTCTATGCCGCGGGAGTCCTCCCCTACCAACTCGCTAGGAGAGGCCGGCACCCAAGAAAGGTCTTCACCTTCATCGTCGACATTAGCAGTTGCTTCCTTCCCCTTAGAGCCAGTATCTACTGAGCCTCTCGCTCTCTCTGGCTGCAGACCCAGCAAGAGCAGACTCACGATATGCAAGAAAAAACACGACTCAAAATCCTTACCTAAAAAAGCGGCAGATTTAGTACCTCCGCTGGCGCCAGAAACTCCGGCAGCCTTGGAGGCAGCTGTCGCCAAAACCTCCAGATCCGCAGCGGGATTTTGTTCCTCTTCGGAACCCTTGGGAGTCGCGGCAACATCAGAGTCAACCTCAACCGGTTTCCTCGCTCCGCCAAGGCCGGCGTCTCCCTCACACCAGCGACAGGCGAGTCGGCAAGGAACTCCTCGTCGGATTCCTCAACGCGAATAGCGGTTTGCTTAACGCGAGCCATCTAAAGGAAAAGCATGACGTTATAAATAACCACAAAAAGAAAATCACATATCAGGAAGCTCGTAAACGAACTCACCTTTTAGCAAGGAAATGGCGACAAGCGAAATCGTCGACTGCTACTGCTTGACACAAACTCCGGAAGCAGGAAAAGGGCGCCAAATTTCAAAAGAAAATGCGGCAGCAATTCTACGCAATCAACGAAAGCACGGGGCTTTCCGGCCCCCCTCCCCCCGTATATATAGGCCTCGCCGCCGCATTTACGGCAACGCCTCGATTCTCGTAAAAATAATAAAAGCGTCGCCTCGATTTCCGGGAAACCTCGGAAGGGGGGTGACGTTGGGGGTGACGTTCGTAAAATTCCTATCCTGTGTCGCGGTTTCTGCCCGCCGAAGTTGGACCTCAACCGCGAGGGGCTACTGTTGGGGATCGGTATTTACGATAATAACGACACCCCCTTTTCTGCCTTTGGTTTTTGACTGCAGGTAACCTAGCTGCCGACATTTCGAGCTTCGGCCGAAGAATAGGCGGCAGCCCTAGGAGCCGCAATATCTCGTCGCCGGCATTGTTTCGACAAGGCGCGACCGCTGGCGATGAATTGGCGGCGACTAGGAATGGCGTCCAAGAATGGCGGCGATCCCAGGAGGAAATAAAGCCCGGCATGACAACGTGTGAGGATCGGGCTGGCGAATGACGTCACCCAGCTAGGGTTTCCGTCGTCAAACGGAAATGTCGTTTGTACCCTTTTGACAATATTGTACAGAATATTCCGCGAATATGGTGGGTGGCCAAGGGTAATTTGGTCATGTCAAAATAACCCTTGGCCTTCCCTATAAATACCCCGCCCCCGAGCTCCGTAGAACGGGGGGGACAGGAGAGATTACATCCTTGTAATGAAATGCTGTTCCGTTGTCTCTTGAATGTCTTTGATTGTCTGTGTCGGGATTCTTTGTTGCCACGATGAAGAATTCCCAACACCTGGCTGATCTCAAAGGAAAACAAATTAAAGACAAAGTCTATTATTAAATTTCACCCGCTCTCCGAAGATATCCATGGCAACAATCTCCATATTTAGCTCGCTGAACGAAGTGTTTCCTTTGTCTCATCACGCTGCAGCAAGGCCCAAAACGCAGCCAGTATGTTCCCCCTGAAAACAGCCTGCATAAAGGAGGAATATTTGACATTATCAAAAACCACATCATTTCGACAACGCCAGATGGCCCAACATAGAGCCGCCGCCCCTACAAGTATAGTTTTTTTCTCTTTTAGATCAACCCCTGCTAGCCAATTTTCCCAGCATATGGGTAATAGAACAAGGAGGGGGTAAACCGGTAGCAATATTAACAATCCCCAAATAGTTTTCGCATTCTGGCAGTCAAAGAAGAGATGTTGATTGTTTCATTGCAATTGCAAGTAACACATTTTTTTGACTACCACTCCAATTGCGTTTTGCAAGGTTATCCTTTGTTATATACACCTCTTCGAAGGTAACAAAGAAAATCTTGATCTTTAGTGGAATTTTTAATTTCCAAATCAATTTGTGAGAGAAAGGAGTGTTCAGATTCATCATATATAGATACATAGATCGGACAGTGAATTGTC
>JAAXCT010001272.1:0-201845 GCA_012490785.1 Eragrostis nindensis
ACCGCCGGCTACGCAAGGGTCACGCCGCCGTGGCGCCATTCGAGGTCTGCTACGAACCTACCACCAGAAGAAAGCTGGTTCAGTGGTTCTGATCCACAAAGGTCGGGTACACCGTGCCGCAGCTCGACGTGAAGCTGTGGGGAGGCAGGGTATGGATGGAGCATCATCCTTCGTCGGCGGCATTTACATCGGTTTGGTGTATGGATGTAGAGGCTGGAATTTATTCCATTATCTAAAAAAAGTTCCGACCCGTTGTTTTTTTAGGTGGGACTGGGAGAGAGACTGGTTACAATTTGTAACTTGGAACATATAGCGTCTGTAGTTTCGTTTCAAGGTGATCCATGTAACTTCGAAGGGAATGGTGGTCCTTGATTTGCTACGGTACTATGGCATTGTGGCAAGATGGAAACGGGACAGAGTGGATGTGAACTCGGCCGAAAACGGAACGAACAAGAAAAGGTTAATCTACGGAAAAGCTAACAGACGCTTGAGTGTTTTGGCGCTCTGCAACACTCGATTTTCTAGACGTCCGATGGCTACCTGTGTGTTTGGATTTTGTTTTGTATGTGGGGCCAGTCTAGTATGATTTTTTTTTTGTCTACGGCCGTACAGATGAATACCTTATATGCTTAAATTTTAATGATTTATATTTATGTGAAGATTTGTGCATTATAGATGGAGTTTAAGCAAAAAAAAAAATCTGCATCTTATAAGGTCTCTCAAACATGATTTTTTTTTTATTACACATAGTTATTGTTGGCATATGCTAGAATTACAGTCATGTTACAAAGAAATTACAGTGACGTTTTGGTGTAAATTTTGAAGAGTGAAGGTGTAACTTTTGGGTAGTGGCGGTGTAACCAAGATTCAAGTGTTACAACCTATGAAAACACTTGAATTTTTTGCTTGTATAAAGATAGATCTAATCTAAGCCTTAGATCTTGAAATTAAATGGATGAAAAATCAAGTGTTGAAAGCTCCTCTCCTAAAACACTCAAGTATTGTATAGACAATCCCTAAGTCTAATCTGGTGGGACGTCTCGGAGTAGTGCGGCGGCGGCTTTCTAAACTGAAGACTGCTGACTAAGGATTTTGCAGGTACACTGAACCCCGGTCCCTGACTCAAACAAAACGGAGGTTCGAGGAAATTGGTAGTTTGGTACAGTGGCCAGAAAAACAACCACTACTAGCTGGAGATGATCAGGAGCAGGAAAGCAATGTAGATGTTGCATGCGGTTTTGAATAGCATTGCAGTAGCACAATGTAACGTTTTGGCCTGTCAAACACCTTGTTTTTCCTCTCTCTATTCTGCTTAGTTTGAACTGCGTGCGTAATGGCAGCATAAGCTGCCGGCCACTTGGACCTTTTTTTTTTATTTATTTTGTACTCTGTTTTTGCTCCTCATTTAACGAAATGGCAGAACACCTGCCGCATTATACTCATCATTGGCCTTGACTGATTGCAAAGTAGCGCCTTCCTTTTCCCACTGATCATTCTGATTTTCCCACACCACCAAGAAGGGCGTACATTTCTTGATATAGAAAACTGAAATACACCATGATCACCAAACTGTTTTGGTTAGCAGCCAGCTGGACTGTATTTCTCCTCTTCTCCTTGCTTCCTGAATCTGCACCCTCAGGACGATGCACAATTGCCATTTTTTTTATCCGCAAAAGGATAGAAATTAGCACTCATAGAAACAAAAAGTTCACAAGACATTTATCAGGTCCACCTTCAGTTTTTTTTTGTTTTATTGAACTACAAATCAATTGATTTCATCGATTTATTTGGTCCATGTCCCCTCGATTGACCAAGCTGCATGGAAGCACAACAAGAGTCCAACGCATGGAGATGCAACTTGGTACCATGCTTCCAAAGTAGAGGTTGATAGGCTAACAGCCAGAACGGCAACCACATAAGACTAAGTGGGTTTGTATGGTGTCCTCCTTGTCAAAGCCGAATCGACCATGGAGAATGCTGCTCCAACTACAATCAAAGATAGTGGAGAATGCTGCTCCAGCTATATAACCGGAAGAAGATGGAGCTGCCTTGTGCTAAAACAAACCTCCCGAGCAGCCAAGCACCACTGACAGCAATGCTGCTACTCCACGAGTTCTTCTTGCTCACCTTCTTCTTCCTTGAATATTCTGCAAGTTCTGTGGCACCAGCTTCAGTGTCCACTCCTGGAACCTCTACAAGCAACACCACTGACCACCTTGCCCTCATGTCATTCAAGTCACACATAAGGAGTGACCCATCGCACGCATTGGCGTCGTGGGGTAACCAGTCCATGCCGATGTGTCAGTGGCGCGGCGTGGCTTGCGGATTGAGTGGCAGCCGCCGTGGCCGTGTGGTGGCGCTGGACCTCGACGAGCTCAACCTTCTTGGCACCATCACCCCTGCCTTGGGAACCTCACGTACTTGAGGCGAATCTACCTTCCATTGAATCGCTTCCATGGCATCCTGCCACGAGAGCTTGGTAATCTCCCTGACCTCGAGACTCTGCAACTTAACTTCAACTCCATCGAAGGTCAGATTCCACCGTCACTCTCCAACTGCAGCCAACTTGTCAACATCTCTCTCTATAGTAACAAGTTGCAGGGTGTCATACCAAGCGAGTTCAGCTCACTGCACAATCTCGAGCTACTTAATCTTGGCCAAAACAGGCTTACAGGAAGAATCCCTTCCAGCATTGGAGGCCTTTTGAATCTGAAAACTCTCATCCTACAATTGAACAACATGACAGGAGAAGTGCCAACAGAGATAGGTAGCCTTGTCAATTTCATCACACTAGGTCTAGGTTCCAATCAGTTCTCAGGAACAATCCCCAGTTCACTTGGAAACCTCTCAGCATTGACCTTTCTTAGTATTGCCACTAATAACCTTGAAGGAAGCATACCACCACTACAAGGGCTATTATCTATTGAGCATCTTATACTAGCACAAAACAATCTTGAAGGAACCATCCCTTCATGGTTAGGAAACCTCACTTCACTGCAGGTACTAGATTTGCAGTATAATGGTCTAGTGGGTCAAATCCCGGATCATTGGGAAACCTAGAGCTGCTTACAGTGCTTTCTCTATCTGAGAACAAGCTTTCAGGGTCCATGCCCCACGCACTTGGAAACCTCCGTGCACTCACCGGACTTTATCTCATAAATAATGAAATAGAAGGCTCTTTACCGTCTTCGATATTTAACCTCTCTTCTCTTGCAGTTCTAAACATACAACAAAACAACTTGACAGGGTTTTTCCCTATGATACGGGCAGCAAGCTTTCAAAACTAACAGAGTTTCTTGTATCAGATAATCAGTTTCATGGTGTGCTCCCATCATCCCTGTGCAATGCATCCATGCTTCAAATGGTTCAAACAGTAACAAACTTCCTATCCGGAACCATTCCCCAATGCTTGGGAGCTCACCAGAAGGACATGTCTGTTGTGATGCTTTTAGGAAATCAGTTCGAAGCAATAAATGACGCTGACTGGGGCTTCCTGACTAGCCTAACTAATTCTAGCAATATGAAGGTGCTGGATGTCGGTGTCAACAAACTCCAAGGGGTGCTGCCAAATTCAATTGGTAATCTCTCAACACGATTGGAGTATCTGGTAATAGCAGATAACAATATAACCGGAACAATAACAGATGGAATAGGGAACCTAATCAACTTGAATTACCTTGACATGGGTGATAATCTCCTCACAGGAGCTATTCCATCATCTCTTGGAAAACTCGAGAAGTTAGATCGTTTATCTTTATTAAATAATGCTTTGTCAGGACCCATCCCAGTATCTCTTGGCAATCTTACAAAACTTACTAGGCTTAGCCTCGCTAATAACATGATTAGTGGAGCTATACCTTCTAGCCTCAGCAATTGTCCTTTTGATGCGGCGTTGGATCTTTCTTACAACAATCTTTCTGGTCCTATACCTAAAGAACTTTTTTCATATCAACATTATCGGGTATAATGTCTCTTTCACACAATTCCTTATCTGGGACTCTGCCAGCAGAAGTGGGAAATCTAAAAAAATTAGGTCAGCTTGATTTATCCAACAATAGGATTTCTGGTGAGATTCCGACCACCATCGGTGAGTGTCAAAGCTTGGAATATCTCAACACATCTGTAAACCAACTTCAAGGGACGATTCCACTGTCACTAGGAGATCTAAGAGGCCTCTTGGTGCTTGACGTTTCCCACAATAATTTATCTGGAACAATTCCTGCAATCCTTGGCAGGCTGCCAGGACTTTCTTCATTGAACCTTTCGTTCAACAAATTGCAAGGTGGAGTACCAACAGAAGGCGTATTTCTTAACACAACTGTGATCATGGTCACTGGAAATAATGGCTTGTGTGGTGGTATCCCTCAACTAAAATTGCCAACCTGTTCTAGCCAAAGCTCCAAGAAGCCATCAAGGAAACTCGCCATAATAGTTGCCATATGCAGCACATTTCTTTTTGTCACATTAGTACTTGCACTGTCAGTGTTCTATCACAAGAACCAAAAAACAAAAGCAAAGCTACAAAGTTCAGTCCTTACCGAGCAACATATGAGCGTTTCTTACGCTGAATTAGCCAATGCGACAAATGGTTTTGCTTCCGAGAATCTCATCGGAGCAGGGAGCTTTGGAGCAGTCTACAAAGGTGAATTGAGAGTAAATGGGCAGAATGTAATTGTTGCTGTTAAGGTTATAAACCTCACACAACGTGGTGCTTCTCAAAGTTTTACTGCAGAATGTGAGACTTTAAGATGTGCTCGACATCGAAACCTTGTGAAGATACTGACGGTCTGCTCAAGTATCAATTTTCAGGGCCTAGACTTCAAGGCCCTTGTATATGAGTTTCTACCAAATGGAAATTTAGATCAATGGCTACACCAAAATATGATGGAAGATGGTGAACAAAAGGCACTAGATCTGACTACAAGGCTATGCATTGCAATTGACGTGGCATCCTCACTTGATTATCTTCACCAACATAAGCCAGTGGCAATTATTCACTGTGATCTTAAGCCAAGCAATGTTCTCCTGGACAGTGACATGGTCGCGCATGTTGGTGATTTTGGGCTTGCGAGGTTTTTGCATCAAGACCTGGAGAAATCAAGTGGATGGGCATCAATGAGAGGTTCAATTGGTTATGCAGCTCCAGGTGTGGTTCTATTTACATATTATATAGTTCAATGAGACTTGTTTTTTAAAAAAAAATGCAAAAAGACTGGAATCTGCATGTTTGTTTTGAGAAAGAGAAATATGTAGATTCTCACATTTAAAAAATTCATACATACACAATCTGCATTTTGTTTTGAGAAAGAGAAATATGTAGATTCTCACATTTAAAAATTCATACATACACATAGAGGCTTGGATATGAATTTTATATAACTCATATTGATTGTTTTCAGAGTATGGGCTGGGCAATGAAGTATCCACTCATGGTGATGTATACAGCTACGGCATACTATTGCTGGAGATGTTCACTGGGAAAAGACCAACGGACAACGAATTTGGAGAGACCATTGGGCTTCGCAAGTATGTTCAAATGGCATTGCCAGACAGAGTGGATATTATTCTGGACCAACAGATACTAACAGGGACAGAAGATGGTGAAGCAAGCACCTCGAACTGTAACAGCACTAGAAGTATGATAACTGCCTGTGTCGCTTCAATTCTTCAAGTTGGGATTTCCTGTTCGGAAGAAATGCCAACGGATCGCATGCCAATCGGAGAAGCTCTGAAAGAGTTGCAAGCAACTAGAGACAAGTTTCAAAAGCACGCCTCTAGTGTACAAGCATCGTCAGGCCGACGAAGAGTTTCAAGTACTTTTGCATGACATTGTGAGATGCTTACAGGCTTACAGATTGCCAGCCAGGTTATCTGTGAATCACGATCTCTGATTTGCAGTTGTACTTGCCTTCTAGGCTAGTGTTTTTTGGAAAGGCTTTATCTTGTTCCGGATAAGAGAAAGTTCGCAAGGACTTGGACAGAGTGGGAGAACCAATGCATTGTGCATCCAGGGCCATCGAAGCATTGCAATCAACCAGGGGAATACAGCCATTCAGCAAGCTCATCCGATCCCCACAAAAGATGTAGTTATTTCAAGTAAGAAAGAAAAAGGGCAATGTTTGTCGCATACTTTCAGATTCCCATTTTGTGGGCCGCATAATAATGGTCTGCTGTTCTGCATTTCGCAGGGTTCATCAACAGCAGAGCAGAGTTGTTCCTTTTAGCTGGTTTTCTTCTTTCCCCCATGTTTGCTGAACCAAATCCTTTCTAGCTGTACGCTACTACTACTGCTTCGATAACAACCAGTAGCTGTACAAGAGATCGATAGGAAGGGAATAAGTGAGGAGTTCACCTCCAACATGGATTCAACTCATCCATGGATTCTGGACGGCAACCTCAGAAAAAAAATTACCCATCACTGCAATTACAAATTTCTTTATAAAAAATGTACCCATACGATTTCTGATGGCATCGATCCAACTAGCTACTAATAACACAAACATCCATCATTTCCTAATAGTAGCTTATTAGATAGGACACTGATGGCATCCAACTAGCAGCAGCAGCTTCAGATAAAAGAGAGAAGCAGTAGAGAACAACGATGGCGCGGCATCAATTGGAAGAAGGCAGCGCAACAACCTCAGCACCAGATGATGCCTTCTCCTTGTCGTCGTACTCCTGCATGAGGTCGTCCCATAATTCGCCCATCGCCTCCTGCAACAGGTCCTTGGGACCGGCGACGTCCGCAGGGACCATCACGCAGGCGTTCTTCTGGTAGGTGTCACGGACCCAAGCCTGGAACTGGAAGAACTCGTCCTGGCTGGCCTGGAACCGGCCAATCTGCTGCAAGATGCGCTCAGCCTTAATGGGGTCCTGGGTACTGTCGACGCTGTAGTCGTCGAGGGTAGGGACAGGATCGGTTTCCCTCGTCTGCGCCAGGACCCAGCGCAGGTAATCCTCCGGCATCTCCACCCACTCCACCTCCGTGTTGTCCATCCTTGCTGCGTGCGAACATCTCTGGGCGAATCCTATCCAGTTTACTTGTGCCTAGGCTAATGCCAGTGAGGCTCAAGTAGTACTCTGACTCATGGGCATTGAGTGCAGGTAGGATCTTGGTGGTCTTCAAGTGCGGATTATGTGGCACATTAGTGCCAAAATGTAGGAATCCCTGGCGATTGGTTTTGCTAGCACCGAAAAGGCAATATGAGAATCGTGTAAACCCATGAGCCGCCACCTGCATTACGAGTGAGGTTGGTGTCCTGCCCAAATGAACCATGCTAGCATACATACGCTCATTGAAGAAATTTTGGGCATAGTGGGAGCAGCCAAAAATAAAGCATGGAATGACCATTGCCGCATTGGTGATCTGGTCTTGGGATAGGTACCCTTTAATCCACACGGGGCTTGTTCAAAAGCACACCGACCTCCACGCACGGGGCCATAAGGCGGTGGGCTCGTGCCAGGGACATGGTGGAAGGTCGGTGAGGCTTCTGGGTCAAAAAGAGGGCTGTGTTGCGTGGAATGGGTGTTGCACCTCTTGCACTGTATCCCTGTAAGTGGATTTACCATGTCGATTTTGAGAATGTAATCTTGTCGTCCATTGCCTGTGCCAAAACTAAGCGCCAAGGAGTGTGGATTCTCTAGGGGTTGAGGAGGGTCAATCTTTGAGAGTAGGGTGGCGTTTGGGACCAAGGATGATGGGTGTTGCTGCAGGTTGACGTGGAGGCTGTGGTGCACATGCAAGAAGCCATCACTACGGCGATTGATAGCCTTACTAGTGATCACCCTTAAGCTAACCGGTTGAGCTAGTGTTGGGCATTGTATGGTTGGCAATGTAGGCAAACGTGAGCAAGAGGTGATGCATAAACAATGTGGTGATGGTGGCAACAAGATAGGTCTTTAGCTTCATCTCCATAGTGACTGTATCGATGATGGTAACTCCACAAAGTCATGCTATATATAGATATTGGGTCACGTTTCATGTACGGATTGGAAACATGGCCAGTTCTAGCATATTAAAGATTTATGGTGGTCAATGGAGGCTGGAGAATATGTGTTGGAAACAATTGGGCGGCAAGAGCTATATACAAGATATGGTCAGATTCTCTGCACCATCTACTACATATTCTGTTGGTAAACTGCCACCCTTGTTGACCGTACAAATGGACTGCATGAGGATTCATTAACTACATCAAATGCACGAATAGCATCTTTCAGGTTCACACCAGGTAAAATTGATGGCAAGAGATTTAGAGTGGCATAATATAAGGATTTTGTTACTCGCACAAATAAACTATAGGAATTTTGTTGGGTACAAATGGGCCGGAAACAATTAATTTGTTGAGCATGAAGAAATTTATTTTCCGTGTCAAAGAATCTGTACCTGATATAATCATCATGACCATATTTTGTACATCTTATACAAGAACCATCCACCAAAATTAATTGCTATAAACAGTGACCTCAGGTTTGAGCCACGTAACCTGAAAGAATACAACCATCTGATCGAGCAACTCCAAGAGGGTAGATAAAATATATTTCAAATTCTTTGATTTAGCTAGTCTCTAAAATAAAACACACCTAAAAATGCTAAAGTAAACCAACAGACTCTCTAAACCACCATGGGCCCGCGGGAAGAAGGAATAGAGAGTGAAGGTTCATAGATAAATGTTGCTAGCTATAAAACCGGAATGAAGAGTTAGGTATTTTGAAGAGGGATTTGGAGGGACGGTTAGAGAGTCATTTTCAATAATACTAGTTATTTAGAGAAAAAAACATGTTTTACCTATCCTGTTGGAGTTGCTCTAAGGTATCTCTCATCTATCCGTCTGTGTCATCCCACTTATCCCACCCAATTAGAGCATATATCATACTCCCTTCGTTTTTACTTATATTACACCGTTGACTTTTTCGTTGGGTTCAATTTTGTTATAAAAATATGGACCCCAAGTCAATTATAAAAGCTAAAGGTAAACAAATCAAAAGCGCCACTAAGTAAAACATTTTTTTACTTCTGTAGCGGAAAAAATAAATCAATAGGGCTAGCATACTTATAATTGTGAGTTCTTTGTGCATATCACATCACACAATAGTTTTCATGGCTTCATGGGTGAGTGCCCTGGTAGATGTTGTACCTGATGGTGGTAAATAGAGAAGAAACCGGCCTAGCTCCTCCCCCTCCTCCCCGACGTCTATGATGCTCCTCACCGCCCTCTCCACTGCATCCTGTCCCACGACGACCGCTTTCTTGTCCATCCGGAACGCCGCCGGCTCCGTCACCCCAACGCCGACACCAACACCGAGCACCTCCATGGCCAGCTTCTCGTTGAGGAACGCGTCGGTGCAGTGCGGCCACATCACCACGGGCAGCCCGCCGGCGACGACCTCTAGCGCAGAGTTCCCCCGCAGTGCGTCATGAAGCTGCCCACCACCGCGTGGGACAGGACCAAAACCTGAGGCACCCACCCACTGACGAGCAGGCCGCGGCCCGCGACGCAGGCGTTGAGCTCGCGCAGGAGCGCACGAGCCGCCGTCTCGTCATACTCACCTGCTTCCAGGAGCACCACCCAGATGAAGGGGTGGCCCGAGGCTAGGAGGCCCAGGCCGAGCCTTGCGTTCAGCTGCAGCAGCCTTCCCCGCCTGTTACAAGATTTTGGCGCCAAAAATCTGGTTCTACAGATTCGTTAACGGGTTCGATTTCAAGTCAGACTCGGTCCAACAAGTTGTTTTGTGCGTCGTCCCCACAAAATGTGACTGAGCATAACCCAAAATCCCAGTTCGATCTGTTTTGTTTTTTGTCCATTGAATGCAGATCCAACGACCACAAAATTTGACTGAGACAAACGCAATATAGTCACCTGCCATAGCGACACCTTCCTAATAAAAGGAAAAGGAACCAAAACAGTAAACCTCATTTCCGGTCGGTAATGCGTCAAAAACAATGAAAATTGAATCACCTTCATAGTTTAAAACTGATGCATGTCAGGGCTGATCGAGCACGCACGTGAAGCGCTGTTGACATCAGCCGGCCAGTGGCGAATTGGCGATCAGGTTGAGGTTTCAGTGGTGTATCCATGCACCACGACAAAGAGATAAGCCCGCGGTCTCTTCGATGGACGATGTGCTCGCAAACGACGAATGCATGTTCGATGTCTGCGAGTCCGGCAGCACGCAGCAGCTTGACGCAGTGACAACGATGAGCTTAATTTGTGTCCTGTAAATTAAGTTTCATTGCAGTAAGACGATAAATATACCTTCCTAGCAGGGTAAATCATTAAAATATATTATTTGTATCCCTCCATTGATTTTTTTCCAATAGCTCGTCTGCTTCCTAGTTCATCATGTGTAGATTCTTTTGGATTATATTTTTTTCTGGAGGATATAGTAAGTTTCATTTACCACTTGCTCTAATCATCAAACCCATCGTTTCTGCTTGGCTAATTTCACAAGAGCACTGATTTTTTAGAGATGTGAGAGTTATGATTCCAAACTCCCCTCTATTCTATGTGCACCTTGTTCACAGACAAGAAAATTTTATTACAAAATAACTCTTCTTAAACATTGCCTATCTTCTCTTTTAAAAAGGCAATGATTAATTGCCTATCGTCAGTCTAATCTGGAGATGCCCGTTGAGTTCAGATCTCGAACATTGGGCCAATGCCTTCATTTGTTTTTGTCTCTTCGTGTCTCATCTCACAAGATACCTCAGTTGCATTACAAAACAACTAGTTGTTGGGACATTTTACTGACAAGTAAGAATCATCGACACACAATATATGACGCGGAAACTGAACACTTTAGGTTCCACCGTTGCACAGAGGGAAGCTCTTGGGTATTCATTTCCCGTCTTACGGAGGGGGGAATTGTAACACCCCAGCCTATTTGTAGCATGTAATAGTTGTTTCCACCCAAGAGGCAGAGAAGTGAAGTGGAATTGTGGTAACAGTCCTACATGGTTTGTTTGCGCGGGTGAGAGTCAGCATATAACTATTTTTTTTTTTGCGAATAGCATATAACCATTGTTTGTTCCAAACATAACACTTTTGGGTCAACTTTTTTACATAAAGTGAGGATAGAAGTGTGAGAGAGGTGTTATGTGCATCCGCATGCCTACCTCACGAGGGATATGTGTGATAAGTGGATTTTAGAACACATAGCTAGGCTGGTGCCTTATTAGACAGAATTATCCCCTTTGCCCAGTATTCATTTGTCGTGCCCCATTTCTGGAGCACTAGCGCTTACCGTATCAGTCCCTGGATCAGACGCTGATACGACGCTTACACAGAATGACATCACAGTCTCATACCCTTTTTATAATATTACCAAGTCTCATACAAGCCCTTTTATTATACAAAAGGTCTTACAACAAAGGCCAGCGGCCTGACCACAAGAACAGACAACACACTGACTAGCTGCTACAGCAGCAGCACTAGACTACTACTCCAGCGGAAGACGGAACGGCACCACTCCAACAGGCAGACTTGCGTGCAGGCTGAACCCTAATCTTCACCTTCAACTGCTTCAAACTCTGGCTCACCTTCTGAATGATTGAAGCAAGAGTGAGTACTTAAGGTACTCAGCAAGCCTAACACGAGAGGTAAGTTATGCAAGGGAGTTCATCAAAGGATAGGCTTGTGGTTTATATCAACGAGGCAAGAAAGCCAAGTTTATGCAAGGTTGTTTTGAAAACAAAGCAGTTCGCAATCTAATCAAGTATCTGTAGAGATTAGTGGGGTTAGGCGGCCCTGGGGGAGTTACTGTCCATCCCGCCAGTGCCTCAAGTTTTATCACTGGCCGACAACCAGCACACGGCTCCAAACCGGTGTATTCCGAAAACACGCCAAGGATAACTCACTCAGAAAACTAATCATAGTGTGGCCGATGCTTTCGCGTTGTCCAATACCGTGGAACACGGCTTTCCGGAAAGTTTCTTAACCTTGGCCAATGGTGCACAAATTTCCCCACAAGGTGGTCCAGTCCTCCCTATCGTCATAGTTTGGACTGTCCCACTAAAGGTTCCATACCTACTTCGTACCACCACGGCATCCCCCACGGACATCACCAGGGGCTTCACAATAAAATATGGCCAGTCATAAATGCCGGATCTCGAACACCCACCAACGAACGAGTCTTCTCCTGGGACTCCGTTGCATCTCCTGCCTCCGGGGGGTACCGGGTGAGTACTAGTAGGGTGTGGTTCCAATCCCGTACCCATATACGGCTTGTGGCTGCGCGAGAGGTGCTAAGCAAAGGCGGCACAAGAACCGGTCCTTATACGACCGAACCAGGCATCTTCAATAGCCAATCCACAAGTGGAAGGGCGTCCCAGAGATAGCCTCCCCACTGAGGACTACCTCGCCTGATCCCGTCACAAAGATCCCCCACTAGGGTTGCACTTATTATTATACCACCCAATTTCACATTTACACACACCACCAAGACGCACGCATTTTACACGAAAATCATGTGAGCAGTATTAATTAAACACATGGTGAAAGTCCTAAGCGGCAAAGCAATCCAACATATCATTAAGGAATTTAATGACGTTGGTTCCTAGGGTTAACAAGGGATCAGGATATATTCAAGTCAAGGCAGGCAATCAAATATTGCATAGGACCATTCTAGCCTTTAAATTCATTTAAATACCATGCAACTTATTTGTAAACAGCTCTAATTAGGATAATTTCATAAACATGGGATCAATATGATCAAGGGAGTTAGACTTGCCTTCAACAAAATCTTCTTCTTCTAAGTCCTCGTATTCCAGGTCCTCGGGTTCTTCAACGACTTGATTATCTAGCGATAAAAGAAAATAAATCTAACCGCTCAAGCAATGAACAAGCAATAAATCAAATAAAATCAAATAGAGACCAAGGTCAGATTGGACCTGGTGGCAATGAATAGAGGATGATTTTAGATGAATTTTGGCGGAAGAATCGTCAAATTCGGAGTTGAAACGGAGGAGATATGGATTTAAACAAGTTTAAGAAAGGAAATTGATCAGGATTAAGCTAACTTAATATGGCAATGCCATAATCCTAATTAATCTGGAGTGATCAAGGGTTGGAAAATGTTTAGAAGGGTGTAAAGTACTTTTAGGAATTTTCTGGGAATTTTCTGATATTGGAAAATGGTCGAAATAGGATTCTGTGTACATTATCTGTGTGGACTTAGTGTTTTCAGAGAGGATGTGAGACTGACGTGTGGGGTCAGGGGTCTGGGGGTTTATTTGGCAAATACAGAAAGATGACAGGGACCTATCTGTAATTTTCGAAAGGTTCAGGGGTCTCGGTGTAAAAAGATAGGGACCAAATTGTAATTATAGAAGAGTGTAGGGTCTTTTCTGTAAAAAGACAGGACTTAAACAGAATTGGTAGAAAGATCAGGGGCTTATCTGCAAGAATGCAGGGCCTGGAATTTTCCTGGGATTTTTGGATTTATTTTCCTATTAGAAAAGACGGTGGACCGAGTTCATAGTTCTGTGGACCGGGGTTGGGCGGCGGTTCATCGGTCCATGGTGGACTGAGGCAGGGCGCGCGGCGGCGGCTCGCCGGACTTCTCGCCGGCGGCGGCTATAGTGGCGGAGGCTCAACGAGAAGGCACGCCGGGATGTGCACGAGTAGGCGAAGGTGATGGTGGGATATGTCGTCGACGGCGACGAACGGAGCGGCCGTGAAAGCTCGCCGGAGTTGGCGGTGGCGGCGGCTCGCGATGGGGAACGCGCGGTAGTGCGGTTTGGCGAAGTGTGTGCTGCCGTGGGGGTGTGCGGGCTCGCGGTGAAGGCGGCGCGCGCAACGGCGGCGCCGGGCGCGGCCGGAAAGCCTGCCGGCGATGAGGTCGCACGGCGGCGGGCGGCGAGGCTCGGTGACAGGGCTCGCGCGCGGGGAAAGGAAGAAAGAGAAGAGGCGTAGGAGGGAGAAGGGAGAGCGGAGATGCTCACGGTGGGGTCCGTTCCGCGAGAGGGAGGTTGGAAGCGTGACGGCGACGAGGACGCGGTGGCCGGACCTTGGCTCTCGTCGCGGACGAAGTTACGGGTGGCCGAGCTCGACGAGGAAGGGTCCCATATGGGCGGAGCGTCGACGCGAAGCTCAGTAGAAGGTCGTAGGGATGCGGGGCTCGCCGGAGTGGCGGATTGGACGGCGGCCGGAACCCTAGCTTGATGCGAGGGAGAGAGAGAGGGGAAATGGAGCTCAGCTCGAGGGGAATTGAGAGAATGAGGATGAGGGGGAGAAGGAGGGGAGCTCGGTTTCTTTTAAAGGCGGCGAAGGCGGTGCGGGAGAGGCGGTGACTTAAGGCGGTGGTCGTCGGCTTGGCGGGCGCGCCAAGAAAAGCGGTATGGCGGCGCGGTTGGCTTGACTGGGCGGGCAAGAAAGGAAAGGCGGTGCGCTGCGCGTTCTTCACGTGCTTCTCCTGGTGCGCGGATGGGACAGAGGCGGCGGAGGAGACCGGGAGGGATGGGCGCGGCCGGGAATTTCGCCGGTGGCGTCCAGAGGAGGACGACGACGGGGCGGGGCCCACTGTCAGCGACTCGGCACGGAGGAGACGGGTTGGGCTGGCGCGCCTGGGCGCTGGGCTGCGCGGCACTGGGCCGGGGAAAGAAAAGCGGCCCGCGGTCCAGAGAGGAAAGAGAGGAGGGAAAGGGAGGCGGCTGGGCCGGGAGTGAGGGGCGCGGCCCGGGAGAAAAAAGAAAGGGAGAGAGGGACTGGGCCGGCTGGGGGAAAAAGGAGAAGGGGCGGCCCGCGAAGGAGAAAAAGGTTTGAACTTTTTCTGGGAATTGAAAGAATTTGAATTTGAAGGAGATTCAAATTCGAACGAGGTTTTAAATCAAACAAACACTCAAAATAAAACAGGAAAACCCAGAGATGCTCATGATGAGATTTTGTGCAAGTTTTCAAAGACAAAAATTTTAAAAATTGAGGCGGTTTGGCCGTACTTTAATCACACACTTCATTTTAATTTCTTCCAAATTCGAAAATTCAAATTTTTAGTGAATTTTCAACATGGGCAAAAACACGGGACGCGACATCATTGTAGTGTGCCATGGTGTAAATGGGTCCCCTTGTACGCAGAGAAGCTATCGGAAGCGCGCATCGTAGGTAAAACGTATGTCATATCCTGGTCCATCCCTCATGCACCACACACAAGTATGAAATTCCTGAAAATCCCAACAAAGTTGCACATGCATGCATGTAGATAACGTATGTTATAGATCGACCCACAAGGCAACAAACATTTATGATTACCCAAATGGCAAACAAACACATATAGTTCATCCAACAACTTGTACAGAAGCTTGTAGCAGTCGGTCGTCGCAGACACATCAACTTGAACCAGGAATGCTCCCAAAAGACTACGCGCGCCGTCTGTACCTGTGGTGGTACTAGCTAGACTGTGGCTGTCTTGCTTGGAGATTATTACTATATATTAGTACCCAGACTAGGAACTTACGCCGATCGACGACGAGGCGGCGCTATAACTGAACCAGAAACAAACTATGCAGCATGACACGGCGTGGATTTGTTGTTTATACCAGGACTGTTGGGGACCTGGGCCAGCTCAAGTCGAGATGGCAGCCGCCTGACCTGCAACAGCCTGCCCTGCAACAGCACGCCGTGACGCACTTAAAACAGCTCTCTGTCAAGAAGAAACCCGCAGGACATACACCGCACACACGACCGCAAGATGAGCAGCAGGTTGAAGTGCAGGCATGGACGGTGAACTCTTGAACCTGGGGTCCCTTCAACTCCACTGTTGCGCGAGCATGGACGACCCTTAGGTGCGGTCCCACGACGCACATGAGCAGCATGCTGAAGGCAAGCATCTTCAGTGCAGCAGTAGAGTACGCCATTGCAACAGGTTAGCTAGCTAGCTACTTGTAGCTACAACGGGATCAGGAGGCTGATTAAGCAGGTAGCTAACAAGATGTAAGAAGGGAGCTCGATTGATGGTACAATTGTGAGATTTGAGATGCACAAGCAAGCGGCTCTCTCTTTTTATAGAAGATTAAAAGGTTAACTAAGACTGGGAGTACTATATATCATTACACTTAAAAAGTACATACAAGTTGGACGACACATAGACAGCTGCCCTCGTTGCAGTGAGCAATGTTTATTAGGACCCGGTGTTTTCTAATGCAGATGGATTACTAGTCGTAATCACCCATTACTCCTGCTACAGAACTCATATAGAGGTTGTTTATTAACTAGCTGTATCTAGAGAAAAGCTAGTGTTAACATATTAGTAGTGGTTTTTGCTGCTTCCCCGCAGTGACCAACGATGAGCTTAAGTTTCATTGGGGTAACACGGTTAATAAACCTTCCCCGCAGGGTAAATCAGTAAAATATTATTTATATCCATCCATTGATTTTTTTTTTCAATTGCTCGGCTGCTTCCCAGTTCATCATGTGTAGATTCTTTTGGATTAGATCTTTTCTCGAAGATAAAGCAAATTTCATTTACTGCTTGCACTAATCATCAAATCCCGTCATTTCTTCTAGGCAAATTTCAGATTTTAGAGTTATGATTCCACTTCCCTCTATTCTATGTGCACCATGATAATAGATAACTAAGTTGCATTACAAAATAAACATTACCTGGAGATGCTCGTTGAGTTCTGATCTGGAGATGCTCGTTGTGTTCAGATCTCGCACATTGGGCCGATGCCTTAATTCTTTTATGTTTCGTCGTATCCCATCTCACATGATACCTCATTTGCATTACAAAATAACTAGTTGTTGGGACATTTTACCAACAAGTAAGAATCAAGGACATACAAAGTATGACGCAAAAACTACTACAGAACGTTTCAAGGGTTTCATCGTTGCCCCGAGTGAAGCTCTTTGTTATTCATTTCCCATGTATGTGGTGTGCTGCCAGGACGCTTGTACTAGCAACCCACATGTAACAAATATGGTACTACGTGGAACTTCATTGCAAAATAAATATATTGTAAAATCAAATAATAGACTACACAACAAGAAATATGTTCACTAATGACGTTTCTTAGGCGTCACCAGCCACGGCTGGTGCCGGTTTTTTTTAATCATAAATCATAGTTTATGACCTTTTTCTACCCATCATTGATCATGTGTGGTTAGTGATGATTTATGACCTGTTAGTTTCTGCCGTTAGTTCAGCCCCGTTAGCCATCATGCGGTACTGTAGTGCGGATCCACGTAACATCCAATGTGGCAGCGCTAGGCCTGTTATAGGTCCATCTTTAGTTTGGTTGTATGGTCAGTAAGGACCCACATCTTAGTGGGCCATGGCCCACTTATTACTGGGCAGTGTATGACATAAGGACCAAGGTAGCATTGCACGCCAAACTCAACCAGACTTCGACTCCTATTCTTCATGTCAACAGCAAGGTCGACAATGGTGGATGGTGAGATGGCCTTATTCGTTCATATTAGAATTTTCGTCCGTGGCATATCTGTTTGGGATCTTGCTCCTAGATGGTGGAATTTACCCGCTTTTTTTTTCAAAATTTCTTGTCTTCCATAAAATGGAGTTGGCATTGATTGAGATGCTTTTGTAAACAAAAGATGTAATATGCTTCAACATTAATGAAATTCTCATTTCACAAAAAAACAAATGATGAAATCTTGTGTGGCCATATGTGCACTATGCTCAAATTCACTTGGTGCCGCTAGCCCGCTACATCATGCTTACCTGGTAGTGTACGGATTCATGTATATGGAGATCCTACTAGAGCAGTGTATGACAGGAGGACCAATGTAACTCTGCACGCCAAATCAACCACACCTTGAAGCCTGCTATTCTTCATGTCAACATCAAGGATCCATGCCTCAGGGTGCATGAATCTCTCCCTGGCCACCAAGTACATGATCGACATCTTTACCGTCGATGCACGGAGTGGGCTGGCTCATGGAGAGGTTCTGTAAGGCTCTCCTCTCCGCCCCGTTCTCATTGTCACGCGCTCTTCTCAGCAATAATCCAGAGTCCGGCACCTGTATTAATGCCGGATGGTCGATCAATATATCCGAAGCTTGGACCGTGTCGTCCCTGTGCTAGTCATCGAGGGAACCGGTCATCTCTCTGTTGGTCCAAGTGGTGAGCGTCCAGCTGTCCGTTCGGAACGAGGGCGCCCCCGTCTCGGCATCATTGATTTTTTTAGCTGAAGAAGAATTATATTAAGAGTGAATTGCGCTAGAGGTACCACTTGTGAGGTGGGTGCGATTTAGTCAAACAATTTAAAAATTGCTCAAACGAGTCATACAACTTGTTACGGGGTGCAAATGAACTCGTAACCTACTACCACCACACTACACAATTGATTTGGATACCACATGGACTAAATATTGCTACATAAGCAAGGGTTGACAAAGAGGCATATATTAGTAACCTTCTCTTCAAGTGATATTATAGGTCCTCTAGAACAAAACTCAAGCAACTCCATGAATATTTTGTGTAGCATAGGCAAAAATACATTGTTTTCTTCAAACTCCTGCAAACGCATAGCATCCTTACCTACATGATCTATGTTCACATGTTATCCTAATGTGATGTTGTGGCATGCTATATATTGTTTTAGTGATCAACATATGCAATTATTGGTCACTATATACATATAGTGACAAGATTTTAGCCACCAAAATGTGACCAAGTTTTTTTTTGCGATTAAATGTGACCAAGTTTGTTGGTGACAAATTAGCTATATGTAACCAATAATACACATGTAATGACCAACTATCTCTGTGACTAATAGTCATTTTTCTTGTACTGTGACTAGGGTATAGTATCCTTTCGGGATGGGTCGTACCTGCAATAATTGGCGGCCTTTGGCATATTTTATTTATTATGTATTGGAATATGTGGATAATAGCACATGTGACGAGAATAAAGGATAATGTCCCACTTACTACTATGATAAGTGAGGGACTATTGCTTTAGGAAATTTAAAATGATCCATAAATTCCCTCCAAAAAATGATACATAAATTTTTAGAAAATGATTTGGGCATCAGTCGTAGCTAGTCCGTCCCCTTCTCACCTGTCGAGCTTCCTCAGGCCATGCGTCCAACGTTTGATTACTTGCATTTCGCGCACCTGACGTAGGAAAACTATATTTGCATACATAAAGATAAATTTTGTAAGCGTGTTTGTTGTTAGACGCTAGCGGTCAAGGCACAGCAGCAACACACGTTGCACACCCATCTTTCTGATAACTTTTAGTAAATTGAGTCTTAAATTAGGGTTTTGGTTTTTTCCATTCCTCTCCAATGACAGCGAGGAGGTATGGTGGATTTGTTTTATGCGATTATGATGTAGGTGATGGCGGTGATAAGTCAGCAACTTCATGACAACATGGAGACTAAGATTTCCAAACAGCGGCGGGCGGGTTTTGGGGGGGGGGGGGGGGGGGGGGGGGGGGGGGGGGGGGGGTGATGCCGCCGCCAAAATTCGCTGGCACCTTCTCTATTTTATCTGATTAGATCTAATCACGATGGAAGGCTTATGAGAAGATCAGTATTGGTTTTTCTTGGTGGCAGAAGAAAAGGAGGATGACACAAGAAACAAAAAGACTTTGCTCAATTCCACCGACATGAATGTTGGCCGCCGTTTGTTGGGCACCTGTTCTCACTCTGTTTGCTGAGTGTTTGCCGGTACAATCATCCATACAAATCTTCATAGAGATTTGGCATTGAGTTTTTAGAGCTACATGCTGACTGCTCTTAGTTGTAATCTATTTGTTTTAAAGAGGGTTTGTAACATGAGGATGTACGCAGTGGCGGAGCCAGCAACGAAGTATAGGAGGGGCCGAGCAAACATGAGAACGCAACAATCGGAGCCTTGTAATGTTGAGATCGGGGTATTTTGGTAGCATGGGTCGTTAAAGCAACTGCGGACTACACACATGGCGTATATGTTGGCCTGTGCCTGCCGATGAACTGGGCTCATGCTTTGCCGCTGCGTAACTCGATTATATTTCTTCACAGCTGGACTTGCTAGCACTGTCCCATGCTCCAACCTTTCGTCTCTTTTCTACCTAGATATTCCAAGATCATGCGATTGGAGCAGCAGTTCTAGAGCACCAGCAATTGGAAATGACCTCGGTGCCTTCCTCTCGCCCGTTCTTTCCTCTCTTCTCTTCGTATTCTCAGCTGGTCTTCAAAAAAAATTTAGGACAAGGGGGGGCCGTGGCCCCGGCTGGCCTGTGAGTGGCTCCGCCAGTGGATGTACGCAACTACATATTAATATAAGAAATCTTGATTTGCCACATTATTACGTAGATAGTAACATGTACATGCTCCTCTCACATGACCCTCCCCTTTAAAACCCGCTCTTCTCCTTCCTCCTGACGCACAACACAGATTCAAGGTTACCAATGGCCGAGAGGTCGTGGTACCGGCCGGTAGGGGTAGGGGTAGGGGTAGGGGTAGTGTTGTTAAGCCGGAGAGATATGATGGCCTATCCGGGCCAATTAACTATGGTTCGAAGAACCAATCGCTTGGTTTGGACTTTGGACTCGAATTAAAGGAGTGATTTTGGGCTATTTCATCCTGTCCGTCCATATGATGTTGTCCAGATGTTTTGTGGAGGCCCAACAGTGGTCGTCGTTTCTTTTGCTGCCCATATGGTGCATGGCAAACTCTACCGGTGAGTAAATTCAACTTCATTTTTCTTATTGCATTACTCAGACACTAAAACATAAGAAACCACACAGAAATGGCTATCCATCGAAAACAAATGTGAAACAAGAACTAGCATGTGCAAAAAAGATTATTTCACAAATTTTACGTAGGAAAATTCTAATGTTGTTCAATGAATGCACAAAAACAGTAATTCATATCGACATACAACGTATTTTCAAACAAAGCATGCAAACTAGCTAGTAGCTGTATGCCCAAAACTGGGTTTTCATGTGCCCAACATATGAAAACCATATTTTTGTGCAACCAATATACAAAAATTGAGTTTTCGTGCAACCAGCATCCGACAGTGTATTGCTGTTTTGTAATTTCTCTAATTTTAGTGCTATTTCTGTAATTCTGAACAATAAAAATATTATTTTAAATAATTGCAGCAAATTCCATAAACAAAAGGATACTGGAGACTCATCCCCGCCTATACACAGTGCCTAGATTATTTGACGAGTGGCGCTACATAACTCTAAACTACTCAAAAATTGGTCCACCGGCTCACGGGTTGTTGGAGTCTACTCTTACGTACCTTTGTTGCTGAAAATTTACTGGAGCAGTCAGTCGACGTTACCTTTGGTGAGCATGACTGGCCTAGCTAGGGCCTCTTCACGGCTCATACGTACTCCAAAAAATGTCGGCTAATCCAAGTCATCCTTGGCTCTCTGCCTGTGACCAGGTGCTGCCTTCATAGGAACGGACCGAATAGAATTATTCGAAAATCTGGGTTGACGCAACAATGATTCTTGAGGCAAAGGAGCTGGGAACACGACCTTAATTTTTGAGCAAAGCTCTGGGAGCCCCTGTACCGTAAGAATAATGTTGGTTCAGAATGAGAATAAAGCTTTATTAAGCCACGGCAAACCAGAACTGCTACGCGAAGCAAGCATTGATTCATTTTTTTATACGTACTCAAAGTAGGGGAACAAGAGAGTGCCCAAATTAAACCTCCAGCAGCTTCCATCCGAAATTAAGATGGCCGGGTCTGCGCAGGGCGCGGTGGACTTGCTGCTGGGTCGCCTCTCGTTGGTGCTCCTGGAGGAGACGAAGCTGCTGCGCGGCGTCCGTGGCGACGTGGAGTTCATCAAGGACGAGATGATGATCATGAACGCCTTCCTCCTGGACGTGGCCGGCGTGGAGCGCACCCTACTCACCAGGCACCGCATCCCGGTGCGGATCCGGGAGCTTATGGCACGGGCACGCGACCTGGGCGAGCGGCGCTTCCGGTACGATGTCGCCATCCGCCCTGCGAGTGGGGATGCCGCCATGGGGCCGTCTTGCCCCCCCCCCCCCCCCCCCCCCCCCCCCCCCCCCCCCCCCCACCCCACACACACGAGCATCATCAGTTGGAAGACGACGATCCGGCGCGGAGTGAAGCCATCGCCAGCGTCACCAGCTTCCTGGACGAGGACACCCGGGAGGTCATCGACTGGCTCACCAAGGAGCTGCCGTATCACGACCCGCAACGGCGCCTCCGCGTCGTCGCGGTTGCGAGGAGGCAGTACCAGGAGGACGAGTACCCGCTGGCGACCAAGGTGTTCGAGCACCCGTCGCTAAACAGGAGATTCGATTTCAAGGCCTGGATCAACGGCGCCGAGACCAAGTACACTAACCGCCGGGACGCGCTCCTGGGCGTGCTGCATCAGCTGCATGAAGAAAGCCGCTTGGTGCTGCTGACATGGTGGAAGAGAAGAAGTTGGCCGAGATGCTCAGGGATCACCTCAGGGGCAAACGGTTCTTCATCGTTGCCGCTAACGATCCGTACGGATCGGTGCGGGCGGCGGTAGAATCTGCTGCCGGCGGCGCTAAGAATCTGCCAGCTACCCATGATGATGATCACAGTTCCTTCCCTCCAGGAAGTACGATCCTGGTCACGACATGGCTGCCGCTGCCGCCTCGTGAACCGTCTCCCCCTTCAAAGTCAAGAACTACTTGCAAATTGGCAACTTCTTCTACGACAAAGCTGTTTATTCTGCTCGGTGGTGTTGGCGACTGCGACGTCAACGAGATCCTATGGAAGATCTTGATGAGGCGCGGCTGGAATTTATACTCCATGGAAATCTTCCTCCGTGCCCTCTATGTGAATCCTAATAGAGGCAGAGACGCGCTACAGATTCTGCATTACCTTCTCACACCGCCCACAGTTGCTGCGCATGTCATAAATTACTGCTACAACGACCTACCCAGCCATTACAAGGGCTGCTTTCTGTATCTATCCATCCTTTTCAACAGGACAAATGACGAGTCCTGTTCTCCCGAGGATTTCCATGTTAAGAGGACAACCATAGTCAGGTGGTTGGCTGCTGAAAACTTCGTCTCCAAGACAGATGAAGCTGAGCGCTGTTTCGATGAGCTTCTGCTTTGTGGTCTGGTTCGTCCTGTCGGCATTGCAGCTGATGGCAAAGTTAAGAGCTGCACGGTGCATCATCGTGTTCTGCCATTCATTACCAAGATGGCAATAGAGGACGGCTTGGTTGATGTTGGCGCAGACCTGCCGCCAAACTTGGCTAGCCGCCTTTCCATCCGCAATGGAATTTCGTGGCAGAAAATTCAACGAGTTAATAATGAGGAGGAGAAGAAGAAGAAGAAGAACAAGTACCAAAAGGATGCTCCGCAATCCTCTACCGGCAGGGAGTGTCCCAATCCCATGGATTCATCAGAGGAATCAAAATGTGCTGTGGAAGTGGATTACACTGAAGCATTTCTAAAGTCACTGCCAACATCTTGTCCATTAGGATTGGTGCAAGTGCTAGACCTAGAAGGATACAAAGGGTTGTGAACACACCACCTCAAAAACATCTGCAACAAGATGTTTAAACTCAAGTATCTGAGCATGAGGAACACTGATATCACAGAGCTTTCCAAAGACAATGAGAAACTCAGGTACTTAGAAACACTTGACATCAGGCAAACCATGATACGAAAAATGTCCAACAAAGCCATTGTGCTACCAAAGCTGGTGCACCTTCTCGCCGGCAACATTGAACATCATGGACGTGATGTTGGCAGATCATTTTCCACCGTGCATATGCCTCGTGGGATTGGGAGCATGACAAAGTTGCAGATTTTGTGCCATGTTGTAGTTTCCAGCAATGCTAATGAATTGATTGAGGTTGGATGGCTGCAACAACTAAGAAAAGTGGGTCTAGTACCGTTGGCGGTTCTTATGCGATAAAATTAAATTCATTAATTCCGCAAACGCACGGATCACCATTGTAGCATTTCACCTTGGAGTATTCCAGGGTTATCGTATTTATATTTCCGTATGGAAGTAGAGCAAAAGGGAGCTGAATAGTAGCAATGCATTGAATAATTTGGAGAAGAAATAATGTATCAACTATACTTGAGACGGGGGTAAGTTGGCATGATATATATGGGTGGCACACACCATTTCAATCCAAGGTAATAAAAGAAATAAAACTATAGTATACATTTGGGACAACGAGATAGAGTTAAGGCTACCTGTATGTTTAGCTATTATTTACTCTTCCTAGCAGTCAAGTCTACAAAGGTTATCTACTCTAGCTTAGCTCATACACATACAAGTCATGTCGTTTCGGGGCACGGAAGTGCCAAGACAACCGATGTTGCTAGTTCACCCTGAGAATCCATCCACTATAATCACTACACCACAGTTGAGAATTAGCGACCCCAGTCAGTTGGTAAAAATAGAGTATTAGCGATGCACTATAAGTCGGTAAAACTTAACGACATACTATCAGTCGGTATTTATATATATAACGATGGAGGATGAGCTGGTAATTATAGGAGCATATAACGACCGAGCCTGGGTCGGTAAAGGCAACCATCTCTATACTTCTAAATGGTGTGCAGTTCTCCGAAACGTGATTGGTCTGGGTACTGTTCACTGACTTCTACCGTCCATTCACCGGTCAAACGTCTCTCCACCGTTGATTCTTCCAGCGGCGGCACGCCTCGACGGGAAGCTTCCAGCACCGCCTGCCATTCTCAACCCCGGCGAGGCCGGCCGCGCCCTGACGCCGTTTGCTTTACCCCGGTTCATCTCCCCCGCTCGCTGCCTTCCCCAGCGGCCCAGCCCCTTCCGTCTTCCCACCCCAGCTGCCGGCCGGGCACGGCGTTCTCAGCCCCGGCGTCCGCCCTGGCTCTTACCGAGATTGGCCTAGCGGCACTGGATAGCTGCACTCGTCGCCACCGTCGGCGGCCGTCTTCAGTGCTGGGGCTTGTTGAAGACTCCTGCGCGACGTTGCCGCGGGCATAACTAAGAGTGATGTGCATGACAGGCCCTCCATTGCTCTGTGTAGAGTGGAGTCAGTGCTGGGGCTTTCACCAAGGCTGTTGCCATCAATTGGTCGTGCATAATTTCGTTCTTGATGTTATGCTTGGTCAATAGCTTATAGCCATAAATTATGCATCTATTCATTGAGAGCAAACAAAAACTCTGAAGTCTATCGTTTTGGATATATATATAAAGAACTTGAAATTACTTTCATATGATGAATTATATTTTATCCAAAAGCATAACAATGATTTTTTTCAGACCAATATATATATATAAAACCATACAACTTGGCTTTGTGATCCTTGGTAAGAGCAAAACAAGAATAACAACAGGTGCCACGTCACAAGAGCAATGGAGGGCTTGTCATGCACATCACTCTTAGTTATGCCTGCGGCAACGTCGCGCAGGATGGCAGGAACCGGACGTACAAATATATGAATGCTCGCAAGCTGTTCGAAGAATTGTGTGAATAGTTCTTCGTTCGTGTTCTTCAGTGAATGTAGAGTGAGAACGAGACTTTTTCGATAGAACCATGGTCCTTGGCAGATCATCAGAGATGCGAAACGAGAAGATCAAAGTTAGGAAGGATGACACAAACTTAATATATCTCTTTGCAGTTTATGAGGAAACAACTGGGCTGATGGTCAATGACCCAGTGTTGAGAACAAGAAAAGCTATGTCGCCACGAGAATCGCTATTGTTTTTTTCTTCCAGGACTAAGAAATAAACTCATCTTCCTAGCTCAACTGATTGCTCACAAATGTTTCTGAGAGAACCTTTCTGTCAATCAACTTGACACTTCTGATTGCTCGCAAGTTTTACTCTGCTTAAAAATGCAGCTATAGAATGTGGGTACACCAGCATGCCAGTTACCAAGTGATGTAGAATATGCATAAGGAAAATACTACAGAGCTGACTGGATTAGTACGACTCTAGTTAGACTGCTGTGATCCAGAGTTCAAGATTTAATAGCCCTGATCTGCTATTTGTTGAAGTCGGACCGGAGTCGGACGCTCCAGACGGTTCTATAGCAGTACTCTATGCATAAATTATGTAAGAAACTGTTCCTCTTTTTTTTTTTTGCATTTTACTGCTCATTTCATCATATCGAACCTGCTAACAGATAAAGTCATTAGCTAGATAGCTCCGATAGAATCAATTTAGCTGGACGTAACTAATAACATTATGAACATGCTAGCCTGTTTACTTTGAAGTTCAAACCTAATTGAGTGCTATTAGTGGATTACTCTACTAAATATTCTTACACAGCACGTGCTATTTTTTTGTTTGGCCAGTGTAGGTTTACCAATAGGGGAAAAAAAGAAGAAAGAGCAGCCTGAAATAAGGATATTGCACAAATAATGCCTTGCCTCGGTAAACTAACAGAATAATTAAAGAGTGAATGTATGGGGCGCAACGGATGTTAAATGATCTTTGATTAGTCTACATCCTTAGTGCATGGTGACTACCGTCTTTGGCCAGTGGTGAGGAGCTAACATCCAGAAATGTCCATCGCTTGTTTGTTTTCGTCATCGTGCGCTGCAGAGAGGGATGCTTTAATTTTCTTACGCAGTTTCAAGCTGCCGCGGGTGAGAGACGTTTCACTGCTATTCAACCTCTTAATGAGATGTACTCCCTCCATCCAGAAATATAGCGTCTATGTAGTTTTGTCATAAGTCAAACTTTTTCAAACTTTAACTAAATTTTTGAGAAAACTATAAGTATTGACAACACAAAAATGATGTCACCAGATTCATCACAAAATGGACTATCATAATATGTAACTCTTTTAGTTTGAAACAATATATATTTATATATATTATTGATCAAAGTTCAAAAAATTTGACTTAGGACAAAACTAGATGGACACTATATTTCTGCCTTGCAAGAGTAAGACAATACATAGAATTCCAGCCTTGAATGAACAGAGAAAACGGGGCTGACGTAGCATGGATGACAGCCCAAATGTTTTGCAAGTGTACATCTAATTATCAAAACGTATTTGTAATGTTGTACATCTAATTATCAACACTGGTAGAAGCCTTATAACAACATTCAAGATGTTTTAAACACTACTAAGAAAGAGGCTCACAGTCCAGCAGCAAGGGCGCGCCAACGGGCGCACCAATTTTCTAGTCAACAACTAACAGTGGGTCGGTAAAGTGTCACTCGAATCCATATATAAACGTTCCATATATAAACGTTCAGTCCCCGTTCCCCACTCTCCAATCCAGCCGCCCTACTCTTTGCGCGACCCCAGCAATCCGCCGCCGCCGCCGCTAGCAGACCTCCGGCCGAAAACTCGCCCCCATCCGTCGTCGTCACCTCCATGCGCCGTGCCTCATCCCCATTCGCAGAAGCAGCAACCCTTAACCAGATTCCACCGCAGCCCTCCACCAGATCTCGCCGCCTCTTTCTCCTCTGTTCATGCCAACCCGTGGTCCGCTACCTCCAGCTGCGCGCTGCTCCACTGCCAGCTCCGCCTCCGCTTCGCGAGCCGCGCGCCGTCCTAGAGCTGCAGATCCAGGCGACGTAGTCCAGATCGAGCTCCAAGGACCGGTCGTCGACCAGATCGAGCTCCGCGGGACGTTTCACTGTTGTGTCCTTCGATCTTTACTTTGTTTGGCGTTGTTTTATACCCTGTACAGGTCCCAAGAATCGCAGGCAGGCGGTGGTGGTTCACGAATGGATTCAGGCCTGAAGATGACATGCCGGACATCATCTGTTCCTCGGCGATTTGTTTAATCCTTGTGTGGTAAAGCGGGAAGTGCCCGAATCTTCTTCTCTTCCCATGCGTGAATTTCAAGATTGTTTAATCATTCCCCTGCTCCCGTAGTAAGTTTGTTTAATCTACTCTTGACTGTGGCACTTCCTTGAAGTAGCAGATCCTACTTAATTTCTACTTCTGAGGTTCACCTTTTTGTTAAAAAGAAAAAGAGAAAACTGTTTCCTGCATTAGGTACCTGTGTAATCCCAGTAGCTTGTTTATTTGTTTGGGTCGTTCTATTGCTCACTGAAACTTGCAAGTTACGAAAACATCAATTTGTACTGATGGTCACCAAATGATTAATAGTTGATGTTTATATAGACATCAAAGGATTAAAGCTCAGTTTAATAGACAAAAATTTTGCATTCAGTATATGAAACAATTCATCCAATGTTTATTTTCTTTTGGTTTGTATCAAGACCTGACAGATTATGAATGCATGATACAGCGCAAAGAATTAAGGTGTGTGACCGCTTTCTCTAATATTTTCTTCATTCAGGTTTACCATTGTGATTGACAAGGGACTAAAAATGTATACTTTTGCAAGACTAGAACAATGCAAAGCCATACATTGAGAAGCACAGTTTAATAGGTACGAGGCATATGCTACTTGTACATCTGAGTTCTAGTGTTAAGTTTACCTTCTGTATTCAGAATTTCAGATCAGCATCACACATGCGCATGTTGTAATGCTGATGTTAAGGTCAGCAACAAGGCATCAATCCATGCCATTATATACTGCCATGTTATAAAGTAATTTTGGAAACTGTTTTGCAGGTAACTAGTGGGTGTTCTAGAAATTCTTTTGCTGTCAACTTGAGGTCTTTTTCCCCTGGATCGGATCCATGGTGAGTTGTTTCATGGCAAAAGATCGACAGTTCCTTGCAATTTTTTCTTGCTCCAGTTTATCTTGTAATATTCGAGTTCTCAGAATGTCTACTTAGCAAGACTGAAACAATGAAGTCTTATATTGAGAAGCATAGTTTACTAAGTTTGAGGCATTTGCTACTCAATTGTAGATCGGAATCCTAGTGTTTAGTTTACCTTGTGCATTCAGATCAGCATCACATGCTTAGACTAGTTTTCATTCTGAGTTGATCATATACTACCATGTTATAAAGTAAATTTTAAAACTGTGTTTTGCAGGTTACTAGTTACTGGTGTTCATGGAAATCGTTAGCTGTTAGGTTGTGTGATCTTTATTCCCAGGATCTGGATCTGCTGTGCTGTCTCAGACTGTTAGTTTAAGCGGGGAATTGCTGATGATTCTAGTGTATAAGAACCTGATAGGTGTGCAAGGCAAAAATCTGGTGTGATTTGTGTACTGTGATAGCTAGTTTTGTAATAGAATCTAAGCATTGATCTTTTGTAAGGTTCTACTGATTACTGAAACATGTGGTAAAATTCCAAATCTGTAAGCATGATTGTTAAAGTGAAATGGATTTTGATTTCTGAGCAACAAATGTTTAGTGAGCTTTTGATTGTGTGTGATAACTAGTAACTGTGGATTCATATTTCTTTAACCTGATAAACAGGTTAAAGAAATAATTTTTTTTAAAAGAAATCTAATGTTGGCGACTGACTGTTGGTCGGTAATTATAAGAAGTAGCGTCGCACCATAGGTCGGTAAAAGTTAGAATCAACGACTTATGGTGGGTCGGTAAAAACTGGTCGGTCGGTAAAAGTTTTACCGACGCCAGTTATACCGACCAATCCTATAGGTCGGTAAAGGTCTTTACCGACTTACGGAGGGTCGGTAAAAGTTCTTTTAGCGACTGATAGTCAGTTGCCTAAAGTGAACTGTGGTGTAGTGAATTAAGACCCTGCTGAGTCCAACCCGGACGTGGTGGATTACAGAGACCGATGCAGCTGTCACATACACTCGCGGCTACCATCCTCCGTGGGGTTGGGTGTCAAACGTGCATAGGCCAAGCTCTAAGCGCCATGCTTACAACCCGCCTAGAGGAACTACTCTTGATCAACGGAGCAGCCCTATCTAAGAATAAACAAGCACAGATTTCACCCGACGTCATCTCCGACGAAGGCACTCTCTCGTACTTGTCTACTCCAACAATCACGAATCCCACAACAAGACTTCTACGAGCACTTACTTAACCGAATAAATAAACTAAATAGAAAAGAACTACTAAAAGAAATAAATAAAGATAAAACTAATTATATATTAAATGAAAGAATATCTCTAAAAGAGTAAGGATACAAAGAGCTATACCAAACTCTGAGAAGACTCCGGAAGCCCGAGAGAGCTCTCACTCTACTCTACTCTACTCTAACTCCCAAAGTAACTACTAAACAAGAAAATGAACACTTGGATGAAGTGTGTTGGTGCGAATTGTTTCTGCAGCCGGCCAGGGGTATTTATAGCCTCTCCAGGACCCAGGGGACTAATAGCCGAAGCTGGAGAGGCGGTGGCGCCAAGGTCGGCCGGCCGGCCAAGTAGGGGGGGCCGGCCGGCCGTCCCTTGTGGCGGTTGGCCACCGCCTTCTGCCTCAACGCTCCTGATTCACTCCTGAAGGCGGTCTGAAGGTCGACTACTTCGTGGGGGCGGCAGAATTGCAGTAAGGGCCAAGTTAAGGCCCAAATGGCCTACCTCTGGTAAGTCGGCGCAAATCCGCTGGGTTGAGCCTTGAATTATACGTTGTGGACCAGTTTCCAGCCCACTGGAGGAAGCCCGGGGCCTGCGACCACCAGGTGGGGCCGGCCGGCCTAGGATGGGGCCGGCCGGCCAGGGAAATTCCCTGGCTGGGCCCACTTTCCTCCATTATTCACTCCTGCATCCAAATATCCACCAAAACCTGTGGAGTAGCATTAATCCTATCTACTATGCACAGAATCTTGGTGTTATGCTTTTTATTTACCGGTAAGTTGGTGGTCAAAATATGATTTAACGACCGCCAACAAGTACGCCATGGCAAGGATTTTCGTCTCAGTCATTTTCTGCGGGTAGTCGAGATGCTGAATGAATCTCTCCGCTCTTTGTCAGTCCATATTGAGCTCAGTCGCAGGGAGACTCCTGACTTGAACAAGGTTAAAATGGCACTTCCCCCGAGATTGGTTGAGAGCCTAAACATCAACGGAAACTTAACTGGGCTTCCTACATAGATTAAGGATCTTCGCGAGCTTTCTAAGATAACTCTGTGTGGCACATCCTTGATGGCTAATGCCGTACGGATGCTTGGTGAGCTTGTCAGCTTGCGTTGCCTCAGGCTCTTGCGCAAGTCATACATGGACACGAGGCTCATCCTCAAAGATGAGGAATTCCAAAATCTCAAGTACCTCGTTGTTGAGGGCACTGAGGTCACCAACATCGAGTTTAGAAATGCAGCTGCTCCTAAGCTTCAGAAGATAGTTTGGGCTTTCTCAAAAATGGAAACAATATTCGGAATCAAAGGTCTTCCAAGTCTGAAGGAGAGCTCCATGGCGACTTCAATCCTCGCTTAATCATAAACGACATGAAAGAACATAAGAATAATCATGTTTTCATACACAATGAAAACTAGGATGCTCCAAACTAACTGTTATAAGTCATAAAAGAAACTATTGTAAGTTTGTATTTTTATGTTATTCATGTTATTCCCCGTGACCATGACGATGTGTGTATAAGTTGTATCTGAATAAATTATGTATGTCACTGTTTGTCTATGGTCTCAATGAGAAGCGTGTAACATGGTTCTAATAAGACTTAATTGCAAATCTCATTCCATAACTCAACCTAGTTTGATATTATCCCATAAGCTTGTTTGTAACAAAAACGACTCCACCCAACCCAGTATAGTTTGAAATAGCCCCCAGATCTGCATATACTCTCCCAACTGCACCGTAAAAACTATCACGCTGATGTGTGTCTAGCTCCTAGATTATGCCCCACACATGAGTACGATAGTGGTCAGACTATCGAGGAGTTGGGTATGTCCTATTCGTGATGCGGGGTCTTGCCCGATCTTCTCGACGTATAAGATCTTGGGATCCGTGCAACCTGATGAACCAATAGCACCAACAGATGTTAGACAGCCACCTTTAACAAATGATTTCGCTCCGCCGAACCATCAAAGGTAGAGCAAGCTCTTTCAATTAATCACAAGGATACACAAGCACAAATGGTAGAGAAAACTCTCAATTTTGAACGTGGCAACTATGACACAACCACAAGGACAAGAGCCCTTGGCTTCTCTATTTTCTTTATCTCAAACTCGTGGTTCCGGTTTTCACCACGTGTCTTCTTTATCTTTAACTTGTGTGGCACAAAAATAAATCAATAGGGACCAGGCTTATTACTGCGAGTTCTTTGTTCTTATCACATCACAACAATAGTTTTCATAGCTTCATGGATGGGTGCAAGAGAACGCCCGGTAGATGTTGTACATCCTGATGGGGGTAAATAGGGAAACCATAGTAGCTTATTTTTAGGGGAATAAAGGACACTCAAATAGAATTAAAATACTATCCACTACTAGATTTCTTATACTCCGAAGTTACCTCTTCACATATTATCACGGTAACGCTTGATGAGATCGAGCAGGTTGGTGTGAGACGAGCCGCCCTCAAGCGTGGCAGCCCTCGCCTTTGCCGCAAGCTCAGCAGCGCGCCGCCTGCGCTCCTCCCCCTCCTCCCCGCCGTCCATGATGCTCCTGACGGCCCTCTCCACCGCGTCCCGTCCCACAACGACCTCCTTCCTGTCCATCCGGAACGCCGTGGGCTCCTTCACCCCGACGCTGACGCCGACGCGGAGCACCTCCACGGCCAGCTTCTCGTTGAGGAAGGCGTCGGTGCAGTGCGGCCACGTGACCAGGGGCAGGCCGGCGGCGACGGCCTCCAGCGTGGAGTTCCAGCCGCAGTGCGTGACGAAGCCGCCCACCGCCGCGTGGGCCAGGAGAAGCGCCTGTGGCGCCCACCCGCTGACGACCAGGCCGCGGCCCGCGACCTCAAGCTCGCGCAGGAACGCCTCGTCGTACTGGGCCGCGTCCCGGAGCACCCAGATGAAGGGGTGGCCCGAGGCTTGGAGCCCCCGGCCGAGCTCCACGGCCTGCCTCGCGCTCGGCTGCAGCAGGCTCCCGAAGCTGACGTAGACCACGGAGTTGGGGCTCCGGCCGTCGAGCCACCGGAGGCAGCGGTCGCCGGCGTCGTCGGCGGCGGCCGCCGGGTTCTTCCCTCTCGCCGTCAACGTGGCCTGCTGCTGGTGGTGGTAGAGCAGCGACGACACCGGGCCGACGGTCCAGACCTTGGTCCCAGACCTCGCCGCGGAGTAGCCGGCGACGAACTCCGGCTCCAGCTCGAGGAAGGTATTGACCACGAAGCCGTCGGCCTCAGCCTGCGCCCGCTCGAGGTCGTCGGCGAAGCGCTCCCACCCGGGCGCGCCGAAGAAGGGCGGCGCCTGGGCCCTCGTCACCTCAAACTTTCTCTCCTCCCCGAAACCCGGCACCACGACCAGCTCGTTGTCGTCTCGGACGCCGTCGAAGGCGCCGAACCTCTCGATGTTGCGCTGGCAGAGGAGGAAGAAGGCGCACATGCTGAAGAAGCTCAGCCGCGGGACGCCCAGGCTCGTCGCCAGCGCCGACGTCCACGGGTGGCAGAAGTCCGACACCACGCACGTCGGCGGCGGGGTCGCCTGCTCCTCGCGGAGGTAGGCCTCCACCGGCGCGCGGAGGAGCGCCATGGCTCGGAAGTAGCTCCGCATGTGCACCATGGGAACGGCGCCGCCGCGTAGTCGAGGGGGAACGCGGCGTGGCGCACGGGGAGCCCGGCCTTCTGTGCAGAGTCGAGGGTCGGCCGTAGCAGCGCCGCCGTGGCCGGGGTGCCAACGATGGTGCAGAGGCGGCGCCGTTGGCGGCGAGCAGAAGGGCCGTGTCCACGGCCGGGATCAGGTGGCCAGGCGTCATCAGCGGGACGAACACGAAGTGAGCAGCCATCTTCGTGGCAGCTGCTGCTCCCAGCTGGCTAGCCATCGATCTTGCTGGAATTAGAGTACTCCTTAGCTAGTTTGGAATTATTAGGATGCGCGCGGTTCTCTCAACTTCTATTAGCTGCTAATGAAGCCATCCCCGTCCTCCTTTCCTCCTTTAATTTAAAGAGCTCGTGAGTGACGTGCGTTGCTGTGCCGTGGCGGCAAGTGCCTGACAAAACGAACACGCTTCTATAATTTGACGTGCATGCAGCAGCCACAGGGATTTGCGAACGACATAGAGCAAGAAGCATAGCAACTATTTGAATTGTTTGTTTTGCACCGGTGGAAACATTCAGAAATGCATGTGCGTCAGTTGACATTGGTTAGTCAATGAGGAAATGCATATTTGAATGTAATAAAGATTCCTATCCATCTAATCGGATCTTAGAATGACGCGCGAGGTACATGGAAAAGTGCCCCCTTGAATGTAAAGTACATACTTTGGTCCTTCTTTTGCGTTGATTAAACCCCTAAACCCTAGATCTCCCCGCCCCGCCCGGACGGCCTCCACGCCGCGCCACCTCTCCTCGCGCCGCCGCTCCACGCGCCGCGCCGCCTTCTCCCTCTCCATCTCCCTCTCCCCCCCGCCCCGCCCGGACGGCCTCCACGCCGCGCCACCTCTCCTCGCGCCGCCGCTCCACGCGCCGCGCCGCCTTCTCCCTCTTTCCACGTGATGGGTCCGCCCTCTCCATGTCCTTCTCCCCGCCCCGCCCAGACGGCCTCCACGCTGCGCTGCCCCGTCCCTCTTCCGTGTCGCGCAGGCGCAGGGGTGAGGGTGAGCTCGCTGTGCGGCGAGCTGGCGAGGAGTAGCGGGCGCGACAAGGCGGCTGGCGACTTGGCGAGCGCAGCGGGCGGCTCGAGCCATGACCGCGGGTGGCTTGGGAGAGGGCGGGAGTCCAGTGCAGGGCGGCGCGCAGATGAGGGGTGGGCAGGTGAGGAAGGCGCGTGGAGGAGAGCAACCATGGCACGACCATGCCGGCAGTCCAGGACGGGCGGGGCGCCTCAGATATGCGGCCATGGCAGCAAAAGGGAGGGAAGGGAGGCGGCGTAGGGTACCGGCATCGAGGCGGCGCAGGGGTACCGGCATCTAGGTGGCGGCGAGGTCCCGAAGTGGCAAGCCATAACGGCGGCGAGCCGGCGAGCCAAGACGTCTGCGCGGGAGAAGGATGGACGCGGGAGGGGGAGAGAGTTGGCGGGAGGGAGAAAAGCAGATGGGTCCCACGCCAGCTGTAGAATAGGGGCCTGAAGCACGGGCATGAAAACATCATGGAGGATTTGAGAGCCTGCACAAAATAAGAGGCTGGATAGAGGCCCTGCTGGAGCTGTTATTTTGCTTGAAGCCTTCAAATATAAGATAGGGCCTCTGTTGAGGGGCCCTGCTGGAGATGCTCTTACGAAGAGGCAAACACATTCTTCAAGGGTGATGTGTTGAATGCACTTGTGGAGTACGTAAGTGATGTGTTTATGATTCACAAAACAGTGAAGGAGTTGTGGGATACTCTTTGTAATAACTATGGTGATGCAGACACTGACACTGAGTTGTGTATTATTAAGTAATATCATGACTAGCAATAAGATGGTTGATAACCGTCCAATAGTCCAACAGATACATGAAATACAATGCACGGTGAAGAACTCGAACTCATACAGATTGTCATTCTCGACAGGTTTGTGGCTGGTGGCATCATTGTCAAATAACCTTCAACTTGGAGGGATTTCACCACAAGTCTCAAACATAAAAAGCAAGAGATCTGTTTCATATTTAAGCGATTCTCTTGATGTTGAGGAGAAAGCTCGGGCTAAGAATGGATGAGCTAAACGATGTAGAGGGTTAGGTCAGTGCCCCACATGGTGCAACAAAGGTCCAACAATGTCAGGGCAAGAACAAAGTACTGCCCACATGAGCTAAACGAGTAGAGGGTCAGGTCAATGCCCACATGTCCTAGGCTTCAAAATGATGTCGTGCTCATAACAATAAGAAGGAGGTATATAATGATAGAAATGCATTCGAATGGAGATATGCATGAAAAATTGAAGCCTAGAATAGAGAATCACGAATCTTATATTTACTAATTGGAGGCTCCTTTTGAAACCTCCACGTTAATCGTAGGAAAATCCTAGAAATTACCAGAAAAATGCAAAACATCTATCCGTCGATTTAGATGCTCAGCAAACCATAACCATTGATCAAAAAGTAGAAGCCCACGTACTCCTACCCACCTTACCCTAGCCGCCGCCACTTCATCTTTCCAGGCGTTCTCCTTGCATCTTCCTCTCCACCTCCCCCGACCCTGTCCTCCTCTTGGTCGTTCCTCAAAGAATTTGCTAGCAGATCACCGTTCTAGCACCCACGCCATGAAGAAGCAGAGGAGGAGGCGGTCAGGCTGCATGGAGATGGAGGAGCGAAGAACTGCCGGCGCACGGCCTTGGCGAACCCGAAATTATCGCCACAGCCAATTCAATCTACCAAGATTGAAAATCATCGTCTCCGTGATCTCTGATCTCTCTTCCATCACTTTCGAGCGCGATCGTGTACGTGATTTAAAAATATATCGTCTCATGTTCACTGCATGTCACAGCCATCGTCATCTGTTATTGCGAGGGAGATGCAGTGCAGCAGAAGATGAAAGTTCATGTATCGATTAGAGATGAGATGGAGTAAAACAAGAATAGAACCTGCACAAGGTCCACCCTTCAAACTTCTCTGTAAGTAAGGTCATCCAGATTCGAGGTAAAGAACAGTCAGCATGAATTGGACCTCTAATCTCTCGCTAGCCTGCCTTCACACAAATGGGACGATGCTAACTACCTCAAGTGCGACTACCGATGGTGTAATCTATGCAACTAGGTATTCTGCCCTATTTCTTTGTGAGATCTGGATAATCTTACTTTAGTTTCCTTTTCTAATCCGGACTGGATGTGCAAGAAAAAACTTGAGGGTACTACAGGGTATGTTTTACTACTGCAGTGAGGTTCAACACTAGCACATCAATCAAACTATTTGAGTCATCAATGTAATATTTAATTGCTCCATGATTCACAAAAGCAGAAACCATAATTTTCTTTTGGTTCAAAATTGTATATTACTAGCAAGTATCTGTAACAACTGCTCAGTTGGACATGTATTCCTTAAAAGCATGTGGGCGTAGTGTTTTGTAATAAGTAAATTGCATCTGAGAGCTACGTTCGTTCTTTTTAGATAAGATAAGAAGTTTGTGTGCATCGTTTACAGTCTATCGATGAATAAGATGGAGAATTGGGGCATAGTTGAATGCGCAATAGAGTTCATATTTATTTATTCATGTTTCATGCTGTTAATCCGTTATTTGAGTGAGTTTACATGGAATGGATTCAGCAAGTCTAGATTTTTTTTATTTACTATGAAATGTATTTATTCCTATTAAATTAAGTGAAACAACTGCCATTTCCATGGGAAACTCACAATAGGCACTTTATTCATACAGATTGAAAACTCACGAGATATCTGAAATATTTTCAACATGGTAATGGGAAACTCCATTACTTGATAAAATTCTTCCAACTGCTGTGACCAATTAGTTTTGTAGGGTACCTTGCATGTTTAAAAGTTCCATTTTTTATATCCATGTAAAGATTTTTTATTATATATCTACCATATATTGTGCCATAGAAAATTATTAAACCCCTTTCAATTATTTCTCTTCTTAATTCAATTTTTTCGCTACTGTCTCAAATGAGGATGTCACATATTCATGCTTCATAATTTTGCCACTTTTTGGTGTATGGAGGTAGACATTGTGTCTGGAAGCACCACTATATGTATTTTAAGTTTCTTTATAGGTTTTTCTCAATTCAGTGAGCTTTACACGTCTTCATTTTTCTTTCTCATTACCATGTTGAAATGGGGCAGTCTATGGGTTGTTGGATAACATATGGTGGAGAGTAAAACACTTCTTCAGATATGGTTTTATTCGCCTTACACGGTGACTTGGGCTTGCTCCCCAGAGTGCTACTACTTTAGTTATGTATTATATGAATGGGATTAAGTTTATCATATCATTTTTCACATTGCCATTTCAGGTTATTACTCTCTGTTGGATTCTTTAACATACATAAGTGGATGCAAGGAAGTTGATGCAGTGGGTGAAAGGAAGTTTCAATAAACTATTTTAGCTCCTTGATAACTTTTTAATTTCCACCAAATGTAGGCTGGACATAATTGTACGCAACTACCTACCGCTTGGTAATTCCTATTTACATTTTATTCATAAAATATTCCTACTTGAAATGATATATCGCTCCATAATGTTATTTTCAATTATCATTACATTATGATATTATCACATAACATATTGGAAAAGGCATGCCTAGAAAAATGCTATATATGTTCTACGTTTTAGTATTATCATGTAACTATGAATTGTGACAATAGTAGTATGTCAGCTGCATTATGGATACGATTGATTTAATGAGTTACTGGATGCGAAAAGGTAGGAATTGTCACATTTCTGTATTAAAAAAGTTTGGGAATTTTAATTTGTACAACAATGAACAAGGGTGGGCTCCTTGAAAAAGTTTTCTGAAAATTTTGAGAATTGATAAAATAATCAAAGATTAAGTTAGTTCTATATTTAATTCAATTAAAGGAGGGTAAAGAAGCCAGTTGGGCAAGTAGATACTGAAATTTTTAACTTGTTTCACAAGCATTGGTTTGACATTATTTGAATTAGAATAAATTCTGAAATTGACTTGATTTGCTTTTTGATTCTGTTCACTTATGCAAAGTTGGAGCTATTTGATCTCCAGTGACACGGGGTGTCACACGCCGGCCTCGCTCGCGCGTTGTGGCCCTGGTCCCCGAACAGAGGCAGCAGCACGAGGCGGCGGCCGAACAGCAGGCCCTCCACCACCGAGCTCAGCCCGGCGTGCGTCATGAACGCGCCCATGGCCGCGTGCGCCAGGATCCGGAGCTGCGGCACCCACCCGGCGCGCACCACGCCGGCGCCGCTCGCCGCCACGCGCCGCTCGAACCCAGCCGGCAGCAGCTCGGCGCTGCGGGCCCGCAGCGCCCACAGGAACCGCGCGCCGGCGAGCTCCAGCCCGAGCGCCACCTCGCGGACGTGCGCCGCCGTCAGCGGCGCCTCGCTCCCGAACGCGGCGTAGAGCACGGACCCCTCCGGCTGCGCGTCGAGCCAGCGCATGAGTTCCTCCTCGCCTTCCCCGAGGGCGGCGGCGGCGTCGTGCTGCGGGGCGAGCATGCCGGCGAGGGCGGGGCAGAGCGGGCCGTCGAACTCCTTGGCGGTGCGGAACACGAGGGCCCGGCACCGCCGCGCGGTCTCCGTGAACCGTGTGCCGCCGGAGACGCCGGAGGCGTTGGGCTCCGACCCCCGGGCCATCCACGCGGCCTCGTAGCGCGGGCACGGCGTCGGCGAGCAGATCATGGTCGCCGGGAAGGTCATAAACAGTGCGCACGGCACGCCGTGCTCGCCGGCGATGGGCGGGAGCCAGTGGTGCGCGTAGTCGACGAGGATCCAGTCGGGCTTCTTGTTGCCGCCGCCGCTGGCGCTGCCGGAGCAGAGCTCGGCGAGGAAGGCGGAGAAGCGCGGGGCGAGGCCGTCGAATGCCACCTCGAGGAGCTCGGACTTCTCCGGCGGGAGGTCGGCCGTCGACTCGGCGCCGTCGGGGATGCCTTCCACCACCGGCAGGGGCAGCGGCACGAGGCGGATGCGGGCGGCGAGCTCGGCGGCGGCGATGGGCTCCTTCAGTCTGGCGATGTTCCGCGGGGTGGAGACGAAGGAGACGGCGTGGCCGCGCTTGGCCAGCTGCTTGGAGAGCTCCAGGAACGGGGTGATATGGCCCATGGCGAGCCACGGGAAGACGACGAGGTGGAGGGAGGACTCCTTGCTTATTTCTGCCATGATCGATGAAACAGCAGGGAATTGCGAAAATTTGAGGAATAATCAAAGTATCTGAGGAGAACCGTTGGGTTGGAGAATGGAGATGCAAATCGAGCTTAGGGAAGAGTTCTGTTTGACCTAAATTATTAGATGCCCAGCCGGCCCCTTGCTTATATTATCGAGAACCTCTCAGTCTTGCTTCCCAACTATTCCTAGTGTTTTATATATGTTTCAAACTTGATGAGCTAATTATGAGCCTGAGCACTTGTGTTAGAGTACTGAATATTCTGCAGTCAACACAGGAACGATTCGCACGGCGCGCACGTTTAGCGCTCACCATCCGCATATTATGTATCTCACATCCCTCCATTTCATAATACTAGCCAGCCAACCCGTGAAACAGTTGCACGGGCTAGCAATTTAAACATATTATTTAAAGTTAAGAACCATAAGTGGTACATAGATCCTAATTTTGGCTCTTGGATATTATTATATTTTGCCTACCGTTACCACAATTATGACTTTGGGGTTCGAAAAATTGTAACTCCAGTAGCAAAGTCGCGTTGTAAGTTTTGTACCAATCTCAAATAATAAAATTACTCATAGGATATACTTTTAACTCACTATTTTAAATCATAGATCAGTATATCTACATCGCACAGATCATAATACTCAAATTTATGGCACCATTCATTTTTTACATATTGACACCAAATTTGATATTTGACAAATTAAATATTATTTACCTTTCCTTTTTGATATTTCTTTTGATAATTTCTGCAGCACGAACATCTGAAGGGAGATTTTTGGGAGATTTTTCCATGATTTTTCAAATTCTGGAAGTGTCTCTAAAAATTCAGAGAAGTTCATGCAAATCCTGCTGTTCCTCGAATTTTAATTCAAATTATGTTGCTCAAACCTACCTAGACCCAAAAGAGAAGTTGGAGCTGGATATTTATTCTGTGTTCCCAGAATTTCTCAAAAAATTTTGGATGTCTGGAAGGTTCCCTTTAATTCGACAAACCTGACAGCATGAAATTCAAGTTTCTTCAAATTTGGGTCAAATTTGATGCTTGTGAAGGAACTCAGAAAGTAACAAATTGAGCCAACAAAAATACCTCTGGATAGCTCACCTCAAACGAGAATTTTGGAGAATTTTTGGTGATTTTTGAAATTCGTTTAGATGCTCAAATAAATCCCTAAATCCTCCAAAGTGATCAACTTTGACCAGCTACCATTTGAAATCTACTGGAAGTTTAGCTGTGCATGTTGGCCAGTGGATAGATCTTTCCAAGATCTTTCCAATGGTACCAAACTTGCTAAATTTGGAGTTTGTTTGCTAGTCCAAATTGTGTGCACAAAATAGGGAAAACTCAGCTTTTGAATAAATCCGAAAAATAAAAAGATGCCGGCGGGCCCACTTGTCGGTCTCTCATCTCTCTCTGCTCGCGCCGGAACGCCGCCGCCGCGTGGCCGACGTTGTACGGCGACACCGCGCGGTGCTGGGCCCGCCTCCGGCCGCGGACGGCGTCAACATGTGCCGCGCTCTCTCTCCCGGCCTCACTTCCTCTCTTTTCCCTCGCTTCCCGGCCCCGCAAACCCTAGCTGCCCCTCCATTACCGAGCTCGAGCTCCACCTCGCCTTCCGCCGCCGTCGAGCCGCCGCGCCGACGAGCCTCACTGCCAGGAGCTGCGCAAGGGAGTGCTCGAGCCCACCCAACCACCCCATCCCCTCCTCTGCGCCAGGAGCGCGCGGATTGAGCGGCTTCGCCGCCATGGTCGCCGGGTGACCAACTCGGACCTCGCCGTCGAATCCGCTTTGCCCGGTGAGTTCCTGGTCGATTGATCGCTCCTGGACCTTCCTCGCTTTGTTTCGCACCCCCCCTGACCCTTTTCCCCTCTAATCCCGTGGCCCAGGGCGCCGAACCGCCGTTTTTCCCCGCCGCCGTCAAGCCGCCGACCCCGCCGCGGTGAACTCCTCCTTGCCGAGCTCCCCGTCGACGAGGTCCTCGACGCCTAGGTCCGCGTCGATCAGGTGATGCTCTTGCCCCTCTTCTTTTCCCCTCTCTCCTCCCCGTTTGGCTGGAACACGAGCGCCGTCGCCGCCTTTGCGCCGCCGCTCGTCGCCGACTGCCCTCCCGCCGTCGCGCACGTGGACATGCCCGTGTTTTCGAACCGCCCTCTCGTCGCCGAGATGATGCCGCCGGAGTTTCTCGTCGCCGAGCGCCGAAACGCCGGGAACGGCCGGCTTGCCGCCGCCGCGGCGCACGCGCGCCGCGGTCGCGCCCGGATCCCGTGCGGCCAGGCCGGATCTGGTGCGGCTCAAGTCGTGTGGCCCTCTGTGTGGCCCGATTTGATTGGCCCGCCCAATTTCCTTTCTTTTCCGAAATTGTTTAATCCCCAGAAAATCACAGAAAGTTGTAAAATCGATAAAAAAAAGACACCTCAGAAAAATGCGAATCCAATTTTGTTGGCTTCCATGTTGCAAGATCTATCCAATAAAAATGTCAAATCACATATATCACTTTATCTGTGTTCTGGAAAATTGCATATGTGCAAATATTGTTTAATTCCTAATAAATTCTCTGTTGTTCCATAAATCACAAACTCTTGCAAGCAAGTAAAGAATCCGATAACACACTTACAGAACATTTTTCCACTGTCATTTAATGCTTAATTATTTTTGTATGATTTATTTAATCCGCTGTCTTGTTTAAATTATTATAAATAATCCGTATTACAATAAATCGCCAAACTTCCCTGTAAATTACTTCCAGTGGTACTCTTCACCAGAAAAATGCCACTGGACACCAATTAATTTTCAAAATTAATTAATCTCATTAACCCACTCAAGTTAATTTAAGTAATTAACTTAATCAAGAGTCAATGAAGGAAATACTTCAGACGAAGATAATTAATTAATTTTTGCACTTACCGTGTAAATGACGGTCTTATAAAATAATTAAATTGTATTGCATCATATTACTTGCATCTAACTTGCATTCCTTCCTTGCCATGACGTGTAGTGACAGAGGCGACTCCGGAGCCACTGGACTTCCAGCTGTCGGAGCAGGTGCAGGAAGGGCAGCAGACTGACACCGCTGACCCCGCTAGCTTTGCTCCTGAGCCAGGCAAGCCCGTGCATGCCTACCTGTTAGATTTTTACTTTCTCACTTGATTGGGGCTAGTAATTGATTGTGCATTAGGTTTATCAGGAGTTGATGTGAAACCATAGAACTGCATTAGGACCCCCTTCCTTATTTACCTTGTGTCCTATTTTGTAGTAGTTGGTTCTAGGATATCGTTAGAATCTGCTATGCTTAGGGTCTAGTGGACGGTAAAAGCCGAGTGGTAGGTCCCACTCGCATGATAGGAATTACTCTGGATTGTACTAGCCGAATTTAGGTTTGTTGCAGACCGGAAGGGGATTGTTTGTGTAGGATGGTTGGAGAAGGCTGAGCCTTCACGGTGGTAGCCGTCTGTGTCGATTAAGGACCGTTCGTTGTTGGCCCCGCTGAGCAAGCTTGAACGTACTAATCACATGCTAGTGTTTTATGGGCCTAGTAAACCGATGTAGCCTGTGTCGCCCTCGATGTCTGGTGGATACTTTACTCTTTCTATCATGGTACTTGGGAGAGGAAGGAAAACGTTCTGCGTGGTTGTACGTCTGGGACGGCGGCCACGGCGGAAGACCCTTCCTCGGGAGGAGTAGAATCTGGTACAGCTCCGATGGTGTACAGCGTGAAAGGTTGCCGCATGCGACTTTGCGCGTGTGCGTCGTGTGGTCAGGTTTCTCCTGCAGGATGTACATCGATGCCGCCGCTCTCGGAAACGAGCACCCTCTTGTTCACTGAGTCACATCGTAGTGTGATTTGATTGATGATGATGACTAGTACTGTTGTATTTACATATCCCTATTGCTATGTTTATCTATCATTATTGTTACACTGCTAATTGATGTATTGTTACTCAATCTGTTCTAGAGCTAAGTGCACTGTTTTATTGGTTTCGTACTAAATTGAAATAAAACTTGAAAATAAGGACCAAGTGATTAGTGCGGGTTATGCCTCGTGTCAGCCTACCTCTTGCAGCCTATGCATTCTAGGAGTCGGCTGTAGTTAGCCACGTTGACGGGTAAGTCTTACTGAGTAATTAGTACTCAGAGTTTGGCTCTTTATGTTTTTGTGCAGGTAGCACCTTCATCCCCGACTCCACGGGTGGAGGTGGTCAGTGGGACGGCCAGCTTCCTTTTGGCTGGACGGCTCACTGGGAGACTGAGGAGTGAGCTACTCCTGTGTTCGCATTCTGAGGGCTTGGAATGCGGACTTCTTCTCGTGAGAGCGTGTATCGTTCCTTGTCGTAATTGTCGTTGCTTATATTGGACCTAATCGTGATGTAAACGCTTTAAAACTTCCGCTGTGCGACTCTGTGTTTTAATTCGGAATAATGTAATAACTTTGAGACTTAAATTGTGCCTATTTATGTGTTGTACTATTGCGTCTATTCATCAGCGCAGACCGACTCGATCCTGTGAAAAGCGGTAACGCTACACGACGCGGCGGGTCGGGGTGCAGGTCGCCCGCGACGAGGACGACGGCTCGTTCGCCGCGGCGGACGTCGCCGCCGCGGTGCGCCGGGTGATGGCGGACGGGGAAGAAGGGGAGGAGTTCTCCCGCAACGCCGGGGAGATGCGAGAGGTTCTGCGGGACAGGGCGCGGCAGGAGAGGTACGTTGACGAGCTAGCTGAGACCTTACGCCAGCTAGCAAGGAAATAGATTTATCAACGACACGAATTACACCAAGCACTGTTGGCCACTTGCTTGAAACTGTAAGGAAATGTTCGCAATCTTGTAGTAGTTGTTTGGAATTTTAAGAAGAATTGTGATTTTGGTTACTTTATTAATTGCAAGATGGCAAGCAGCTAACTCCTGTGAGTCGTCATAATAAAATCGTTCATCAATAATTAAGGTGCCCTTATACTAATGAGTAGTTGGCCTACTGACAGAAAAATGCGGCTCACATTTCTTTAGTACTGCGCATGCTTGTACTTCCACGATTCCATCATTTCATTTTCAAATGTGGGCCGGATGCAGTTTGACTTTGTATAACTTCCAATACCAATCTTTGACACTACATCGTCTATAGCAACAATGTAGAAATAATTACTCCCAAATTAAGCCTCTCCGTAATTCGAACACGTGGCCGGTCCTTGCGTACGACTTGTGGACTCATACTGTTTACCTGGGGATAATCATCCTATGTGATCGCTGCAGTACATCACTTGCCATGCATGTGGGAGTGAATTCGGCATGCTGTATACCAGCTCCTGACATCAAAGGAATCCGGATGTACATGCTTTTTTTACCCCTGGTAAAATGAGGGTACGAGTTGTCTGTATCCTTCCACTATCGAATTGATTGATACAAATATGGTCAAGATCATGCCCTATATATAATGAACTATCTATATGCACTTTTGAATTTGTTGGCAATAGCTTTACGAAATATGATGCGAATTTTATTCCAATATGGTAGTTAACAGGCACTTCAAATCAGAGGAATCCAAATAGACTCTTTCTTTTTTAAAAAAACTGTATAAGGAGTAGAAATGAAATGAATTGTCCGTATGGTAGCTGCAAATCTGGCCAAGATAACATTTGATTCTTCCATGCCCCAAATATGACTAACAAATTAATGCATTATTTTTAATTTGTATACAATAGTTGAGCTGAATGTAATGATTTTATTCCAATCTGTCACTATTGTTTGAACATTTTGTATCTGCATTCCATAAAATGTGCATATTCTACTGCTACACTTTACCTAAAAAATTTGTATTTGCACAACAAAAATTACGTTGTGAGTATATTTGTACTTACTGTGACATATATATATATATTTTTAAAAAAATTAGCAACAGAGCGCCTACTTATTATATGCCTTCATGGTTTTAAATCGGATAGTTTGCATAACTCTCAATAGTTTGATGTGCACAATAAAATATGCGTCACAGAATAATTGCTCTTCTTGTACATAGGGCCTCCAAGATTTCACAGAAGATCATCAAAAAACTGGATGTTTAGCGAGGACCATAATTTTTTGTGACGGTTTGTAGTCTGGCTCACACAAAAATTGACATCGTCGTGAGAGTTTGATGGAACTTTTGGTGAAGGTTTTAAAATAACCCTAACGGAAAAGATAATTTTGATGACAATTTTGGTATCATTATCACAGTTTTAAACGGATCCTAATAATGCAAATAAAGGGAAGAACACCAATCCATGCCAAGGCAGAAAAAGCTTTGGGGCTGCTTGGTTGCCAGTCTTTGCCTGGCACAACTACAAAACTATAGAGGCTATGCCACAGTTTGCGGCGAGTAAAATCCAGGCCACTCTCGCAACAGAAGATTGAACAGAAAAGTGTGGCAGCCACAGCCTTATGCTTTCAACCAAACAGCGCCGATTCTTTTCTGACAGCCACCACTGTGGCGTGGCGACGACCAGCATCCAAACAGCCTCTTTGTATCATCAGGGCTGACATAAGTTATGAAGCTCGAAGGTTTCAACCTACATCACTAAATGCCTATAAAAATAGCTAGATGATACCAACATGCCACACATCACAATTACCAATCCATTGATATGAATTACCAAACTGCAGCTTATGAACCACCAGGAGTTATCACAAAACAGCGGAGGAGATCCCACTAAATGATTGCACAATGACTGCACAACTACTCACTCTTAAGTTGTTCTCGAGTGGAACTGTAACGAACCATATTGACTAAAGACATCATCTTCATGTAGTTTTGGTGCTTCCCATGATGGTGATCTTTTTTTTTTCATGTACTAATTAAGTAGATCCATCTTTAGCCTGAATTTTCTACACCTCAAAATTGAAACTCAAACCTGTACAAGAAAGACAAGCATAATAAGTTGCAAGTAGCGATATCATAGAATGAGAGCAACATAACATGGAAACTTCAGTTACAAGGACAGATTGTAGCCAAAAGTATTACAGTTGATGAACTGCAGAGTTTTGTAATTACCCCTAGGGCACCTCTAGCAGACTAGCAGAAGGGCAAATACTGCTGCTGCCGTAGTCTGCTACAGCTGCCCTAGGATTGCTTTAGAGTCAAGTTTTGTTAGGCATAGGAAAGTATAACTTTGATATTAGCAATATTTCTTGGGAAAAAAATATCTTGAAGATGATTTTCACAATAAGTTATGCTTCCTGTTACTGGGCAGAATTATTCTTCCTATTTTAATTCATATCTTATTCCAAGATCGAATTACTCCTCACTTACTAACTTAAAATAACATGGAACCCAAGTTGGTGTGTCAGTTGGACAGATGATGGTGGGGTTCCCACGCACCAGATGTTTCTCAAGCCTGGCCCATGGGTTCCATGGCCTTAAACATTCATATATTGATTATGGAATTAATATGTTGCAAATCTTACCATGCATCACCGGTTACAGTAGAAAAATCTATAACTAAAACAGATTTAGAATAACTTAATATATCACTGCTCAGAAGAAAATCAATGGAATGCAATTCAATACGGATCACTGCTCAGAAAAAAAATCAGTAACTTAATATATTTAGAATATATAATCCAATGTTAACATCCAAAGTCCATTTGTTTTCTATTTCACAACCAAAAATTTCAATAAATAGATTCATCAATCATTTTTCTCTAATGAGTCTGTCGCTCATTGTATTACAACCAAATTTTGTAGTTCCAAGTTGTTTGCTCACTTTCCCACATGTGCAAGCAAATTCTAAAAATACAGAAAGAAAGAGTAGGGACATTATTTAGCTTACGTATGTTATGTTTATCCAGGAACTTCAAAACATCGACGACTTTCTCATCAACTACTTCACACTTGACTTCCACTATTTTAAGATATTGCAATGTTGCAGCTGATGTCCCTTTTTTTGAAGCAAATACAGTAGGGGAAACCCCTACTGTGGTAGTAATAGATATATATAAATGAAGAAAAGAGAGAACTGTACAACCAGCTAGGAAGCTGAGAACAAAAACTGAAAGATCTAAACCTACCAAACTCCCATACAGGAGAAGGCCTCAATATAAGCAGGTAAGGCCAAAAGCAAAACTGGAAGGACTAAAAAATCTAAACCAAGGTGTCTAACCAAAGTTGTGCTAAAAGTTTATCTTCCTCTTTTAATCTGTACAGTTGGAGTTTGACTGTGTTGATGAAGCAATCCTTCCAAGCCTGAAAAGATGGACCAACAGCTCTGAAGATTCTTGCATTTCTCTGTTTCCAGATTTCCCAAGCCGCGATGGAAAACACTTCCATAAAGAACTGATGTGGGCATTCACTTTTTGCCTTTTGGATGGTGTCAAAGAACTGAAGCTCGTGATCCCAGTTGATTCCCAGGAAGTTCCAGCAAGCCACACTGAAAGGACACTGAAAGAACAAGTGATATGTGTACTCTTCTATGTTGTGACTGCATAGGACACAGTTGTAATCTTCTCCCTCTATCTTGTAGTTCTTTCTCTTTAGTAGATTTCTAGAGTGTAGCCTGTCTCTAAACATCAGCCAGACAAATATTTTGATCTTCTTTGTAACTCTAGTCTTCCATATCCATTTGAAAGGTGGTGGAGGCTGTATTGAGCTGAAACTCATTGAATAAAATTTACTGGAAGTATATTTGTCAGTGCCCCATATGTAGCTCCAAGTATCATTTTGTTGCTGTTGTTGCTGTGCTTCGGCTATGATCTGGTTCAGTGCATGAAGTTCCTCAAGTGCCTGTTCAGATAATGGGATATGAAAATTATGTTGGGGATCAGAGTTACTCATGTACTGTGCAACTGAAACCTTCTTGTTTCTAGCATATGAGAAGAGCCTTGGGAGTTTATTCCTCATGTAATGACCATTCCAAACATCATCCCACAAAAGAACTGTGTCACCTGATCCCACTTTGGCAGATGCTATTCCTCTAAACTGATCACAGAATTTCATGATATCTTTCCACCAAAAGGAACCTTTTTCTGAAGTAGCATGGGGAATTTGTCCATTGGCATAATGTGTGTTCCAAATTAGCTGTACCCAGGGCACATTAGCTTTATTATAGAATTTATGCAGGTGTTTGATAAGCAAGGCTTCATTTAGGATTTTCAGGTTTTTTAGGCCCAACCCTCCCTTCTCTTTTGGCATGGTTACCTTAGGCCAGGCCACTAGAGGCTTTCCTTTTCCTGCGATGTCTGAACCCCTCCATAAGCCATGCTTTCTTGCTCTGTCGATTGAATTCAGGTTTGTGACATGCATCTTTAGAGTGCACATTGCATAGATTGGTATGGAGGAGACTGCGCAGTCAACATAAGTGGATCTTCCAGACATTGTTAGCCATGTTACTGTTGCTGTGATTCTTCTTTCAATCTTATTTACCAAAGGAGCATGGTCTTCAACCCTCGGTTTTGTTGTACCCATAGGCAGTCCAAGATAAGTGAACGGGTATGTCCCCACTTGACAACCAAACACCCCTGCAAGTATTTGTGCTTCTTCATTTGAGATATTGATGGGAAGTAAACAAGACTTAGCAAAATTGACCTTTAATCCTGTTGATTGGCTGAATGTTTGCAACAGTCCCTTTAGGCAGAAAAGTTCCCTCTGCGAAGCTTTCATTACCAAAATAGTATCATCCGCGTATTGGACAATTGGGAAATCTGTTGTATGGGTAAGATTTAAAGGATAACTGAAGATTCCCAGTTGGCATGCTCTATTAATGATATGCTGTAGAAGCTCAGCTGCAAGCACAAATAACAAAGGGGATAGGGGATCTCCCTGTCTGACTCCTCTCTTACACTGAAATTTTTTTCCTGGTATTCCATTTAGCAGAATGGAAGAGGATGCAGAACCCAAAATTTCTTTCGTCCAAGCAATCCATTTATCTGGGAACCCAAGTTGATATAGCATGCTGATAATAGTATTGTGCTCAATTGTATCAAATGCTTTTTCAAAATCCAATTTCAAGATCACAATCTCTCTTTTGGAGTGATGGCATTGATGTATGTATTCGTAGGCCCAAGCCAAACAATCCTGGATTGTTCTGGTTTTTATAAAACCATATTGATTTATGTGTATAAGCTGAAGGATCACTGCTTGTAATCTTTTAGACATTAGCTTAGTGAGTAGTTTTAGCACCGAATTTAACAAAGAGATAGGCCTAAAATCATTCACAGCAACTGGATTGTTGACCTTTGGTACTAATGTGATGAACGAGCTGTTTATAGCCTGCAGACTGACTGTGCCATTGTAAAAATCTTGACATAGCTGATAGAAGTCCTCCTTGACAATATGCCAGCATTTCTTTAGAAATAGAGCATTGAAACCATCTGGGCCAGGAGCTTTGTCACCGGGCATTTCCTTAATGATTTGATCAATTTCCTCTCTTGTAAAAGGTTCAGCCAGGTGCTCTAAGTTAATGTTTCCATGTATCATGTCCTCCAAATTGAACTGCATTCGAGGCTCTTCTGTGGTGCCCATTCTTTTTCTGTATGTGTCCCACAGGATAGCTGCTTTTTCCTCATGTTGTACGAGGTCCCTTCCCTGATCATCCATCAGACTTGTTATGGTATTAAGCCTGTATCTCTCAGTAGCAGCTGCCATAAAAAACTTTGTTGGCTCATCTCCAAATTTCACCCACCTAACTGTGTATCTTTGTCTCCAATATTCATTTTTGTATCTCAGCAACCTGACAATATGTTGTTTTATGATATCCCTTAGATTTGCCTCATGTGCAGCCAACTGTCTTTGTTCTTCCAACTTGTCCAGAATCAACAACACCTCATTGCAGGCTTTGATTAGGTTGTTGAGCTTGCTTATCGTTTTGCTCCATCTCTTTAGGACCCTTCTCAATACTTTAAACTTAGCTGCAATTCTGGTTGCACTGTTAGTCGCCTGTGTTTGTACCCCCCATGCAGCTTCCACTATTTCCATGAACCCAGGATGTTGTAACCAGTAGTTTTCAAATCTGAAAGTTTGAGCTTTAGGTATTCTTGTACCTATTTGGACATTGCATGGAATGTGATCGGAGAGGGGCTTTGCCATTGGCAGCATGAAGGTACTTGGGAAGTTGGTAGTCCAAGCAAGAGAGGTGAAACACCAGTCCAATTGTTCCAAAAGGGGGGACTGTTGCATGTTGCTCCAAGTATACTTTCTACCCTTTAAGGGGATTTCAATTAAGCCCAGGTTGCTGATTATAGAGTTGAAAATCTCCATATCGTTATAATTGCCCCCTTCCCTGTTTCTATCTTCTGTCGATCTATAAAAATTGAAATCTCCAACAACCATATGATTTTCATTTGGGTCGATATCCAAATCATAAAGCCATTGCACAAATTGATCTCTTTGTTCCCCATGGCATGGACCATACACTGTAGTTAGAGTCCATTTTTCGGCATTTTGCCTTGCCTTGAAGCTCACTGTTACTGCAAATGAGGAAATTTGTAACACCGTTCCTTCGAAGACAGAATCATTCCAGCCCATTAAAATACCACCAGATGCACCATTAGATGGTGCAAATGCGAATTTACTGAACCTTTTTGGCGCGATCTTTTTCATGAAGGAGCAGTCAATTGATTCCTTTTTAGTTTCTTGAATACAAAAGACTGAACAAGAGCTTTCCTCAATCTTTGCTCTGATAGCATTTTGCTTGTCATCGTCATTCAAACCTCTAATATTCCAGTTCAAAACATTCCAGCTCTTATTTTGTGTACTCATTATTTAAACCACTCATATGCATCTGCTGTTTGTCAAGGGTCACAGACCCTTGATTTTCGATGAGCTGTGATGAAAGAATCTGAACGCAGCTTCGGCAGCCAGTAGCTATATCATAAGCAATGGAAAGTAGGCTTTTGCGATTGAACATGTACACTATGAAAGCTGATGATAAACAACTCAATCTGCTGTATCTGATAAAGCAACCATCAAATCTCCTACTGCATCTGTATAGTATCATCCAGTCATCCCATACATGACAGCAAATAGAATGAGCATTGAGATTCGTCGTGCTGACCAACAGAGTAATGTCTGGGAATGATAAAACGTCACGCATACGACAGTGATACCACATCAACCAGTTAGCACAGTACTGCCCACACCACAGAGTAGGGACATTGAAGCTTGTCGTACTAAGCAACATAGAAATTTCAGAACCCAATTCGAACACAAATCTCACAGAGCAACAGTCCCATGACCCCACAACTATTCTTTTTTGGTTGTATATCATTGTTCCACCATGTCTTCTGGCTTTGAGGTGCTATCTTGAGATGAGCTCGAATTCTTGTTCTTGGACAACACCTCTAGCGTCACCTCCTCAGGAGGCACGCCACATTTCTCCACTGCTACAGCCTGTAGAATATTTGGTGGTACTTCAGGATAAGGCCCCTTGCATTTTTGGAGGTCATTTAAATTTGGGAATTTAACAGGACCAGGAAACAAACAAGAAGAATTGACATGGCCCACAAATGCTTCAGAGCTGGTTGTTTTAGTGCTGTCTGATTCAGCAACCTGATTCTGAGTGCCTGGCCTGTGCCCATCATTGATTATATTCAGCCTACCACTCCTTCTGAGATTGTGAACTGACACAGGTGTGTTGCTTGCCTTTGCCTTGATCTCTCTGACTTTGAGATTTTTATTTGCACATATCAGCTTCTTTTTGGATGTAACCTTCTTATGTGCTTTTGTATCATGAAGCCTTCCATGATGTTCGATCTCTTTCTGTGTAGCTGAATCAAAAACGTTACTTTCAGCAGGCTGGGACTGATCCATGCTTTCATTTTCTAGACCCCATTGATTAGTTGCCTCAAATGAACGCCTGTTCCTTCTTGTGTAAACTTTGGTAATCCTCTTATGAATAGGAAACCATTTTACTTTGAGCTTCTTTCTATGATACACTTTAGATATGCTTTGCTCAGCCTTTAACTGTGAAATCCTCTGCCTGATGCTAATAGCACTCCCTGCTGCATTCACCTGGGGTGTAACATTCGGGTACAAGATGATGGGCTCTGTTGGCTCATTGAGAACTCTTGTAGGCAGTCCAGGAATGGTCAAGGGCCTGTTCTGATGTGATCCAGTGATAGCTGCAAAGGAGTCATACACGAAGTTCATATCCATATCAGTGGGTGGAAAGAAGGCAACTCCTGAACCTGAGGAACCGGCTTCATGATCATTGGGAGCCTGTCCAGGGGGGACCAACTGGAAGGTTGGCTCAGCCAATTCCTCTATAATGCAAGTCTGATGCTGAAATTGGTTCTTCAGTGGAGCTGAGTTGAAGGAGGCTGATATCCTGACATTGATGTGTTTATTGTGAGCTCCTACTTCAGCAGAGATGGCAGTGCTCCACCAAGCATTTTGGTCACCATTCTGAAATGCAGCTATCAACATACTTCTCAGCTGTTCTGAGTCAAAGGCCTGAACCCACTGAGGTTGTATCTGCGTGTTGTTGTCTTCTGTGAACTGCATTTCATGGCTGTTTAGGTTTTGCTTCTTGCTTGAAACTTGAAGAACAGCCTCAGGTCCCCTTCCTTGCTGCATAAATTGTGTCGCAGAGGAAGATGAAGTAGTGATAGATTCTACCCCAAAGCTCACTTCATGTTCCACTTGTTCTTGCCGTTGCTCAGGTTGCTGTTGCTGCTGCTGCTGTTGTGCCCTTTCTTGATTATCTTCCTCCTCTAGCCGTGCCGGCCCAACATTATTCTGGTTAGCCCTAATGAATCTAATGCGAAAACCATCAATGTTATGAATATTAGCATGAAAAACCATGTCCCTCTGATAAACATTTCCGAGCTGAATCAGGCCTATGCCATGTGGATAGGTTCTGCAGTGCCTAACCTGAAGATGCATATTTTGTGTAAGGTACAGCCTAATCTGCTGAAGGAACATACCATAATCCTCCCTGTTGATCTCTTCATCTTCGTCGATCGGAATCACAAATTCCTCATGGCTTCTGATGATGTTGCCATCAAAAGAACACTTAGCTCTTGATGTTCTGTGGGGCCCTCCATGGTCCAGCACCACCTCCGGTGAAAAGAAGGGATGTGGAACAATGACGAAGTTCTCCATGGGAGCTCTGTTGCCTGGCCAGCAGTGGATAGAGCGCAAGGAAGGCAGGGAGTTGCTACAAACAGTGAGATCTCTGGTATTAGAATGATTGAGTAGCTTGCTGTGCTCAGTCTGAGCTTTTGATGGGCTTTGGGCCAGTTTGATGACAGTCTGCTTGATTTTCCACTGAAACTTACTACGGGATTTTTTCTTGAAGCAGAACCTCTCTATATGGCCATAAGAGAAGCAGGATTTACATCTAATTTTGCTCTGACAGTGCCTAATGAAGTGACCAGGACTAAGACAACGGAAGCACACTCTGCTATCATTGTCAGAAATCCCCTTTGACTCCTCCAGAAATTTACCATTATCGACAGGGAAGACATTCGGCCTATGAGCAATGTGCTGTTGTGCAGGGTTCATCAAATGTTGCTCACTGTTCAATGGCTCTTCCCTGAAAATCTGGGTTTTAGCCTTGGGGAGGAAAGAAGTATCAAACTGTCCACAGGCCCTCTGTTCCCCATGCCAAGCTTCACAATCTTTTGTCTGGATACTTTCCCAGTGAGCTGCTCTGCCTGTGCTTTTGACCTGGTCATACAGCAAGTCATTTAGATTGGCTTTGCTCTGGTCAGCTGACCAATGTGGCGTTGCCTTCTTCTGACCCTCCTTTGAAATTTTTTGAAAATTCTGCATGCTGCTGTGAAGCTTGCTGAACACTGAACTAACACCGATCGACGATTGAACCGGAGAAACCATGTTTGTAACTCTAAATGAATCAGAAGAAGGAACTGGGCAGTAAAAGTCACCAATCCTGATTGATCTGAAAGTAGGGAACGTGGCAGGCTTGATTCGAGCAGATGAATGAAAGCTGGGACTGGATTTTCGCAAAGGAGAAGGTTGAATCAAGTTCTTTTCAAAAGCAACTCTGCGATTGTGTTTCTTGGACTTCTTTCTGTATGAAACAGTAGTCCATTCCTTCTCTTGTTGCTTGTTCCAAACAATCTCATCCTTTTTCCAATTTGGTGTGCCATCACGCCACAGGAAGCAATACAGATCAAAATGCTTATTCGTGAATCTCTCCAAAGAGCGAATATAGAGCCCAACTTGCTTAGAAGCAACCGAGAATCGAAAGTGACGGTCAGATTCAAAGTGAACATGAAAACCAGCAGGTGTTCCTCCCAGAACCGAATGAAGAGCAAGGCTCACTGATTCCTCCGTGAGCCTGAAAGTGAATCGACGAAAGACAGCCAGCATGTAGAAGGAACCATCTATGCAGGATGAGGGGTGGTGTACCGACGAGCGGAAGCGCGCAGCAACTTCCGCCTGGAGACGACGACCAGCGGAGAAATCCAGATCTGCTGGGACTACCGATGCGCAGTCCATGGCCGGCAGCGGCGAGCTTCAACTCAGGCGGTTGCATGGAGGCGAAGGGCGGCGGCGCCGGTGGGGGATCGGGCAGAGCGGGTGCGTCGGGCGGAGGAGAGGGCGAGAGCGCGTGCGGGAGCCATTACCGTTCCTCTCTTTTGCTCTGTGGGACCATATTTCATAAGCTACTAGAGTTGGCAGCTGATGTCCCTTTTGGATCGGGGCTTCCTTTTATATCGACGTTATGTTTAGGCCCCTGCATTAAAAACAATCATTTTGCAAAGACCAATTAAAGCCACATATAACAATTCTTACTACGTTGCAGCATTATTCAGTTCAGAAATTTTATACCTTGGAAAATAGCTGAAGAGTAAGCTTCTCTAAAACTGGTGAATGCTCAAGAATACATGATAATGCACTTAGATCAGGCACACACCAATTCTCGTTTAGCAACAATTTCTTCAAGTTCCTAAATGTAGGGCACCATTTCGAGTTCCGTCTGAAAATGAACTGCATAGAACCCAACCAGTGGTCAACACGATGATTTTTCTTTTCTCTAACAAGATGAGGAATCACATCTTTTGTATAATAAGATGAGAAATAACATGATGATCTGTGAAAACAGCGAGTAATGCACACAGTAAGCGTGCAAATGTTATGCAAACTCCCGTGATGGCTTCACATGCTGCAACATAATCAATGGGCGGTGTACTATACTATGGAGTAAAAAAGAGAAGTGTAAGCATACCGTTTCGGATTCAGCTGTAAGCGTCAAATTCTCAGCAGCAGATAAGCCTTGAAGGAGCACACATGACGGGTCTTCTTCTTCTAAGCCATAGCAAGGTTGGCATTTCAAAGCTCCACAACTTTCAGCAACAGTACGGTTGCACAGGTCAGCACAGTCAGAACGTATCGCAACAACTGCCTCCACTAATGACGGCATTGTCTCAAGCACAGGAGCTCTTTGAAAAGTCGAGGCACAGTGAAATAAGATTTGGGGTATGAATGCGGGTGCGGATACTCTGACTGGTTGTTGTGCAGTCAGTGAAGCTTAGGCGCTTTAAGGAATGGGATGAGATCCTGTTGCAGGCTTCAAAGCAACACATTCTGATATGTAGATCTTGCAATGCAGGACAGCTTGAGAAGTTAAGGATGATGTCCATGAACGTCACGTGGGCAAACTCTAGCCTCGTCAAATGCTGAGAGGCGAAGACTAGATGAAGGTCATACAGCTCAACCCAGGGAGCAAAACTCTTACAGATGTCCAGTTGGATCACCTGGGCTTTGCATGCCACCACATTCCGGACCCAGAGGATGACACGTGGAATGTCAACTCGAGACGAGAACTCACAGGTCCGGAGCTCGAATTCGTCAATTGGCGATCCCGCACGGAGGAGCAGTAGATGGTCCACGAACTCCCGGATCTTGGCAACGGAATCCGGAGTGATGATGTGCAGGGCTCTGGTGGACTTCCAGAGGTGACGCCAGCGCTGGGCGAGCAAGCACGTCCGCACAACGTCCTGGATCGGGAGGAAGGAGAGTATGTGCTGGAGGGCGTCGTCAGGCAGGGCGCCGATGTGGTCATGGCCAAACTCCTGCACCGGCGCCGCCGCGGCCGCGGCCGGTCCCTTGTCCTTTCTCCCTCTTTTCTTCGGCGGCATTCCGTCGAACAGGCTGCACGCAGGCAGGCGTCCACGCTGCGGGGAGAAACCCTCAGATCGCGCCACGAAGTTGGAAGAATAACGGAATAGTGAAAAGGATGACAGGGGATTGAGGTAGCGGTCGACTCACCTCAGCTGGCCGGCGAGCTTATGCTCCTGCGGTGGCCGCAGCAAGCGCGACGCCGACGGCGACAAGCTAGACGAGAGTCACGAGACAGACTCCCGGGGCGTGAAGTTAGATAAACACGAGGGGAATTGGGAATTTTGGTCGTCGTCGTCGGGCCTGCGGTTTGCGGCGGACGCTACCGACCCCGCAAGTCATAGACCTCGTCCAGTAGAAACCCGCGCTCCGGCTTCTTCGTGTTCAGCCGGAAGGGGTTGTTGCATTGCTTCGTAATTTTAGTTTGTGTCTATCTCTTGTCCATAAATAAACGGAAATGATTTGCGTACATAATCTAATATATCCCGTGTTGCTGGACGTACTGCTGGGGGCCATCCTTTGATTAATCTGATATATATCCTGCATGCATGCTTTGAACCACATGAATAGTTGCAACCGTGAGAGCATCTTCAGCAATGGACCTCAAAACAAGACCCCTACTTTCATTTTTCAGGCCAGCATGCAAAAATGAGGGCCCAAAAAATAGCTTCAACTCCAGCAGTAAACTGGCCCAAGAGCCTATTTCGTGTGTGACCCATTAGTCAGAGTAAAAGAAAAAAATCTTTGATCCATCTCCTTCCCAACACTGCGACGCCGCCCGCCGCCACCGCTCCGCCCTGCCCGTCGCCCCCGCCCCGACCACCGCGCCGCTCGCCTGCCCGCCGACCACCGCCCGCACCGTAGCCCGCCCGCCCGCCGCCCACGATCCGGCCTCCCCCGTCACGGCCGCACCTTGCTCAATCCCCCGTCACAGATTTTTTAACTGTGCGATCAGTAATAATGGAGGCTGACGGCGGTGACGGGGCTGGTATGACCAGCGAGCCGCCGCGCGGCGGCGGCGGCGGCATGGGGGCAGGGAAAGAAGGGCCGCTGCTTTTTGGCGCCCGGTTGTGCAAAGACGAAGAAGAACAAGAAGGCGAGCCAGCTGCCGAAGCCACGCCACAGGGAGCAGGAGATGCCGTTGCCGCCTCGTCTGAATCCCCGGCGGTGGCGGCAACCGTTCTTTTCGGCAAATCCAGGCTCCGCTGCTCGCTGTGCTCGGGCTCCCTCAAGTCTTCGATCTACATGGTCAGCCGCGCCCTTGCAAATTCGCAAATCTGTGCTGTGCTTTCGCTCCTCTTTCCTCAAAGTTCTGATTTTCCTTTTTTGCCCTACTGGCGGTCAACGTTGGCTGGCCGGCGTTCAGTGCGCGGCAAGGCACTTGGCTTGCTGCAGGTGCCGCGATGGCGGGGCCGCCTCCGCCTACGCTCACTGCCCCGCCCTCGACCTCTTCTTACGCGACCTCCGCGTGCCCTGCGCCTTCGAGCCCTACGGCTGCAAGCGCATCGTCCCCTACCTCGGCGGCGTCGGCGCCAACCACGCGGGCCCGTGCGACCACGCGCCGTGCTTTTGCCCGGAGCCCGGCTGCGGCTTCCTCTGCGCGCCGCGGGCGCTAGCCACGCCCCTCGCGGACGAGCACGCCTCCTCCTGGCCGCCGGCCGCCAACGAGATCGGCTATGGCGTGCGGGAGGAGGAGGGAGAAGAGAGAAAAAAAAGAAAAAGAAGAGGAAAAAAGGAAAATAAACAAAATGGTGGGACCCACGAATGAGAGGGGGGATTAGAGGACCCTAGGAATGGGGGGCTGGAGATGGAATTTGAGGGGGCATGCAAAATGAGAGCTCAAGTAGGGTTTCTGCTGGAGTTGATTTTTTGGCTCAAACTCTTAAATAATAGAGTAGGGCCCCAACTGGGGGCTTTGCTGGAGATGCTCTTATAGATGAAACTTAGCACAATGATATATACTAGAGATAATATGAGCTACCATCTATATTTTTTCTAAAATCTTTTCACGCACATTTGAGGGTGCATTCTATGTTAGTAGCGGTAACACTATGGTTAATCCTCATGATTATTATCGAAGTGTTGACACAATGACACCAGCTCCACCATCGTGAGTGGGTAAGCCAACCGGTACGCGCCGCTGCCGCGCCATGCATGTTCCGGATTATTCATTACCAAGCAATCTCTACTACTTAATAAGTCTTGTCGTCGCTCGAATAATCGAGAGAACGGCAAATATTTGGTTCGGGGAACAACGATCAATCGAGGAATCGATCTAGGGCACTCAGAGAGTTTTTATACTGGTTCGGGCCTCCCGAAGGATAATAACCCTACGTCCAGTGTTTCTCGTATTGAATAGGGTGGTGTGTATGATCTACAATGCAATGCCCTCTCATCGGAGGGTTACATGTATATTTATAGTCCTTGTTACCGTCTCTAGGAGTCCTTGCCTTGTTCTACAAGACTTCCGATCTGCAGTAACAGATCCGGAGTCTATCTACAAGTTCCCTTTCGTGCGATACAAGTCTTCGAAAAATACCAAACTAAATCTTCGGGAATATCTGAAAATATGGGTTACGACATAAGCCCCCGAACATGTCACTTGGCTGATTCGTCTTTGGTACGAAGAGGTCTTCATCTTCATGCGAACTTCGGACAAGGGATATGTTCTTTACTGAGCACACATACTTCAGATATTCTTATCTTCGATCCTTGAGTCATCAGAACAGTTTACCGAACTGAGCCTTCGGAACAACCGGTCACACAGGTCTTCGGAACAACTGAACGAACTAGGTCTTCGGAACAACTGATCGAACCAGGTCTTGGGAACAACTGCAACCGCATTGAGTGATCGGAATAACCTTGCCTTCAAGTAATCTTATAATCACCAGGTCTTTTAGATTTTACCATATCGAGCTTGTTCAACTCAAACCCAATGCTGTGATGATGCTTAGCATGTTTGCCATCTTGTGTGAATGTTGATTGGGCGTAGCCCCCTACTTGAATCTGTGGCGCCATTATCACCAGCCCCGGTACTACAAGGGTCAGATGATGGTGTTTTCAGTAGGCTTCGTACTTAGGAACAAATCTGATTTCATCCCGTATCAATACAAGTCTTCCTGGAGCGGATATGACACCAAATATCTGATCTTGGACATGGGGAAGAAGAATACCATAATCAAGCTTGACGGCTTGATGCCGAACCATGAGAAGTGGGACAAGGGTCTTCCGACCTATGTTCCTCGATTAACTAAGATGATAGCCAGGGTCAATGAGTTGATCAAGTTGGGCTTGAGAGGAGAACATGTTGTGGAAGAATTCGTCCGAAGACGCATCTTCCCTCTTCAGAAGCGTGACCCACTGGCTATGTATTATACAGGTCCTGGTGAACCTAATTGGTTGCCAGTTGGAGGTAGATGTCCATCACTCATCAACGTATCAGTATATACTTGATATCTGATTTTTGTTTGATAAGCATGTCATCTTTTTCTCTCCTTTGCAGCTGTCGAACTCTCCGAAGACGATGTCTTCAAGAGAGTATACGATATCATGGGTACTGGACCAAAAGATAAGCCTTCGACACTACCTCTTCCTTATAGTGCAGAAAATCTACCTCCCGAGGTATGTTGATCGTAGATCTCCTCGCTTTGCTTGAGGATATATTTTCCGCCATATTAATCTTGTGTTCTGCAGAACCTTTATGAACCTGGCCCCGACGACGTCCAACCTGATGTTGATATAGTCATCGGGGACAGTGACGAAGAAGACAACGGTGATCGGGAGAAGGATGCAGCCGTTGCCGATGATGCTACCAGCTCTCTTGAGCGAAAGGTGGCTGCTGTTGCTGTTGTCAAGCAATCTGAGGCACCAGGAGAAACCGAGAGGGCTGGACCAGCTACCGATCCCACGTCCGGTAATACTCCGGTGGGTGCCGAAGCCACTAGTCCTCCTCCACCTGCCGTCGAGTCTTCGAAGCCCCCAGCTGGGGCGAAGACAAAGACAACGACTCGCAAGCGCTTCCGAGCGGCTACTCCTGTAACTCCAGCAGCTCCAGCAATTGTTGCTCCTGATGTCCCTGAACTTCCTCCGACTCGCGTCGCCAATCCTCGTATCGGCGATCAGGTACCCATCGAAATAGTTTTCGGCAGTCTCTTTAAAGGGTTTTCCAAAATCTCTCAAGTCTTGTCTTCCCAGGCGACATCTGCTTCTAGCCCTGCTGCCAAGAGAAGACGCTTCCGCACGAAGAGGTATACTTCGTGGGTGTTCTTACCAAATTCCCTTGCTGCTTGAAATATTTTTATCCGATCTTTTGATGTGTGATCATGCTGTAGTGTTCTATCTTCTTCTGCTAAACTTGCTCCTGCTGTCAACCCTCCGGCCTCGAACGTACAACCAGTGACCGAACAAGCCCTAGCTGTTTCTGCTTCTGCATCCGGGACAAACTGGGGAGAACGTGTTCGACAAGCTGAGCCAGGAGGTCGTTGCTACCAGGAAGTGGCATCTGCAAACTTGCAAGCGCCTTACTGACAAAATCAAGCAGAAGGATGGAGAACTTGTTGCTCTTCGGAAGAAACTTTCTGACACTGAGGCTGCCTATGCGTCATCTGGGAAAGATGATAAAATTCGAGAGCTCGAAGCAGCTCTTATTGCTTTGAACAAAACTCATGACGAAGCAAAGACAGCTCATGCCAGAGAGATCACCGATCTGAAAGCTGAACATAAGGAGTACCTCAAGGATCTGCATGTGGAAAGAGAGGCTTTATCGAAAACAGCGGAGGGTAATTCTCCCTGTCATATGCTGTTTACTTTTTACCTTCTGCATATCCCTGAAGTAATCTAATATCTTCTGTTGTAGATTTGAGCTCCAAAAATGAAGCCCTGAGCACTGAGAACATAGCCAAGACCCAAGTGATCCAAACTCTGCAAGCGGAGGTGAAGAAGCTGAAGGATGCCAACAAGATCCTGTCCGCAGAGAAGGCCAAACTTGCTGATAAAGTTGCTGATAGTTTAGTCAATGGCTGTGCCTTTGCTTTGGCTGCTCTGAAGAACCGTCATCCTGAATTGGATGTGAAGATTGTAGAACAAGGCTTTACTTGTAATGTAGCTGATCGTGATGCGCTTGTTGACGATCTGATGGAGTCAGCCGACAAGTTCATCATGGATTTGAACTTAGAAGTACCTCCTTCTGATGAGGAGAGGCCTTGAATTGCTTGTAAAGCCCTGTAATCAGACAATATTTTGATGCAAGATTGGAGCTCAAGCTCCTGTTAATTTGATTTAGATATGCATAGTAGCCCAGCCCCCTGCTTTTTTGGGTACAGTTTTAACTGTATGCAGAAAAGCATTATCACTAATATGCACTATCTAAATAACACAGAAGAAGGCGTATTAATTCATTAATTCATTGACGCTTAGCTTTGCATGTGACAAGCTACGTTTGAACTAATTTTCTGAAATTGTTCCAATTTGGAACTCATAATAGCTGTATAACATTTGACTTTGCACATAGCAAGTTATGTTTCAAGCTAAATAATGGGGGTGTTGATCTTGCAACGTGGTCTGGAAGTTGGCACTTATAACTCGATGGCTAAGGCTCTTACTGCAGACACTCGGGGAGACTTACGAAACTTATGAACCATTGGCGGCTATCGTGTAGCACCAGATGACATAAGACTTGCAGTCTGTTTGGGTGGTTGATCGTGCAACCGGCCTAGGGAGAGCCGCTTATTAACCTCATGGGCTAAGGGTCCCTCGCTAGAACATCATGGGGGTCAATTAACTTATGAACCACAGTGTGGCTAAGCCTTATGACCAATCTTGCCTGAAGAGGCTGTTCGTACCGATGCCTTATAACCCTCATGTGGCTAAGACATCAGCCAAACTAGTAGACCGACCTGGGTCAGCCTTTGGAATCTTGCACAGTAGATAGAGAAACTGAACACACTTTATTCATCAATCAATGGATTACACATAAAACTTTCTAAGCTGATCAGTGTTCCATGTTCCAGGCAATATATCGCCATCAATATGGGCTAAGATATAAGCCCCCATGCCAGCATCTTCAACTACTATGTAGGGTCCTTCCCATGGAGAAGACAACTTGTGCTTATCCTTGGTAGTGATATCTTTCTTGATCACCAGATCCCCCACGTCTAGATGGCGACCGACCACTTTGCGACTGTGCTGCTTCTTCAGAACCTCCTGATAATGTTCCACATTATGGAGTGCCGTGTTGCGTTCTTCTTCGAGGAGCAGTAGATCAACCTCTCTAGAGATCGACTGGTCGTCTTCATAGAAATTGGTGATCCGATGAGCCCCCAAGTGAATCTCGGGTGGCAGTGCGGCATCAGCGCCGTAGACTAGGAAAAATGGAGTTTCCTTTGTAGCTCTACTGGTAGACGTTCATGCTGACCACAGAACGGTCGGTAACTCTTCGATCCAATTCTTGCCTTTAGCTGCTAGCTTCTCATACACTCGCGCACGCATCCCCTTCATAAGGATCCCGTTGGCTCGCTCAACAGCACTATTGGTTTGAGCATGGGCCACCGAAGATGTTGGATGAATGATACCGTGATCGGCACAGAATCTCTCGAACTGACTACCAACGAACTGTCGGCCATTGTCTGATATCAGCTTCTTAGGGACTCCAAACCTTGTGACTATACTCCTCATGAACTTGACAGAAGCGACCTGAGTGATGTTCACCACCGCCTCTGCCTCGATCCACTTGGTGAAAGTGTCAATGGCGACGTATAGAAACTTGTATCCTCCTTTGGCTTTTGGAAACGGTCCCAATATATCAACTCCCAGACAGCAAAAGGCCATGTGATAGGAATTGTATGCAACTCTTGAGCATGCCTTGTACTTTGCCTACTGAAGAATTGACAGGACTTACATGTCTGCACTAGGTGGATGGCGTCTTGCTTCGCTGTGGGCCAGTAGAATCCGTGCCTGAATGCCTTGCCGATGAGAGTGCGATAAGCCGCATGTGCACCGCAGATCCCACCGTGTATATCATGCAGTAATCGAATACCATCTTCCGTCGAGACACACCTTAGCAGAATCCCATTGAGACCTCTCCTGTAGAGCACATCGTCGATCAACACGTACTGCTTGGACTTGCGTGCCAGCCGCTCTGTGGCCGCATCATCATCTGGGATAGGACTGTTTTCGAGAAACAGGTGAATTGGTACACGCCAGTCTTCGACAGAGCCTTCTCCCGTGTCGATAACCATCAACTCCACTTCGTCATGCGTGCTTGCCGCCGATGGCTTGTGGAGCTTTTCTAAGAACACATCATCTGGGACTGGAGATCGTGATGAAGCAATGCAAGCTAAATGATCAGCGTCACGATTGTCCAGCCGTGGTACGTACCGCACTTCGAGACCATCAAACCCTTTCTCCAGCTTCCAAACTTCTTCAAGGTAATCAGCCATCTTCGGATCAGAGCATTGATACTCTTTCTGTATCTGCCGGGCGACTAACTGTGAATCCCCTTTCACGAGCAGTCGGCTGATACCGAGAGATTTGGCAATGCGGAGACCTGTCACGAGGCCCTCATATTCTGCAACATTGTTCGTAGCTTGGAAGAGCAATTGGATGGCGTACTTCAATACTTTTCCTGCTGGAGATATGAAAACAGCTCCAGAGCCGGCACCTTTCAATGTAAAAGAGCCGTCGAAATACATGACCCTGTGATCTGGATCTTTCTTGTCGTCATCACCATCATCGGTCCACTCTGCTATGAAATCCGCCAGAGCTTGTCCTTTGATGGCTGTTCGAGGGACATATTCGATCTGGTATTGACCAAGCTCTACAGACCACTGAGCAATTCTGCCGATGGCGTCCTTGCAATGCAAAACAGTCTGGAGCGGTCTATCCAAGACCACCTTGATCGGATGAGCTAAAAAGTAATGCTTCAGCTTTCTGGATGTCATCAAAACTGCGTACAAGAGCTTCTGTACCATCGGGTAACGCGTCTGGGCATCTTTCAATATTTCGCTAACGAAATAAACGGCGAACTGTTTGGGCCCAGCTTCTGTTTGCCGTTCAACTGTCAGCGCAGCGCTGACAACTGAATCCGTAGCAGCAACATACAGTAGTAGTTCTTCATTTGGCTGTGGGGGCTTCAGGGTGGGCATGTTTCTGAGATAAGCTTTGAGCTCTTTGAATGCCTCTTCTGCCTGATCATCCCACTGAGAACCATCTTGATTGCGTAATAACTTGTAGAATGGCATACCTCGTTCTCCCGATCTCGAAATGAACCGGTTCAGGGCCGCCATCATGCCTGCAAGCTTCTGGACTTCTCGCCTGGTCTTCGGAGGCTTCAGCTTTTCAAGAGCCGCGACTTTGACTGGGTTTGCATCAATACCTCTCTCGGAGATCATGTACCCCAGTAGTTTTCCAGACTTCACCCCGAAGACACACTTGGCAGGGTTGAGCTTCATCTTGTACTTTCTCAGATTGTCGAAGGTTTGCTTCAGGTCTGCCAGGAGATCATCGGACTTCTTTGTCTTGACAACAATGTCGTCAATGTAGGCTTCGACGTTCTTCCCGATCTGATCCTCGAAGACTATGTTGACACACTTCTGATAAGTACACCCAGCATTCTTCAGCCCGAAGGGCATTGTGATGTAGCAGAATATTCCGAACGGCGTGATGAAGGCTGTCCTTTCTTGATCATCGATGTTGAGACTAATTTGGTGATATCCAGAATAAGCATCAAGAAAACTTAATAACTCACTAGTGGATGTAGAATCTACAATCTGATCTATCCTCGGAAGAGGGTACTCGTCTTTAGGACAAGCTTTATTCAAACTAGTGTAATCGACGCACATGCGCCAGGATTTATCTGGCTTCGGAACTAGTACAGGATTTGCTAGCCATTCAGGATAGTCTACCGTTCTAATGAACCCGGCTTTGAGAAGCCTAGTGACCTCCTCATGTATGGCGTCGCGTTTGTCCGGCGTGTACCTTCGCTGCTTTTGCTTGATCGGCTTGAAGGCCGGGTCGATCCCCAATTTGTGCTCGATCACCTCCCTGGGGATCCCGGGCATATCAGATGGCTGCCATGCAAACACATCGATATTCTCCCGGAGGAAGGTTACGAGCGCGTCTTCCTATTTGGGGTTGAGATCGTCCCCGACGTTGGTCTTCTTGCCGGGGTCGACGAAGCTGAGGCTGATCTGCTTGCTGCCCTTTTTAGCAGGTTCATCTTCCTTCGTGCTTGGCTCGTTGACAGTCTTTGCTGGCGCTTGGGCGGCCGCTGTCGACGGAGATGCCGCATCTGAAGCTTTCGTGTCGGCGACTGCTGCTATCTGCCTTTGATCTTCTCGAGGAGTTTTTGTCTGGCGCTGCGAGTCACGATCCTTCGAATCGAAGTGGCCAGCTATGATCAGCGCGTTGACGTCGCATCTCACAGCCTGGTCTTGATCAGCGCAAAGTGTGATAACACCCGCAGGTCCTGGGATCTTGAGCATGGCGTAGGCGAAGTGCGCAGCCGCCATGAACCTGAACAGGAACGGCCTTCCCAGGATGCAGTTGTAGGCAGATTCGAAGTCAGCCACCTCGAACGTCAGGACTTCAGTTCTTCTGTTCTCTCTCGAGCCCACTGTCACTGCTAACTCTATCTTCCCAAGAGGACGCGAAGACACCCCAGGCAAGATGCCATGGAATGATTCCTCAACTGGTCGGAGAGCGGTGAGCGGTAGGCCCATCTGGTCGTATGTCTTCTTCATCAACAAATTGAGGCCACTTCCGTTGTCGATCAACGTCTTCGCGACCTTGTTTCTGTGGATAATGACCTTGGTGACGAAGGGCAACTCTGGGTTGCTCAGCAGAGTCTTCGGGTGGTCATCGGCATTGAGCGCGATCGGGGTATCCGACCACTCTAGTCTTCTAGAACAAGGTTCCGCCATAGCCACCTCCCTCTGCAGCTTCTTGTACTGACTCTTCGACGACAGAGCGGAGCTCCCTCCGAAGATCATGTTGATCTCCGGGTACCTCTCCTCCTCGTCATCGTCATGATCTCTGCGACTTCTGTAGCGTGGGCGTTCATCCCGGTCATCGCGCTCTCTAGACTCTCGATCTCGGCGCCCGCGGTCTTGATGCTCCCGATCTCGGTGTTCCCGATCTCGGTGCTCTCGATCTTGGTTGTCCCGGCTCCGATCCTCTTGTCTAGCTGTCCGCAAGATTTTGCCTTCTTCCAGACGCTTCTTTTCGAGCTTGAGGTAATCGAAGCACTCTTCGAGTTCATGGTTGGGGGAGCGGTGTATCGGACACCACTTGGCTACGCCTTCGGGTCGACCTCGCTTCTTGCGGAAGTGATTGCGATCCGATCCCGACCGATCAACCGCGTTCACCTCCCTGTCTTCTGACTTCTTCTTCGGAGCCTTGCCCCGGCCGTCGGAGAGGCGAGCACGGGCATCAGCCGCCTTAGCGCAGATCTCTGCCAATCGGAACAGTTCTACGGTAGTTTTGGGCTCGTTCTCCGCTATGGTCTCCACCATCTTCACATCCAGACATCCGTCTTGGAAGGCGAGGATCACTTCCAGATCGGAGATATCTGAAATTGTGTTCTTCATTAGACAGAAGCGCATGATGTAGTCCCGAAGATTCTCATCTGCCTTCTGTTTAACACCTCGAAGCTGCTCTGGGGTCGCGTTGCGATTGTACGATCCAAGGAAATTCCCCTTGAAGACTTCGCACAGTTCTGCCCACGAGTCGAAGTGGTATGCCGGGAGGTTCAGCAACCACGACCGCGCTGCTCCGGTCAGGGCGGTGGGTAGATAGTCGCACTTGATCCTTTCATCTTCTCCTGCAGCATCTATCGTCATGGAATAGATCGACAAGAACTCCTCTGGATTGATGGTGCCGTCGTACTTGTCGATAGACCCCACTTTGAACTTGGCTGGCCACTCAACAGTTCGGAGATAACTGCCCAGAGCCCTATACGGGGGCGGCTTAGGAGCCGTCTCTGGGCGCGTTCCTCTATGAGCTGGAGCGCCTGGAGTTTGTCGCTCTGGTTCCCCCCTTGGGGGATTGCCAGTTTGGTTCCTCCGCTGGTTCAGCTGATGTCTTGCATCTGATGGTTCTAGGTTTCGCCGTCGTCGATTGGGGTGATCAGAAGACGATCCATGCGAAGACGAATCGGCCCTCTGATCGTTGGTGGCCCCCAGGCGTCTGTGTACCGGAGTTCTAGCCGGAACCGCCACGTCTTGCTCTTGTTGAGGGATCACATGGCCGGCGAGTTCCACGACCTGCTGTACCATTGGAGCTAACGGTGTTCCGTCAGGGGCCATACGCGCAAGGGAGTCTAGCGCGGTCTGGAACCGGACAGCGTCGAAGTCGGTGTTGAGATTTCTTGGCGTCACACTGGATGGCACAACCGATCGAGATCTGATCGAGTCGATGGTGCGCAAATTGCTGGATGCCTCATCGCCACGCCCCGCCATGAAGACTTCTCTGGCCGGGTTGTGACCTTGATCTAGATCTCCCCCGATCTCTGGGTAGTCATCATCACTGAAGTCGGACTCGTAATCAGGATAACCGAGCCCGAATCCAGGGAAGTCCCGCCCTCAGTAATGTCGAGAGCGATCTTTTGCATCTTCGCTTCTAGGGCAGAGCTAGGTGGCGGATCCGAGGCGGATCCGTCTTCTAGGCGGGTTCCAAACGGAGAGCCCGATACCCGCGAGGCGATCTGGAACTCGGCCGCAGAATTCCGCAGTCCGAACATTGCACATGCAGCCGCCGGCGACGCGCATGGTGCCGCCGGCGAACTCTTCTCTGCAGATCCGTCCGAGGACGGGGCCTTCATGGCCGCCGGGGACGCCTCCTGCGCCACCGACGACGTCTTTTCCTGGAGATTCCCTTTCTTGTCCGCGACGAACGTGAAAGACCCAAACTTGAATTCGGCGCCCGCCGGGAACTTCATCTTGTTCGCCAATGCCATCTGATGCTCCAGATGGATCCTCAGCGCTGCACCCCCCCCACCTGGCGCGCCTCTGTCGTCGCTCGAATAATCGAGAGAACGGCAAATATTTGGTTCGGGGAACAACGATCAATCGAGGAATCGATCTAGGGCACTCAGAGAGTTTTTATACTGGTTCGGGCCTCCCGAAGGATAATAACCCTACGTCCAGTGTTTCTCGTATTGAATAGGGTGGTGTGTATGATCTACAATGTAATGCCCTCTCATCGGAGGGTTACATGTATATTTATAGTCCTTGTTACCGTCTCTAGGAGTCCTTGCCTTGTTCTACAAGACTTTCGATCTGCAGTAACAGATCCGGAGTCTATCTACAAGTTCCCTTTCGTGCGATACAAGTCTTCGAAAAATACCAAACTAAATCTTCTGGAATATCTGAAAATATGGGTTACGACAAGTCTCAAAGAGGTCGTCAGCCCGAAATTTTCAGCCTCAAATTTCAGCTTTCAGACCACCTGTTTGTATTCAAATCAGATTCAGATTTAAAGTTCAAATCGAGTTACATTGTCATATACAAACAGAAGCAATTTTAGTCTGAAACTGGCATGTGGTCTGTTGGTAGAGTTGTTTTGCTTTCCTCCTAGAGTCCTAGCCCGGGTTCGAATCCCAGCATCTGCAGCTATTTTTTGGGTCTTTTTTCCCTCCTTTCCGATTCGATGCACATGAGAAGATCGCAGACCTCTGGCCGACAGCTTTTTTTGGGTCTTTTTTTTTCCCCTCCTTTCCGATTCGATGCACATGAGAAGACGCAGACCTCTGGCCGACAGGGATAGAGAAAGGAGATTGGGAGGATTCGGCTGAAAGAGAAGACGACTTGCAGTTTGTGGGTCTCAGTAAGTAATATAAGCTATAAATAACGAAAAGAACGACACTATGCCACAAAATAGGGCGTGTCCTGTTGGTTTAGATGATTTTGTCACTGGTTAGTGGTGTGGGTTCGAATCCACCTTTTTGCCATCTATTTCCATTATATATTTTTTCCTTCATGGTAAAAAATCCTTTCATTGGCATTCCACCTATCTCCACAAATACATTCCAACTAAATGAAACAACATGATATTATATTTTTGGTACTTAAATTTTTCTAATTTGATTTCCTTAATTTTATATGTCCACACTGTTACAATATTCTCTTCAATTACAGTGCAAAAGTATGGCAACTTTATCGTGCAATTACCCATCCTGATTATGGGTCACGCGACAATTATGTAGATGATATGACTGATTTGCAAAATATTTACTAATTTTACTATAATTCTTTTATTGTAAAAATATTAGTGTCCCGTAGCAACGCACGGGTAAAATGCTAGTCAATAATAACGCCGGAAGGACACGGTTAAAGCGCGTCCATACGCGCATTAGCGGAACGCGCGTCCCCTCTCTCTAACTTCCAAGTGTCCCATATTTCCATTCATCAAACCAGAGGTCGACACGTGTCTTTGTTCAGTAGAGAAAGTAGCAACCCGTCCATGAAATAAGGATGTCGCTTTCAGCTGACGTCATCGCATTTATTACTCTATCTTAAAACTTTAAAATGTCATAGCTCTCACATACGATCTCCGTTTTCGATTCTGTTTTCACCATTGTGCTCTACGTGATGAGATGAACAAAACTAGATCTCACTTACATATGTTTTAATTTTTTTTACATGTACTACAATATCACAGAAATTGCTATTATGTTTATAACATAAGTTACTACATTGTAAATTTAAAAATGCTATAGCAACTTATGTGGTAAGGATTGTAGGAACTTTTGTTATGGGCATACTAATAATTTGAAAATTATACCAGATACAAGAGGTAGCAACTTCTTTTAGTATGATAGTAGCCACTTGCGTTGATACAAGTGTATCAATTTGTATATGAACTTATATACACATAAGTTGCTATCATAAAATGTATTGTTATTACACAATATACAACATAAATTAGTATTACATTATAGGTTAAAGATGTCACGCTATGTATTACATTTGTTTCTATCACAAAATACGTTGTAATGTGGTACACCATGAAGGTTGTGTTGCTATAAGAAATATAAAACTAAACTTACTACTAATCCATGTCATAATAAATTTCAATAGAAATCACTATATCTTGTTATATATAACATAATATAATATGAGTAGCAACTTATACATAAAGAAACGTAGCTTGTTTTGATGAAAATAGCATGCAGTAGCAATTTGTGTTATATACATAGTAGTAACTTCTGTTATCAAGAAAATTCTTTAAAAATATATGGAAGTGGGATCTAGTTTTGTTCGTCTTATTGAGTAGAGCACAACCGTGAAAACGGAATCGAAAACGGAGGTCGTATGTAAGAGATATAGTATTTTTAAAGTTTCTAATTTGAGTAATAAATATGCTGACGTCATCTACAGTACATTTCATGTAGTGAGGGCTAGAGGTATGGATTTGGCGTGTCCGGTCGCGTGTTAAACTTATCGATGCCGGAACAATATGGCGGCGAATCCTCCTCCGCCGTTTGCAAAAAGTGCACGACCCACCAATACAACGCCGCTGGCGATCTGCCCCGCACGAGGCTGTCCACGAACGCCACGGACCCGCTGCACCAGGTGTCCTTCTCCTCGCGTCGCTCCCGCCCGGCGCGGCGGGGGGTCGCCGCGCTCCGAGCTCGCACTGCCGGCGCAGGTCGCGTCCACGCAGAGGGTGCCCGGCCGAAACCCTCGCCCTAGCCTCGGCCTGCCGTACGGCGGCGTCGTGAATCTTCGGCGGCGGCCCGTTCTTCCTCATGCATGCCGATCGATCGGTGACAACGCGCCGGCGCAAGGGTCCCGTTACGCTACTGCATAGGAACATGGACGACCTGTCTCATGGGTACTTCGTCAGGATCAGATCGAGGGATATCAGTGAACTTTCAGCGCGTGTTTGCCATTGAGCATCGAATAGTTCATCGTGGAGTTGACAACAACTCACACATCGCTCGGGTCGGATTTGTACCACGTGCTCTCGTGCACGTACGCTTTCGACACAGCCACCAGCCTGCAGGGTCACGCCGTCGTTCGAGGTTTGTGATATATATATGACGAGACGAAGCTGGTCCCGACAAGGGTCGGGTACGTACGTACATGGTGCCGCAGATCGACCTGAAGCTGGCGCGGAGGGAAGCCGGACCTAGAGCATCGATCGCCGGCAGCAACTCGCTAGCTGGCCGGTTTCGATCGATGGTGAGCAAGGGGACTGTATGCATGCATGCTTGGCGTTCGTGGAGATCAAGCAGGCGGTGGTGGCGGACGGACTTAATCTGGGGTTGGGGATGGTCATGGGACGGCCGGCACCAGATGGCCGACAACATATGCTAGCTGGTGTTTGACCTAGAGAAAAACAATGCTCTCGATCGCGTGGAGGAAAACGACATGTAGCAACTTCCAGTTCACTTGGAGCTGCTAGCTGGAATTATTAGGCTGCATGTAGAAGCGCAAACATGCATGTGAATAATGCTCGATGACATGTCAATTCAGATGATCAAATTCGTACATGGTACTTCACTTGTGGGTGATGGATCACCTGAAGTACTGAACTGATAGCGCTATTATGGTCACTGTGCGTGTAGGGTTCTGAAAAATTAAGAGGTTTCCGCTTTATCCATGTATTTACGTTCAGTTTCTCCTTTTTCATATTATTTGTTTGCGAACAGAGTTATCTTTGGTTGCAAATTATGGACCTGCTAGCTTGATCAAAGCCAATCCAACAAGAGGTTGCAGATTAAAAGCCTACTGGATGTATGTTGTTCAGAATATATTTTACATTCAAGAACAGGTTAGTTCATATATGCATCACCGTCAGAGATCTTTTGGAACAAAATGATTTATTTTTGTGTCGCTGAGAAAGCAACAACAAGCTGAAGTCATTTAAGCTTTTACAGCATTCAAATTTGTTGCCTAAAAAAAATGACATTCAAACATGTGAACTATCTGTAGAAATTTTTTTTTTTTTGACCGAAGTCAATAGGGGAAACCCCAACCTATTTTTTTAACTTTTTTATTCCAGCCTGGTTATTCGCTCCCACGAGGAGTTGAACCCCAGGTCTGCTAGATGCTACTCAGGTGCTCTAACCACTAGGCTAGATGCCCTTTCGCTATCTGTAGAAATATTATGCTCTGAATTTTTTTACATGTACACTGGCTTAAAAATGACAATCACACTTTTACTGCAAGGTAATAGGCACCAACAGCGAGGTACGCGCTAGCTGCAGCTTATGTGTACAGGAGCTTAAGTGTGATTGTCTACAGATGTATGTACTTCCCTTGCAGATGGTGTTCTTGAAATTAGATGGGATAGCAGTCCATTCAGGGACATACTTAACCAGCATAAGGTAATTTTGATCAGCTGCTGTGTATAATTCACTTCAGCAGGCCTGGAAAATTGAAGAATCTGCTGTATATATATACCACTCTACTATTATAGATATCTGCCTTCTATGAGCTCAGGTGATCTCCAGATAAACATATGATATTCCATTATAGGATTTTTTTTTTTCAAAACACAGCTGGATTGGGTTCTATGAATTCTGTGGTCTCCTCCTGATACCCCAATGATTGTGTTCTCCTCCTGATAATGGCAGCAATTTATCTAAATAAAAGGTTATGGTGTAATGCTTCGGTCTGAATGCAAACTGAACCAACATCTATGCGATCATATTTGCCACATTGCTAGCTTTTTTTTTTATCTCTGAGGAATCCTTGTAAAATATCTGCTGATTTACGGAAACAAAGCATTAAAAGCATCAATGACTCAAATATATTTCAATATCTAATTATGATGATGTGAGGCTGTAATCATAGTTTTTCTTTTCCTAAACTTGTATTACCAGATTTTGACTCTGTCGGAGACAAGTTGTATAAATGGTTCGCATTCTTTACATTGACATGTTTTTATCCTTTTCATAAGTGTATGCCTAGGTTTATATCTTGAAGGACTAATTACAACGAATGAAGCTGATCTTCGATTCTGGTGCAAGAGATTCCTATGTATGCTATATGTCCTTACCCAACTATCTGAGATGCCAGGTTATTTTTCATTCTTCTCTGTGGAAGATATGATTAATGCAGCTAAGGAAGAAAAAAATCTTGGTGGAAGTTACTTCACTGCCATTCTATAAGTTATCTCGCTATTTAGTCCTGTTAGTAGTTGTCATACATTTTACATGTTGTGAAGATGATGTCACGACTGCGGATCAGCCAGATAAAACCTTTTAACTCTGACTAAATCGACATGCATAAGTGTTTATGGTGATCTGTTTAGGTTTAAGAGGATCGAGACTCGAGAGCCCAATCAAAAGAACCGTTTGACTATCAGCTTGTGTAATGTTATTTATAAAATTGTGTCCAAGTGCATGGTTGATCGACTTAGGCCTCTCCTCCAGGACCTTATATGTCCCAACCAGAGTGCTTTCATTCATGGTCGGCTTATTACTGATAATGCACTTATTGCTTTTGAGTGCATCCATACCTCGCAGCAACTGACAATGATTTTTGTGCGTACAAATTGGATCTTACCATGGCTTATGATCGGGAGCACTGGTAGTGACGGGGCTAGAAATTTTAAGATGGGTGTTCGGAGAGATCAATAGACGAGAATAATCAAGCAAAAATTATTTGGATTTCATTTCAACTTCTAAACTGAAAATTTCCTGGGATAGGAAACAAAAATTTCATCAAATATCTATGACAGAGGGGAACTGAAACAGAACAGGACAACGGGGACAGCTGAGAAGGGGGACAAACCCGAGGACGACATCTACGATGGGGAAGGTGCGCTCATCGCGAGAAGGGTGAAGGCCGCTTCACCTCATGCGCATGGAAGGTCCTTCACCTCGTGGCGCATGGAAGGTCGCTCCACCTCGTCCACCCCGTCCTCCGAGCGTGAAATCTATAGAGGATGCCACTGGGGAGGGAAAATGTGGACGCGACGACACGGTTCAACGGGGAGAAGGGGCATGGCGGAGTCATGGTTGCTCCGGCAGGGGGAGGAGGGAGAGAGCGACATCTGAGAGAGAGGGAAGGGGATCGATGAGGAGTTTGTGCAGCTAGTCCGGCAAGGTGACATCTGAGAGAGAGGGAAGGGGAGAGGAGCGGTGCGACAACTAGGGTGAGCGTTCGGTCATACTTGATGTTTCGGTCCTTTTTTATTTTTAATTTTGGGTTATTTATAATTGCTAGCATAAATGGATCTTATAATACATTAGTTCCAAGGTGGATAACCCTATAAAAGTTGGAGACATCAGGCCAATATCTCTGCTCATTTCTTGCATTAAAATTCTGACCAAGCTTCTAGCAAACAGGCTGCAAGTTGTCATCAGTTATTGATGTTAGCAGATTTATTACAGAGAGATGATACATTGGACTGGTTGCACCAACCTTTTGAGAAGGAAGAAATTGATAGGGTCATAATAGAGCTCCGAGCCAACAAATCACCTGGCCCAGATGGGTTTAACGGGGACTTCATTAAGAAATTTTGGCCAATCATTAAAGAAGACTTCTATAGGCTATGTGAGGCTTTTCATGAAGGAAACATTTGCTTACAGAGCATAAATGGATCTGATATTTATTAGTTCCAAAGGTGGATAACCCTATAATAGTTGGTGACTTCAGGCCAATATCTCTGCTCAATTCTTGCATTAAAATTCTGACCAAGTTTCTAGCAAACAGGCTGCAAGTTGTGATTATCCCCACGCCCTCTCCATATGCAATATTTCCTGTAAAAGTCGATTTGCTTAACAATTGTTGGTGGCACCACTACAAGGAAAACACCCCTATAGCAACGCATATATGCGTTGCAACAAGTCCATATTAGCGTTGGAAGGGTCTATACCAACGCTTCTAGTATCCGTTGCAAGAAGTGGCGTTGCAAGGTTTTCTACAACGTATATGTAAGCGTTGGTAACATGTAGGAATAACCGTTGCTAACTTGCAACGTATCTATTCAGGCTGTAGCAACACTTACAAGTGTTAGTATCCCGAGTGTCCAATCCATCTACTTTTTTGTATGTCACATATTCAGTTTAAAAATATTGCAAATCCGAACAATAAATTTCAGCTAAGTATGCTCAAAGATGGCAAAGTTTACTCAGAAGATTACTTATTTCATTAAAATATAAAATCTCAAATACAAGGATTATTACACGCTCTTCAAGCAATCATTTTGGTAACAACATCACAACAAGACTAAATAGTATAATCTAATACTATGATTAGATCCCCTTGGAATGTTTTCATTCTGCATAGACCCACTCTCAAAACTAAACTAAATTTCTTCAAAATATTTTCACTCTTGGTTATCTCAATGTTCTCTAAGCCTGACAAGAAAAACTCCAGTAAAGGCACAAGCATCCAGCATGACAAGTACAGCAACCATTCTCCTTTTTTCTTCTCCTGACCTCAGGACATCACGATATCAAACATCCCTGCAGTTGGAAACTCTTCTTAGGACAGAACTAAAGAAGTTAACGAATTCAATTATAAAATTCTACGCATTGAATAATTATGGATACCAAATGTAAACTTCTGCAACCCATGATTGACTGATAAAAAAAGCATCAAAATTACTTGTGTCTTGTATCACAGAATGCCCAGCAACCATATGTATATTTCTCCCTGCAAAGGCTGCATAGAGAGGAATAATTAACTCAACACCTTCTTTTATCAAATATTGTTTGTATGCTATAAGTACAATATCAATTTAAAGTAGAAAATAAAATTTTGAGCGCTTCAGTGTGCAGAGAACTATACTTTGTTTTAATCACAAGCTGAGATGACAAGATGCTCAATATTTATTTCAGAAGTATTATTGATAATCCATAATCGTTAAACAGTTAGGATCTGTTACACTATAATGAACTACATACCTCACGGCACATGTGTCAGTTGTTGCAAATTGAGAACACAGAGTTCAGTTCACTTGTAACAATTCCAGTCTTTGTAACCTGCAGATTTTGGGAAATCATATTGGATATTCAGAAAACAATCAAGGCTATTTTCTCTAACGATTTTACATAATGTAATTGACATGGAAAACTTTTAACGTTGTGAATTCAATCCAATACAATCACTAGTAAGATCTTCCAGAATCAATTGGCACCGCATTACTGCACAGACATCTCAGATGCCACATCAAGACCTATCATTCTTCCCCATTACAATTTGCGATCACAGATACTAAGGTAATAGACACAACGAAACCTATCAGTTACTTGCAGAATTGCCGCATCTTCAATTAGGTTGCCTCAAGGACTTGGCTAATGCTCATTAAATTGAAGAAATACAGGACGTATAAAGACAGAAATAATCAATGGATCCGGAACACAGATCAGAGATCAATCCATGTAACTGAAGGAAAAAAAAAGAAGTCCATACAGTCCATCACAGAGAACTAAGCGATTGGGATTTGATGGGAGGGGGAACTGACGAACCAGCACCATCCGCCGCCGCAGAAGATTGAGGAGCCTCCGCCGCCACCGTGCATCCAGGATTTGCCGCCGTGCATCCGGGATCCGACGCCGCGCATCCGAGATCCGCCGCCGCGCATCCGGGATCTGGCGTTGATGCGCATCGGCAAGCAGCCGCCGCCGCTACTGCACATCCATCGGCAAGGAGATTGATCAGTGATTGTGGTGAATTGGTGATACGAGAACCCAAAAGACCAAGGATTGAGGAGCTGCCTATATCCATCGAAACCTATAGGTAAAAGATTGGTGCGGCAGGTCTGCGGCTTGTTCCCCTTTATTTCGCGGAGGTCGGGGAGGGGACGGTTGTTTCGTGGAGGCGGGGGAGCCGGGGAGGGGCGCGCGCGTCTATTTCCGTTGCCAAAAAATGCACCTGCAACGCAATCTATTTCCGTTGCAACCTATCCGATGCTAAAGGTGGGTTTGTGTTGTAGTGCACACGGCAAAGGGCTAAAAGCACACGGCAAAGACTTTGCCGTGTGCAACACTCGGCAAAAGGCACTCGGCAAACATGTACCGGCAAACAGTACTTTGCCGAGTGCCTTTTATCGGGCACACGGCAAAGAGTTTGCCGAGTGCCCCACGTGGCACACGGCAAAAAAAAGTCGATGACGGCCGTTAGCGTGGAAGTATTCTTTGCCGAGTGCCGTGGGCCCAGGCACTCGGCAAAGTTTAATTGTTTGCCGAGTGCCTAGGTTCCTGGCACTCGGCAAACATTGGTCACTTTGCCGAGTGTCAGTGTATACACACGGCAAAGAATTGCATCTTTGCCGAGTGTTTTGGCACTGGCACTCGGCAAAGTATTTTTACACACGGCAAAAAATGGTTCCAGATTGCAATAAAAATTCTAAATCGACTACAACCTGGACCACAATCACCAAAAAACATCATATATCACATATATCAGCTCAAACATCATCACATATCACATATTTGAGCCCACATCATCACAAACTCAACATATCACATAAAAAGCTCCACCATCATCACAAACACATCACATAGAGGTCCACGATCATCACAAACACATAGTCCACCAACCGTCATCACAAAGTCTCACACGATCACGACACATAGTTATAGAAGTTGAAATACAATTACAAGTTTATTGACGAGGCGGCCACGGCGACCAAGCATTCTGCGGAGAGGGATTGTTGGATCCCGCCGATTGATTCTGCACGAGCAAAGTAATAGAAGTATTTAAGTTGTAGGTTAGAAGCATATAAGCTAAAATGTGTAGGTTAGAAGCATATAAGCTAAAATGTAATAGAAGTGACAAAATATAGGTTACAAGCTAGCATAGCTAACCCTTCAATTACTTCACTATATCATACTTGAAGGTAAGAAATTAAAGTACAAAAGATTTGAAGTGACTCACCGGAGTGCCTGCAGAAGGAGTGCCAGGAGAAGTACCACCGAAGGTAGGAGGAACGCCGAAGGGAGGAGAAACGCCGAAGGGAGGAGGACCGCCGTAAGGAGGAGGTAGTGGTAGAAGAGGGAGTTGCCCTGGCTGTGGCACCGTACCATGAGTCTGCATGTAAGCGAACATCTGCGCCATCCGCTGGTCATTCCTCTGCCGCTCTGCCTCCAGCTTCGCGTCCATCTCGGCCTGCATCCTCTGCCGCTCTTGCTCCAACTTCGCATCCATCTGGGCCTACAATATTTCATCGATCCCAATATTACAATGCAAGGCAATACCATGTACAAATCAATGAACAACGAATTAAACCAAGATTACCTGGATTTGCTCAATCTGGATCTGTGTAGCGCTAGGCCGTGGGCGTATGGGCGGAGCTGTGCCCGTGTGTCACACCCGGTTTTAAAGACCAAAACCGAATGCATCTGTATGCGTGCCCAGGATCAAGTTTTCACGCACACAAGACAAATTATGTGATAAAAGAACAATATCTTTATGAAATCGACAACTTTATTACAAGAACGACCAAATGGTCTAAAAGAAAAGATTACATTGCAGCGGAATAAGTCTAAGCGTTGGCATCCTATCAACTCCACAGGCAGTCGACCGGAAGACTCGCAGGCCTAGATCTCCACTTCTCATCCTTGAAGCATTTCTTGGCAGCTTCATTCGCTGAACAACAAACGGAAAAGGTATATGGTTCACATGAGTACATAGAGTACTCAGGAAGTGGGAGAAAGTATGACATGTTGGCTAATAACAAGAAAGGCTTATATGGGTTTATTTGCATAAATACGGTTGAGTAAAACATTTCATAAAAGCAGCTCCTATTTACTAGGTGATATATATCTCCAGACGGCCAAGGTTACTCTACCTCGCCAAGATTAAGGGTTCCAAGCACCCTGCATGTACCTACAGGTCACTCCACCTGTACATCATCTACGGGTTACACCACCCGATCACAGTTACTCTACTGTGATTCCCTTCCAACCACCTTTCCCAACTAATCGTGTGAGGGTCCATGCCGCTCTTGACCGTGAGCACGGCTGTCATGACAGTTTTACACTCTGCAGAGGTTGTACACATTTCCCACGAGTTTGTGATTTCGTCCCCTGTTGCCAGGTGGACTAAAGTCTCCTTTATGCCGTGCCGGCCAAGCACATGCACACTTCCTTAGGTGTGCGGCCAGGAGATCACAACAAGGCTTTTCCATAGCTTCCTCCAGCTTGTACGTGCCCACTTAGGTTCCACCGATAGGGGAAGTATACCCTTCACCCTAGAGGCCCCCTCTTGTGCCGGATGGTTCCGAGGAGCAACTCTCCTCACACATCTCTCTCCCGACGATTCCAGCGTATAACCCGCCTTCCTCGCACCGCTGATTGGCACGCACAGAACTGGTCTCCACTGTGTAATACGCCAGGCCGCGCTCATACTTGGACTCGTGGCTGTACGGTATTCATGGGTGGTCGCTCCACGAACCGGTCCTTAGATTTAGGTGATCAACAAACCAAGGGATTGCCGGTAACCCCGAACAACCCCGAAGCTGCCGGTAACCCCAGCACAGCTACCATACCAGTCACCCAAATCCCTAAGCTCCAGTCATGTTGCTAAAGATTACCATTTAACCTTCATGTGACAGAAGTTCAATTAATTAAGTTATATACTTCCCAACCCGAGACAGAGCAAGGCTAAGCAGTTCTACCCATAAACAAATAAAGAAAACTAAGGCGACAAGGAATGATATGACAATAATCTAGAAATAAACCCTACATATAGGTTCGCATTCATTGACTCAAGCATGCATGTTTGCAAACAAAGCATTTATAAAATAGGCACAAAATGATCAAGGACACTTGCCTTTCGAGATTATGTTGCTCAGTGATCTTCTTTCTTGGTCTCCATGATATTTGTGAGATTTCCGAGCATGTGTTCCTATTCGCGCAAACATAAAAAAACAAGCACACAATCAATACACAATGCCGGAACTAAAATAAGAAAAGGTTCAACACAGGCTACTGTTGGACGAATCAAAGCTCTGGACCAAGGCATGATTTATAATAGAAACACTGATTGGGTGGATAATTCATAGGGATTAATATGCCAATAGAAGCTAGCATGAGGCGCACGGATGATATATTATTTTAATATCACAAACTTATGTCGTGCGAAAATGACATGTGCATCTGCTATCACCACACAAATTTGATAACTAAAATAATATATTAATCACTTCCTAGTCGTGCAATGTAAGGTAGCATAGATGTATGTATTTTGGAGGGTACACAAAACGCATGAAACTGAATGAACAAAGTTGTTCGAGGTGTACTATAAATAGGCAAACAGGACAGATATATATGGTACAAATGAATTTTGTTTTCTCTGGAGATTGAGTGAATGTGTGACTGAAATGAGCTTGCATTTGAAAGGACTAAAACAGAGCTATATTCAGTTAAACAAGGGCTATATCGTGCTAGAGCTGCAAGATACAAATTAAGGAAAAATAACATGAGTGTAGTGTCCTGCGATCTTTACCAAGACAGGGATGCAGCTCGTGGATGTCTCCCTGATGACTGGTTCGAGAGATGAACATTGGTCAGACTCTGTTCTGCTGAAAACCATGAGGATGCACTCCTTCAAGGCGATGATGTACAGCGGTTCGGGCGGCGTGTTCTCCGGCGAGGAAAACGATGGCGCTGCAGTGTGGACGTCGAGGTGATCGCACTGCAGTGGACACAAAGCAAAGGATCAGGAATCCTTCTGCGCGTGCTGTGCCGAAGGACTTGATTGTTCGAGCGAAGGCAAAGTGGTGTTGATGGCGAGGAAGCAGCAGGATCAAAGCTCGAAGGAGACGTGTTTCCGGCCGGCAGATGCATCTCGTTGCAGACTTGCGGCAGTGCTCCGGTTGACAGGGCACAATAGCGAGGTCGTGGGCGTGCTTCCGACGTCGACGTGGTTGTGCTCGAGCACGGCGGCGATCTTGCCGGAGTTGTGGGCGACGGAGCTTGCGGCGGCGCTGCACGGCGAAGCTTGGCCGCACTTAGAGAAGACGGCACCTCTACGCTTTTCCTGGGCAGCAGGGCGTCGGGAGGAGGGAAAACGGAAACAGGACTGCTTTTGGTGGCTTTTATCCAGGACGGAGGTAGAAGAACAGGCAGCGCCGTGCGATGGCTATTCATTGCCAGAGGCATAAACGCTTGCACCGTTACGGCGTTACTTCAAGCTGGTGGTGAATTGATCATTGAAATCAATTGATTAGGCCAGAAGCTAGCGAGTTACTTGCATGCCGCGTTGCTGGGTCGTGCGCTCTGTGTCGATGCGTGAATGTATGCGCGTGGTCAGCTGGCTGCCGCACCTAGCTAGGATGCTTCCGTAATGCAGGTTACGGCAAGAAGAAAGATCAAGAAACAAGACAACATGTTGGATGTGTGATGCACTGATGCTAGTAGTTTGCTTGCATGCCGATGAAAATAAAATAGAGAAAAAAGAATAGGAACAAGAAAACACGCGCTGATAGTTTTGATAGAAAGAAGAGAAATATATGACATGCTCTGTCTTTTAATGTTTTATTTTTAAAAAAATGGCTCCAAGATTTCTAAAAACAAAACAAGGGAATTCTTTCGAAATGTTTAAGACAAAACCAAAGAGCTTGACTAGAATAAAATGACCTTATCTAAAAGCTTTTCATAATTTAAAACAAATTCTTGTTAAATATATTTTGAACTAAAATCTTCAATAAACACATCAAAACTTTGAATTAAATTAAAAAAATTGCATTCTGTTATTGAAAAGGCTCACATCCCAAAATAGGAAATTTTTGGGGTGTGACACCGTGCTTCTTGCTCGGATCTCGGAGAGGGTGGGAGTAGAGGCCGTGTCGATTGTGCTGTCGCCAATCCAGTACCGGCCATGCTTCTTACCTCCACCCACCCTCATCACGACCTCTCCATCAAGGGGCTCGGTGCTCGGATCCCACTCTGGTCCATGGACCTCCCTTGCCGCTGAGGTGTACTCGCTGAGGCGGCTGTGGACGGTAGCGTTGCTGTACGCCTCGGGCGGTCCTCCGGGTTGTAGTCGATGTCGGCCGTCGCCTTGCCCTTATGGGACAGAGCAAAGGCCTTCAACTGCCCGCAAGGCTGGCCACCATGTGCCGCCGACTGCAAGGAAATAGAAAGATGATTAGAAGTTATGGAGAATATTAAGTGTTTAAATAAAGAAGTTGAGTTCACGTACCCATCTAGCCGCGTACTGGGAAAGGGTAAGGTTGCCTTGATGGTGTGGTGCCCCAGGCATCATCAAGCGCCGCTCCCGGCAAGCGTTGTGTGTCTCATGCCACTGAGGGTCGCACCATTTGTTGACAATATAGGTCCAAGCCGTCCAATGGGAGGCGCACCACCACGGAGGCACCTGCATGTCATCAAGTATAGAAATATGAGAAGATTAAATTATGCGTACTTAATCTCATAAGAGTTCGGTATTCATGTTTACCAGCATGTATTGCTCTCGGGTAAGCTCAATGGTTCGTGCCTCCTTTTTTTCCACCTTCATCTTAGGGACAGTAGCGTAGTAGGTACGACGGCCTGGACCGCGCGACTCGTAATGCATGTCTCTGACGAGTTTACGACATGCATTGTTCGTCACACGAACCGCCAACGCCTCCTTCCCAGGCTCGCATCTGAAGAAATCCTGCATCAAGACGCAATGTACACTGTCATTATTTGAATAATATCCAATGAATGTGATGTATTGACCAATGCAGTGCAACGAAGACTTACCCACAGCTCTTCCATCACCCTCTCCGCCTTGTGCTGAAAAACCCTGTTGTCACGATCTGGGAGATCGGCGGCGTTTTTGTAGTGGTCCCACGTCAAGGCCGGCACCTGCTGGCCGGCGTAGAGCACCATGCCAGGAAAGTGTAGCCTGCACAAAAGACCCAGGATGCCATTGGGAAGGCACTTGTGATCACCTGCCTCGATCACGTCCCAACCCCTGCCCAAACGAATGAGACAAAATAATAGATGTTATTGTGATTTTGAACATATGAAATGAGAAGTTAGCGATAAAAATTAGAAAATTACGTACCTAGGCGGTATGGGTCGAATCATCGGCCGTCTCTGAGGAGGAATCGGCCGAGTCGGGAGCTGTGAGGGATGTCGCAACCACACACTCTGCAAGTCCTCGGAAGCGGAACCGGACCCCTCTGCCTCCCCCTCCTCGTCCTCGTCCTCCTCCTCCTCAGTGCCGTGAGCAGAAGGTAACCCTCCTCCTGCTCTCCGTGGTGCTCCTCCTCCTGGTGCTCCACGGACTCCTCCTGGTGCTCCTCCTCCTCGTGCGCGGAAGGTGTAGGCGACGGGTCCTTCCTGCCTACTCGACCCCTGCCTCGCCCCTTCCCTCGCCCCTTCCCTCGTCCCTTCCGGGACCCCTCAGCTTCATCAGACCCTTCCCCTTCCCAGTCGCTCTCTTGTAAAGCGACGACACCGACCTCAACACACCACCTCTGCCCACCATCTTCGATCAATCACCTGCAATTGAAAAGATGAAATCCATCAGTATTTTCCAAATAGATGCAAAACAAATAAAACATATATAATTAGAAAGTAACATATATATATTATTGGAAATATGAAAATAATTTAAAAAGACCATACATGTATCAGAAATAATCATCATAATCGGGATTAGCTTCATCATACGCCTCATCATCACTATCAGGCATGTCGATATCATTTTGCACATTCGCCGGAAGAGGAATGTCGCCTTCGTCCTCAATGTTTAAATGTAACCGCTCAATTTCAAATCGTTCACATTATGAACCTCATCTCCGGCATCGTCGTCACTAACCGTTTCATTCTCTACTTCCATTCCGATCTCTTCGGTTAAGTCTATCTGAAAACCCTCTTCTTGCCCATGTTCTTGAAAGAACTCTCCGTCGTCTGGGTTTGGCACTATATTGTAATCTTCATTGTTTGGGACAGGTAGTTTGCCGTGTGGCGCTACCTTGTACACAACATCCCAACCCTTGATACGGTCGTCGGTTTGGCACGGGTATGAGCTATAATAAACTTGTGTGGCCTGTTGCGCCACAATGTATACATCGTCTCCTGGGTACACTGATGACTGTCGAATTTCGACTAGGCCAATATTAGGGGTCCGTCTCACTGCTTGAGGATCAAACCAATGGCATTTGAATATGACAGGAGTAAGAGGTTTGGACCCATGAAACTTGAGTTCGTATATTTCTTCAACTTTTCCGTAATACTCGACCCCATCGTCCCCCGGCGTAAAAACTCCGGTATTGGTGGTTCTTCGATTGGGCCGACTCTCCTCGTAGCTTGTTGTGTGAAAGCGGTATCCATTAACGTCATAGCTTCGAAATGACCTAACCCTATAGGCACAGCCATCGGCAACCTGTCTTAGATCGGCACTCATAGACGCATCAGTTTGGCTCTGCAAGTTCAAGCAGGATCGTTAGTTATATTATTCGCACGTACGAGCAACTTGTAAGTGATGCGAAAAAATGCTAAATACCTTTTGTTTGAACCAAGAAATGAAATCAGGCATTTCATTTCCCGCACCCTTTGAAATAAGGGTATCAACTTCTTGTGCGGTTGGTTCTCTTGATCCACGCCAGAATTCATGAATAAACTCCCTGTACCAACAAGGAACAAGTTGGTTGGACGCGGAATATTGAATACTAAGAAGAAAAAAAATTGGACAGTAACTTACTGCATGTACGGCAACACTTCGGAAAGGTTGGTCAACACATATAGCATGATAGTGCGCCACTCTTCATGTTTCAAGGTCTTGTTGGTCCCTTCACTTGCAGTTCCGTGTTGTCCTAGGAAAAGGCTGAGCTTTGATTCGTTTTCGCCAGCATTGTAACGAGGAGCTGGATAATGCACACTCGGAAGGTTGTCTGAATAGTATTTTGATGTGAAGTTTGACACCTCCTCCAGAACATAAGCCTCTGCAATGGAAGCTTCAATTTTGCATTTATTCTTGCATTTCGTTCGAAGAACTTTTGACACATCTCAATTGAATAGCACCAACGGTTCTGCGCAGGCCCCCCCATTCGTGCCTCATACGGGAGGTGCAAAATCATATGAAACATCGGAGTGAACATGCCGGGTGGAAATATTTTCTCCAACTTACAGAGCAACACAGGCGCCATTTTTTCCATGTCTCCAATCACGGTCTTAGATACCTCCTTGGCACAAAGCTGGCGGAAGAAATAGCTCAACTCTGCCAGCACTAGCCACACATGATCAGGGAGATAGCCTCGAACCATCACCGGAAGAAGCCGCTCAAGCCACATGTGGTAGTCATGACTCTTTGCCCCGTTGATTCGCATAGTTGTTAAGTTCACCCCTCTACTCAGATTCGCTGCAAACCCATCAGGAAACATTAACGTTTTGAACCATTCTAGTACTTCCCTCCTTTGAGGCCTCGTAAGGACGAAATCGGCCGGAGGCTTCCTCCATGACTTGCCGGATTTAGGAGGCGCCATGTCTAGCTTAGGTCTATCGCATAATGCTGCTTGATCGACTCTTGCCTTCACGTTGTCCCTTGTTTTATCAGGAATGTCCATGATTGTTCCGAAAAGTGGAACGCCAATGCCATGTTCAGTGTGCATTAGGTCAATGTTATGTGGAAGAAGAAGGTCTTCCATATATGAAAGCCTCCACAAGCCGCAGATCTGAGTGAAGGCATGTAGCTCACCATATCCCACAAAACCACCTTCTTGTTCATCAACCACGAGAGCATCTAACTGAGCACGCATCTCGGCACCTGTCACGAACGGCCGTGTCTGGTGGTGCACGGCGACACCTTTCGTGAAATTCTTTTTGTCTCTTCTGAATGGATGGTCAGGAGGGAGGAATTGTCGGTGTTGGTCGAACGAAGAAAACTTGCCACCCTTCTTCAACCAAATGAACCTCACAATTGTCTTGCATACTGGGCATGTGAACTTGGAGTGAACACCATGGCCGCAGAATGTCCCATACGCCGGCAGGTCATGCAGAGAGTAGTGGTAATTAACATACATTCTGAAGTTTTCCTTTTTAGATGAATCGTACGTCCATACCCCTTCCTCCCAAGCACGGACCAAATCATCGATCAGAGGCTCCATGTACACAGACATATTATTCCCCGGGTTTTCAGGAATTATCAGCGACAAGAATATGTTCTGTCGTTGTAAGAGGACGCCGGGGGGGAGATTCAGGGGTATAACGAAAACGGGCCAACAACTGTATGGGGCAGCTCCCATTCCATAAGGATTGAACCCATCTGTTGCCAACGCCACACGTACATTACGAGCCTCTAGAGCTTTTATGTCGTGAATCTCATCAAAATGTTTCCAGGCTTCACCATCAGATGGATGTACAAACTTATCGGGATTGTATCAGACTCCATCTTTGTGCCATGTCATCTGTTTCGCGGATTCCTCGGTCATATAAAGGCGTTGGATCCTCGGTATGAACGGAAGGTACCGTAGGATTTTCGCGGGGACCGCGAGCTGCCTCTTTTGGCCATCAGCAGCGTCTACCTCCATGAACCTAGAGGATCCACACTTTGAACAGTATTTTGCTTCCGCGTGTTCTTTCCTAAATAAGATGCATCCCTTCGGACACGCATGTATCTTCTCATACGGCATCTTAAGTGCACGAAGGAGTTTCTGTGCCTCATACATGTTCTTGGGCAGAATGTGACCTTCCGGAAGCAAGGTGCCAATAACTGTCAACATAACATCGAAGGCGTTTCGACTCAAGCTGAACTGGTACTTTACGGCCATTAGGTGTGCAATGGCATCCAGCTGAGAAACCTTGGAATGCATATGAAGAGGTCGCTGTGAAGAAGACAACATGTCGTAATACGCCTTTGCGGTCTCCTCTGGCTCCTCCTCTCTACGTTCTTCATCCACATTGAAATGTGCTTCATGGTAGTCATGTAACATGTCTTCTACCCCACCATCAGCATCATAATCATCGACGCGTTGTCTCATGACGTCGTCTCTCACACGTTCGGCTTCACCATGGTACAACCACCGAGTATAGCCTGGCGTAAATCCATTCAGACATAGATGTTTAGCCATGACATCCTTTGTTTTTCGCCGCGTGTTGTTACAACGACTGCAGGGACACCAAGTGGCACTCGCTCCTTTAGCCTTGGCAAATGCTAGTTCCATGAAAGCTTCTGACTTCTCAATCCATTCGTCGGTAAACTCAGTTCGACTTAAGCGGCCCGTGTACATCCACTCACGGTCTTCCATCCTCTAACAGACATATATCAACAAGTAATATAAAATTAATTCATTTGCATCGATCTACAGGATGTTCCAACTGTCTAATAGGTGAAGATAGGTCCTAATCCCACCCAAAGATGCGTAGATGCGGTTAGTTTCCAAGGTCTACTCCTGTTCGAGACAGAATTTCGATAGCACCTCCCCGCTGTTCTCCAAATACACGTCCCGTCAGGGAGATTGTGTATCCGGAGAACAACAGGGAGATGATGCCGAAACTCTGTCTCGAACCGGAGTGGACCATGGAAACTAACCCCATCTACGCATCCTCGGGCTGTCCAAAAAACGTGGACAATTCGAAACAGATACAGTCTTAGATATGCAAAGATCTGCATATCTCCAACTGTATCTCTTTCGAACGGGAGACGCCAAACTAGGTTACGCGTGACCTACATACATGAATGGAAAAAGGGGTTGGTTATGCCTCACCTTGCTGTACTGCAAAGTGACCGGTGGAGGACGGTGTGCAAAAGCCTGTCCTGCAAATTAAGAACGAAACATAAATGAGTCAATTCCAAATTTGACATACAAATGATTACTTGGATACAATATTATTTGGACAGATGTAATCGAAATGTAAACTATATAGCGGTATTCGAGGTTGTTTTTCACTGTCAACATTATGAATAATGGGCTTATAGATTTGTAAACAAGGTTTCACTATTTTTGAGCAGGACATTATTTACTTATGAATAAGCAAGGTAAAGAATTTATTTGAGATCGATTAACAGAAGGAGCAGCATGGCATTTTTAGGAGCAAAGTTCCATGTGCGAGTTTGACCTACTAGTTGCATGGTAAGTTAGCTTGGGGTGATTGAACAAAGGCACATTTGCACTGTCTTCTCAAGATGAAGAAGTGCACATGCTGTCCCTGTACTTGTAGATTTTTTTTTGTCAGTTTGTCAACTCTTCTTCATTTAAGTCTTTATCTAAGTGCAACAGATGGTCAACTCTTACTGAATTCAACAGCTCACCAAGCTGAACTTCTTTAGACGTTTCAGGATCAATAATTCAGTTAGATGAACAAACAATGAGCAAATTTTGTATATTTGTTACAAACAATAAAAATTACTTTTATGAACCACTGAACCAAAAGCAGGACCAGCAGAGAAACCAGAAACGAGTTCTCCAAATACTTTCCAACAAATCAGGACAAAAAAAAAGGGAAGAAAGTTTAGACACGTTTCGAGTCGGCAGACTCGCATGAACAGGACAAACACCAGCACTCCATCTCAGTGCGCTGAATCTTTCATCAGGGAAGCAAGGTACCGATGACTACTGCAGCACCCGGCGAGCAAGTGCTTGTCCACACTATCATGAACCACCTCTAGTTTCGCCGCATCACGGCCTCATGGGACGCGAAAGATCACAAAACCTCACCTGGACGACGAGCTACAGACGTCGGAGACGAGGGTGGCGCCGGGGCAGGTCGACGGGGCGGGGGCGCGGACGTCGAGGCACCTGCAGCACACCTTGTCAGGGCAGCTCGTCGACGGGGAGGGGCTGGGGCAGCAGCTCGTCGGAGGAGAGCCGTGGCAGCAGCACGACGGGGAGGGGCCGCGCGACGGGGAGGCCGGCCTCGTCGGGGTCGCTGGCCGGGTGGCCCTCCACGGCGTCCCTCGCCGCTGCCAGTGGAGGAGGACGCGCCTCGGTGGAGGAGGGCCGAGGGGCCGGCGGGGTGGAGGAGGGCGTCGGCGAGGCGGCGCGAGGTGGACTCGATGGAGGAGGGCCGAGGGGCGGGCGGGATGGAGGAGGTCGTCGGCGCGGCGGCGCGGGGAAAGCGAGGTGGAGGAGTGGCGAGGCGGCGCGGGATGGGCGAGGCGGGGCGAGGTGGAGGAGGGGCGAGGCGGCGCGGGATCGATGGGCGAGGCGGGGCGAGGTGGAGGAGGGCGGCGGCGGTGGGCGCGGTGGAGGAGGTCGCGGGCGGGTAGGGGGTCGTCGACGGCGGCGGCGGGGTGGAGGCGGCGCGGTGGCGTTGGGCGGTGGAGGCGGCGCAGTGGCGTTGGGGGGCGGGGCGCGGAGGCGGCGCGGTGGCGTTGGGCGCGGTGGAAGCAGCTCGATGCGAAATGAGAGAGGAGAGGAGGGAGAAGAGCCGCGCGGCGCTAAGTCAAATCCTCCGTGTTTGCCGAGTGCCGGCGATCCGGCGCACGGCAAACTCAAATCTTTGCCGTGTGCCCGCCACGTGGCACACGGCAAAGATTTGATTTTCTTTTTTTTTTGACAACACATAGTTTTCAGTTTTAAATAATTATTTCATCGACAATACGATTTCAAACAAAAAATTATCAACATGAACGTTTCATAACTTTTCGAGATCTACAACTTTTATTTTCACAATTTTGCCATCCAAGATTGTGAGATTGTTTAAAAAATTCAAATTTCAAAAATTGAGAAATTCAAACGTACTTTACGTCAAATTTCAAAAATCGACAATTTGATTTCAAATAAAAAAGTTGTCAACATGACAGTTTCATAACTTCTCGAGATCTACGACTTTTATTTTCAGTATTTCTCCATCCGAAATTGTTTCCAAAATTCAAATTTTCAAATTTGGGAAATTCAAACAATTTTTCCGTTGACAATTTGAATTCAAATAAAAAAGTGTTCAACAGCAAAGATGTTTAACTTATGCAGATCTACAACTTTTATTTTGATCTTTTTTTAAAAAAATAATTATAGTCGCGTTGTCCACTTATTCCAAATATCCTTCTTCGAATTTCGGAAAACTATCCGGGAGCTCTAGGATTTTTGAACAAATTTACTAGCGCTTTGTCGAATGAAAAAATACCAAAATAAGAAGTGTAGATGTTGTCAAAATATACAACTTTGCAGTTCAAAACTTTTTTATTTGAATTAATTTAGAGGCCCAAAAAATTCATTGAAATTATGTTTGCCGAGTGTAATGGGTTAAACACTCGGCAAAGAGGCCATTTTGCCGTGTGCTGGCGTGGGGCACACGGCAAAGAGGTTTCTTTGCCGAGTGCCGCGGGGACACACTCGGCAAAAATTTAAAATTTTGCCGGTGTTTCTTTTTGCCGAGTGCCCGGGCCCACCTCGTCAAACGGCCGTCAACGAAATTCTAACGGGCGTCAAAGTTTGCCGAGCGCTTTTTTTGCCGAGTGCCGGACGGCATCTTTGCCGTGTGCCGGCCACGTGGCACACGGCAAAGTGTGATCTTTGCCGTGTGCCGACCACGTGGCACTCGGCAACGAACTGTATGCCGGGTGCCTATTGTTTGCCGAGTGCGGCACTCGGCAAATAGCTTTTTTGCCGTGTGCCCGAGATAAAGCTCTCGGCAAACTATATGGCACACGGCAAACGGGGGGTTTCCCGTAGCGAAGGGGATGGCTCATTCTTCAGTTTTTTTTTTTTTTTTTTTTGATCCGAGCTCATTCTTCAGTTGGAGATGGAAGCACAATTTTGTTATGGCATGACTTGTGGAATGGCCGGATCCCAAAGCTGCAATATCAAGAGTTATTCTCATACACAACAAAACCAGATGTAATGTTGGCCAAGGTAATTGAAATGGATGAGCTGCATGAAATTTTCCAACTCCCACTCTCACAGCAAGCATATAGCAGTACCTAGAGCTGCAGCAGCTTATACAAGATTCACGACTGGGAGAAGGCATGGACAACTGGGCTTATATATATTTGGGGAAATGGCAGATATGAAACATCAAAGGCTTATAAACATCTTGTCGGACATGCTAATAGTGTCACCCTGCTACGACTGGATGTGGCGCTCATCTTGTCAAATGAAGCATAAGGTTTTCTTTTGGTTGCTTTTGAAGGATAGAGTTAACACTGGGGACATGCTGCAGAGAAGAAACATGGTGCTAGACTCATAGACATGTGAAATGTGCATTCTGCAGAGGAGGGAAGACCTAGCGCATTTGTTCTTAAACTGCAACTTTGCAAGAGCATGTTGGAATACAATTGGTCTACAAGTGCCAGATGCTGAAACTCAAGATTAAATAATACAAGGTTTCAAGCAGCAAATCTCATAGCCCTTTTACATGGAGGTCATCATTCTCATGGTATGGACTATGGAGTATATGGCGAACTAGAAACAACTGACTGTTTGAAAAAATGGACCCAACGGTACTGGGATGCAAAAGCATCTTCAAGAAGGAGTTTTCGCTCATGTTGCACAGGGCGAAGAAAACATATTTCCCATGTTGAACAATGGATAGCAGCAATTTGATTTTGGGTTTTTACTTCTTTGTTTTTTTCTATTCGTAAACTCTCTCTTTGTAACTCTTATCTCTTTTTTAATGTGACTATGGCATAAGTCTATGTGCTACATTCTACACCTTGGTGCTACCCGAATTTGAAAAATAGAATTCGGTTATCCAAGTCTAGCTAGTACCCGAACAATTATCCAAACACCAGAATTCTTTGTTTACGATCTCAGCCTTGGTTTTTTCGGTTTTGATGTTTGAGTTTTTTTTTTCCCACCCCTAGTGACGAGAAGTGTGCACGGGGAGGGTGATGGGGATGGCGTCGCGTTCGGATTCGAGCCAGCAGCCTATTTCATACTCCCTCCGTCTATTTTTGTTGGACGCGTTTGCTGCGCGGAGCTTTCTACAAATTACGGGCGCGTTTCCGTTGGTTACCTCTTCTCTTGTGCGCGCCTCTTTGATTAGCAGGGTAATTAATTTGCATGAATCGTATATTATTTTTTTCGATTACATAGTAAAATTCCAAACACTCACAACGCATGTACACTTACCCCTGTAAACACATATACACAAACTTTCCCTCTATCAGCATCTTCGAAGACTGAGTTAAGTCACCACTGACGCCTCGTTGTCGACAGCCACGTTGCCTACAGTACAATGCCGTTAAATTCTAGAAAATAAGCTTTCATAGGGAGTCGAACTCAAAACCTAAGGTGATACTAATACTCTTATAACCATGCATGCACACGGGAATTTAACGAACAACGAGTGGGGAGCGGCCAACGCGGAACGAAGCATCTAAATAAGAATTGAATGGAGAGCGTCGCTGTTTGCACCAAACATGGGAATCGGTCAGGCTTTGGAAAATACGCAAAAAAAAAAGTCGGAGGGACTAACAAAATTCGGGTCCATCTCAGTCGAAGGAAGACATGGTTTGTTGAGCCGTGTCTCCAGTGGCCGCCATATGGAGACGTGTTTTGTAGAATCATGTTACGCTGGAGACGCGTTTTGACCGAGAGAAATTCGTTGGATACTCTTCTAGTGAAAATTAGTCTCTAATATATTACTAAAGACGTGTTTCAAATTAGTGCTTCCAATATGGTGTCTTCTTAGTTTCTTACATAGTGCATCTGCTAAATATAATGCCATTTTCTTTGATATACCTGTATTTTCTTATATTTGTTTCAGGATCTAATAATGCTATTGTTTTCGGTAGGAGGTAATGTGTTTGTTGATAAGGTATGGTGGCTTTAGTCTCTCGGAGATGCTCATAGAGTCTGTGTATATGTTCTCAGGGGCGAGTGTATTGTGTGTAGGTGAGCGTCAATGAATATGGTTTGCTTTGAGAAGAAAAAGGAGAAAGAAGCTAAATGTTGGAAAAAGTTTTGAGATAAAGGTTAAATTAAGCGACAGAAAAGGCATATATATAGTTCAAAAAACTATTGGCACCCATGCCCATACAAGTGTGAACCCACGGCCTTGGTAGGTGGCTATCGACAGTTCATGAATGTTACTAATGTATATATCTTTCCAATTGGCAAGAGGTTGTTGACTATCTTGTATTGTTCTACACATACTCAGACAAACCCACCCACCAGCCCATTGTTTTGCAATGGGTCCATATGTCGATATTGCTTCCTGCCTTCTATTTAAGGCCCTACTTTTATTTTAAAAAATTAGAACGATTACACAGCATGTGAGACCATGCATTCTGGCTCTGCTAAGACTGACTCCAACAATGTATTGCATATCAGAGAGGCATATTGGAGTTTACATGGCGTCTACAGTAACCCGAAGGAATCCATATCTCATTGTCTCCAACAATGCGAAAGGCATACGGGAGAGACATCTCCCTTCCCGCCGCGCCGCCCTCCTTTGCCCGTGCTGCTCGCCGCCGCCGGGGGATCTCGCGGCTGCTCGCCGCCCCTGCCGCTCCGTGCAGGCCCCGCGAGGCCACGCCGCCCCCCTCCCCGCGAGGCCGCGCCGCCCGCCTCCCTGCGAGGCCCCCCGCCGCGTCCGCTCCACTCCCCGCGCACCGCCAAGCCTGCCCGCGCGCGCGCCGCGGGGCCACGCCTGCCGCCTCCCACCTCCGCGTGCGCCGCTCCGCCTCCCCGCAACGCGCGACACAGAGCCTGCCCACGCCGCGCTGCGCGGGCCACACCGCCGCCGCGCCTGCCGCCTCCCGCTTCCGCGCGCGCCGCCGCGCTTGCCCGCGCCGCGCCGCCGCCACGTGAAGCGCCTCTGAGCCATGACGCGCCGCAGCCCAGCCGCAGCCGCAGCCATCTCCACCACCAAGCTCAACGGAAGCTCACCAATCGACGACGGAATCGACGACGGAAGCGGCGACGGTCCACCTCAACCTCGAGCAGCGCCGCGCTGCACTTCCCGGTCTACTCGTCGATCCCCGTCGAAATCTCGGCCGCCTCCTTCACCACACGCCGTCCCTCACTGCCGGATACACGCGAGCTCAATTCCAACCAAGGAAGCGGAAAACGCACGCCGCCGCGGCGGACTGCGTATGGGCGTGGGTGCGGAGGGGCGGCGGTAGTGGAGCCGGGTGCCAGTGGAGGACGAGGAGAGAGAGTGAAAGACATTGTTAGAAAGTGCGAAGCGTGCCAAAAATTCTCACACAAAGAAAGAAGTCCAGCTCAACTCTCAAAGCTGATTCAACCATCTTGGCCCTTGCAGAGACGGGGGATTGATCTTGTGGGTCCACTCCCCACCGCCCAAGGAAATTATACTCACGCAGTGGTAGCCCTTGACTACTTCACCAAGTGGATAGAAGCCAAACCAATAGTAAGCATCTCCGCTCAAACTGTCAAAAAATTCTTTTGGCAAAACATCATTTGTAGGTTCGGAGTGCCCATGGAAATAACTATTGATAATGGTAAACAGTTTGAGAACTATGACTTCAAATATTGCTATAGCCTAGGAGTGAAAGCACATTTCGCTTCAGTATATCACCCTCAAACAAATGGGGCTGTTGAAAATGCAAACAAGCAAATCTTTGAAGGTATCAAGAAGTGCCTGCTCGACCAAAAGAAAGGGAAGTGGGCAGATGAATTACCGAAGATAGTGTGGGCTCAGAACACCACAACTTCAAGAGCAACAAAATTCACACCGTTCAAACTCCTCTTTGGAGAAGAGGCCATGACTCCAGAAGAAATAAGCTCGAAGACCAAGCTGTCGCGAAGGACATGGTCGAGATCTCTAGGCTTGAAGCAGCTCATAACCTGGAGAAGTACCAAGAAGAAACAAAAAAAGTGGAGAGACAAAAAGGTAGTGCATAGACACTTCGCTGCAGGAGACCTCGTGTTACTCCGAAGCCCAAGGACTGAATGGCAAGGAACCTACATAGTTGTAAAAAGTAACAACCCAAGATCATATCGGCTGGCAGACGGTGAAGGCAATGACCTCCCGCATTCATGGAATGCCGACAACCTCAATAAGTATTTTGTCTAAGGAAATATTGTAAGGGTCTTCGCGAAAGTATAAGCGATGACCTATTTTCTAGTTTTAAGTGGTATCTTTTCATATTTTCTCTTCCTTTTTTAGAGATTTTAAGGCTCATACTCTTTTCCTCACAGGGGAACCCATCTTGAGCGTGAGGTTTATAACAAGGTGAGACCTTCGTGTAACCTTTTGCAATCATAATGCAAGTATTTCCCCAAAAATCACAAAGAGGTCCATGCATTGATGCAAACTCTCATAAAAAGTTTTCAGCATCAACAAGGGCATAAACCCATAAATTAAACCTTCGAGCTACGCAATTCAAGTGCAGCTCTCCGGCTTATTAAAGTGACAAGTCACGAAGCCATTTAGGCTAAATGCCTAGCCCAAGAGGCAAACTTCCTTTCTTCAAGCGTAAGAAAAGAAAGAAAACGGTGTTGATAACGACATCCCATGTGCGCAAAAAGCAGTACCACATGCCCAAGTGCAGGAAAAGTCCCACCTACAGGGAAATAATCCGGAAAGGAGATAATCGAAGATTTGCATCATTGTTCAACGTGCATAAGCAGTAAAAAGCGAAAGGTCACGATCTTACAAAGTGTCTAAATAGCGTTGTTCAATGATGCATCCCGCCACTAGCTAAAAAAGTAAGGCACATCACGTCAACGAAGCAATAATTAAATGACAAGCGTACACATCTCTTTCTCGACCCAAAAATATCGCAGAGTCCCATTTTCACTTCGCATCGCATTAGCGCAGAGTGATCGCAAAGCCATGGGAACTTCAAAGAGTCCAGCACAGAAGCGCATGGTACCTCGAGGGAATGGAAAATCTAAGACTGAGCCAGCAGCCAGTAGGCTCTTCTAGCATAAACCAGTTCCCACCACCCATGAACCAGTTCCCACCACCCATGAACCAGTTCCCGCCACCACAACAACCACCAAACTACAATCGGGACTTCGCCTTGGTGGACTATCAGCAACCAGAGCCACTCTAAGTTATCCCACCAGAAACAATGGCCTTAACAGAGTTCATTGATTTGGAGGACCCCTTCGCGAGGATCCTGCCAAATAACAACGCAGCGTTGAGGGTGAGAAATGGTGGAGTCGCAAGTCACACAAGGAGCCGCACCCGCGGCAGGCAGTAATAGCTTTCTCTAAGGGTGTGACCCTGCGTCATCAGTAAGTGTCTACCTTGAAATGTAATGTATCAACGCCACTATTGGCGGTCGTTAAACCATATTTTGACCGCCACCCTACTGGTAAATAAAAGCATATCACCAAGATTCTGTGCATAGTAGATAGGAATAACACTACTCCACAAGTTTTGGTGAATATTTGGATGCAACAGTGAATAATGGAGGAAAGTAGGCCCAGCTAGGGGAAATCCTTGGCCGGCCGGCCCCACCTGGTGACCATTGGCCCCGGGCTTCCTCCAGTGGGCTGGAAACTGGTCCACAACGCATAATTGAAGGCCCAGCCCAGCGGATTCCACCGCCGTTCTAGAAGGTGGGCCATTTGGGCATTTACTTGGCCCTCACTTCAATTCTGCCGTCCCCAGCAAGCAACCTACCTTCAAACCGCCTTCAGAGAGTGATCAGGAGCGTCGATGCAAGAGACGGCGGGGCGGGGCGAAGCGCGGTGGCCGGAGCTTGGTGCCGGGGCGCGGTGCGGGGCGAATAGCCGAGGCCGGTCCGACGCACGCGAGAGAATTACATTCCAGGAGAGAGACGATCTATTTTTACATCGCCACTCTCCTGGGAAGGCAAAATGGATGTCCGTTTGCATTACCTGTTGAAGTTTGATTTGGTGATGTACAGTGTCCAATCTGATGCAAAAATGGCTTTGCATTGCATTGTTGAAGTTAGTCTAATGCCTCACTCCTTCCATCTATAAATACTAGCCATCTCCTCCTCCTCACCTTAACCAAGGAAAGAGGAAAATAGCTGACCTTTCTAGGATAACACCTACCCACTCCCCCCTCTCGCTCCTGCTAGCCATGGCCTCTTACGCAGTAACTCCCGTTGAAAGTGAGCTTAAGATGACCCTGTATAACAAGGAGGTGTATTCTGGAGCGAACATCAACGGAGTAAGCATTAGAGATAGGGAGCCAATGGGTACCACCTGGGTCTTTTCGTGGCCTGTAACCGATGGACCAGCTCCCAATGCAAATATCGTCGGCCATCTGCAGGGCACAGGTGTTCAAGTAGCCAACAATCCCAATTATGTGTGGCACTACTCCCTTGGATTAGTGTTCGGGGATCAAAGGTGAGAGTTTATTCTTTAGCACATGACAACACTGTACTTCCGCAACCTCTCAAACAGAATATCTAGGGACTAATTGCTTTTATAGGTAATACTTCGGTTGCTAATATCTCCCTAACACTGTTAGATCTTATTACTTTTATAGATAATTATTCTGTTTGCTAATATCTCCACAACAGTATGAGATACTCCCTCCGTTTATTAATATATGACGCCGTTGATTTTTTTCGTTACTTTGACCATTCGTCTTATCTATAAATTTTTGTGTAAATAGCAAAGTGTATAAGTTAAGCTTAAAGTGCTTTTGATGATAAATTCAATGATATTTCACATTCAAAAAGTAATTATTTAAATCTATATTGTTGGTCAAAGTTTAACGAAAAAGTCAACGGTGTCATAAAATTAAAAACGGAGGGAGTACTTATTTGTTCAATTCTTGCCGGTTACAATAGAAAGAAAAAACATTTTGACATCGATATGGTCTCCGAAACACAAGTTTGACTTCTGTTTTTCAAGAAAAAAAGTCCTACTCATCAAAATCACCATTGATTTCTTTTGGAGTAGTATAAGATGTACTGCAAACATTTCTTATAATTTTTAATGCTTCTGTGCACAACACAGGTTCAATGGGTCCACACTACAGATATCTGGAACTTCCCAAATAAATGGTGAGTGGAGCATAGTTGGAGGCACAGGAGAACTTGCTATGGCAAAGGGTACTGTCAAACGCACAGAAATTTCATATAGGGGAGATACAAGGATTTCAGAACTCAAAATACATGTGGTTTACACTCCAAGGAAACCAGACAACTGTAAGTAAAATACCTGATTTTTATTACGATTTTGACAGAACACTTTCATAATATTCTACGCTTAGTAACACATTTACAGAAGAGTAGAATCAGCGGTGATCCTCAATTAAGGCCCTGTTTGGCAAACCTCTATAGCTTTAAGAAATTTGTTGATTTCTGCCTGAAGCTGGGCATTTGTGGCTCCAAAAGAAAGTTTTGATCTAGAGTAGGAGTTTTTTCTAAAGGATTAAACGAATAATTCTATTTATAGTTTAGACTAAACATAAATATTGAGACAACTTTAGTTTAGTGTACAAACTACAGATTCAAACTAGCTAGACCTTGAAGCTAGCTAGAGCTGTGGTCCACAGGCCCTAAGATCCATCGGTGAATGTCTTTTTTCTACAAGCATCATCAATATCTGTGAAGACTTAAAAGCCACCGTAATCTCTATTAGTCATATACATATGTGTGTATGTGTGTGGAAAGTCCACTATACGTGCATTTGCTTATACTCCCATATATCAGAAATTACTTATGTATGGAACCGCGCAACTTCATACGGAACTTACTGTTTATTACTACTGCGAGATATAGGCCTGTATATAGCAGTTGGAACTGCAGATTTCTCAACTTAGACATATTCGCTTGATTAATTTTCTGCATAATCTTATGTAGGTTTCTAGTAATACTGAATGCAAATTGGAGAAGGCGTGAGGTTTATGCAGTCCTTTACAGTGGTCTTCATGCAAGCCAAACAAGATCTTCCAAGGAAATATCTGCACTCATCAGTTGTTTGTTTCCTAATAATTTCTCGACTATGTATTCGGGATTACAGACCAAATTCGTTGCTTCTGTGTCATCTTGTACTTTGCTCTGCACTTAATCAGTTGTTTGTTTCCTAATAAATTCTCGACTCTGTATTCGGGATTACAGACCAAATTTATTGCTTCTGTCATCTTAAACTTTGTTGTAACAATAGTTTGTTTTCATTTCTAGTCTAGCTAATTACTATGAAATTATGTTGACATGCCAGTAATCTTATGATATGTATCCATCAGCGCCTGATTCAAGTAGGAACGATCCATCAAATAGACTTAGAGACTGCATTCGGTGGACACATGGCCACGTGACCACCAGCTATCTGACCGCCTAGGCAGCTGTGGTCTGAAGATCTGTGCAGCTAATGTGTTTGTTAACTTAGTGTGCTGGCCCACTAGGCTGCTAATCACCCACGGGTCCGTAGGGTAGGCACTAGGCCTTTTCAAATCTTCAGCTGCCATGTCCACGCAGATGTACCTGCTACGGTGGTGCATGTCAGGCGCGCAGAGGCTCGGTGCGCGACAGCCCTCGAGTGGTGGTGGCAGGGGGTGGGCCAGGACCGGTTTGAATTTTGGAACAAGCGCTACTCCCTTCCACGACCTGCCCAACGATAGAGTTAGCTAAGAGGTAGTAGACATCTCTTAGAGAGAATAAATTAAGGATGGGTCTCATGTTTCATTCTCTTATTTTGCTTAGAGACTAGCTTTTGAAAAAGATTTAGTAACTTTCTCTCTCTTTTTTTTCTCTAATATAAACAATTCTAAGAAACAGCTAAGAGTTGGCTATTGAAGACGCTCTTAAAGCATATAAATGCGCCGGGGTTGGCCGGCGGCGAGCACGGAGGAAAGAGGAGAGGGCGCGTCCGATTCGATCCCGGCCTTTGTTGGAAACCCAGGAACAAACGCACTCACGCACACACGCGAGATGGAGCTCGACCTCACAGTAATGGCGCACGAATGCGAGGCAAGAAAGTTTTCTGGCGACGAACGCCGCAGCCGCTGTCCTCGCGCTTCAGCACTCGATGCCGCGCCCCCTTAAACACAGGCTCGACAGCTCCTGGAAGCAGAGCCACGCGTTCTTCTGTAAGCATCTCCTGCAGTGAAGAGCTTGGCGTCTCGCGTCCTCAGATCGACGACCACACAAATTCTCTGATGAGCTTCAGGTAAAATCAGAGTTCCATCTGGTCCTGCAGCCCAGCCTCAACAGGCCGTAACATGGCGTGTGCCCATGGCGGTGCCTGACTCGAACTATTTCCGCTGCACCTTTGTTTTGCAGGAGCTGTCAGTGATTCAAGCTTTGACTGATCAATCCTTCGCACGATACTCAGAGAGACAAGAGCCATGGTGCTTGCTGAATTTTCTGCTTGTTCTTGTGTGTGCTGTCCTAGAACCCGTAATAGAGTGAAGCCACCTGCAATGAAGCAGTATAAATGAACAGGAAATACATGTCCCAAAAATTACTCGTACTAATACGCCACCTTCCCGTCTCCACTGTATAATCGGGCAGGAAAAACATGTCCCAAAAATTACTCGTACTAATACGCCACCTTGCCGTCTCCACTGTATAATCGGGCAGGAAAAACATGTCCCAACAACGAAGTCATAGAAAGTTATGTTCCATTTTGTTATGACTTGTGCATTAAAGTTTGGCAAGAAGCTAATCAAAGTTGCTGTGAGCTTGTAGTGCAGAACCATGAATTACATAATTTACTCTGCCCTTGTAAAATGGAAACATGAATTTGGCTTAGGAGAAATAATTACTGACATAATAATTACTAAATTGCATTGCTCAAACTATGCAGCCGAGCACAAATAGATCAAAAATGGTTGGCACCTTATACCATAGCCAGAACAGAAGCTTCCAAGCACACTATAGATGCAGGGTACCAAATATTATCATGAACATAACCGGAAGATCGCCAGTTCAGTTGGCACACAATAGAGCCAGCAAATTTTTTTCCGTCATGTCCTAGTGGGCTCCTGTTCCACTGAGCCCTGTTGAACGCACAATGCCGTTAATCCACTGGGCCAGGACAGACCAGCCCAACTCAGACTAACCTACAATTTTGCATTACCCTTCCCGTGCTCCAACTTCATGTTCTCAAAAAAACCTGAACCGAATCAATAACGATAAGTCTAAAGCGTGGACGGACGCGCTCCGTCGCGAGTGCGCGTCCCTCTCGCGCGCGGCCTGGCCTGCCTTACGCAATGTCCTGGCCCAAAGCAACCACCGTCGTTCTTCTGAGTCCCCGATGTCAAAACGGAATCAGATCGAGCACTCAACCCCGGCGGGTGCGTGGCGGCGTCCATCGTCTCTCCGGTGACCTCTACGTCAGCACTGTTCTACGAGGCGGCTGCTCGCGGGACTTTGCGGCAGGTGCGTGGGACACGACTGACGAGATTCCCGTCGCGATGTTCTTCGGGAAGTGGGGAATCGTCGCTGCCTGCCGCGATGTCGTCGGAGCACCAGTCACCGGCCTTTGTTCCCGCTGCTACCGAAGATCTGGAAGCGAACCTGGCCATCTACCGCGCGCCTATGGAGGACGACCTGGAGCTCCTCGACGGCAGCGCCGTGTCGCTTCGCATGCCCGAGGGCGCTGGCCCACCCCTTCATGCGCGGCAGGATGCGAGACTTCCACAGCTCCTACATCCCCACGTTCAAGCCCGAATCAGTGAGTGGTGCCCTTCTTCAGTTTGCTTCCCCTATCGTTGAGCTTCGGCTCTGCCGTTGATGCCTGGAGAAATTAGGTGTGCACTCGTATGCGTAATGTGTAATGTGGTCGTTCGTTAACCTGTGAAGGCTAATGAAGGATTGATTAGGGACGGTGGTGGCTTCCACTCATCGAGGTTTCAGTGCTCTTTTCATGGTGAATAACTACATGGCAGATGATTGTGTGCTTGGTGTATAAATGTGTTTACTACGCAGAAACTCACTAGGTTGAAGCTCACATTGTCGGCGTGATGAGCAGCAGAAGCAGCACCGCCAACTGAGCAGCAGTACCGCAACCGCAGGTCTTGCTCATTATTCCCTATCCAGGTTCACTTTTTTCTTTTTGTGAAGGCCTATCCAAGTTCACCGCAGGGGATTTCTCATGATTTTGGAATTTTTTTGGATTCATCAATTACCCTTGAATTGGTTGGTGACTTCAGCACCACAAATAGGCAATATAGATGGTTCATTCTGATGGCACTTGGTACAAGCTAGCCATGATAGGATCGGGTGCAGGCAAAATTGATCATTGCACGATGCTTTTGCAAGTTGAACCAACTGCTGATGTTCACGGCGTGGTGTTTGTTATGGATGCTGGCATATTGATTGGAGCCGGAAGCAGATGCATCGACTGAAGGGACTGCACTCACCTCATCCTTGTTGGATTTATCAACGAATGGAGTTCTTTTCAAAGATGTCATATTCTTGTTGTATACAGAGTTTAATTCTGTTCAGGTTTTGCATAACCAAGGTCATGTAATGCAGTAGCTGATGCATTAGCAGAGCAAGGAGCTAGCTTAGGCCGGGAGAATTTCAGCTTTAGTCTGATTGTGATCCCGCTGCTGTAAACCGTTTTGTGGCCGCCAATCAGGCATCGGCCTCTGGTTAATGCATATGTGGTTGTTTGATGGAAGAAAAGACTTATGCTAAGCGCATTACCAAGGGCGGTGACTGATGAATTTCTTTATGATGCTCACATCATGTTATGTCTTAACTATTGATATCTTAGTTATTGATAGAGAAAGTACAAACCTAAAAAATTCTCTCTAAACTAGCAGTAGCAACTTTTTCTAGGCCAGTGGTAGCAACTTTTTGCTAAGCTAGCAGTAGTAACTTCTTTTGCAGTATCATTTTTTTTTCCATACAACTTCTTTTCTATTCAACGGTTAATACATTTTAATTAATTGCAGAAAAGGAACTTTGGACTATACAGAATGGGAACTTTCGCATAGAGTTTGTCACCGGCTTTAGGCATAACAGAAAATAATAATATATCCTACCACTTTTTGGCTTCTTCACTATTTCTATCTTTTTCATGTTCAAAGAACAACTTGGAGTAGCAATTCCTCGTTCACAGTGTACGATTTGTCTTCGACAGAAAAAACGACATTTTTGACTAGCAACAGAAAGTGCAAACAAACTTATCAAAACCTAGTGAGTGGGAGGTATTTCCGCTAATAAGAGAGGCATCGACGGAGTTTTGACTAGCTGTAGCAACCTTTGTGTGCTAGCAGTAGCAAACTTATTTTATAAATTAGCAGTAGTAATTTGTTCTCTAGTAGCAGTAGCAACTTTATTTTTTTAATAGAATAACTTAGTTTTTATCAACAATACAATACCCTATTACTACTTCCATCATACATTTAGGATATTTTTTTGTACCTATTTGCGTGTTTGTTCCATGTGACATTTAGTATTTATTATAGCAACTTTATGTGCACCATGTAATAATTTAAATATATTTTATGATAGCAATTTTATGTGCCATGTAATAATTTTAACATATTATGATAACAACTTTATGTGCGCGATGTAATAACTTTAGTATATTTTATTATAGCAAATTTATGTGCACAATATGTAAATTTATGTATACTATGTGATAGTAACTTTATTTGTGCGTCATGTAATAATTTTGACATATTTTATGATAACAACTTTATTGTGCACGTGTAGTAACTTTAATATTAATTATTATAGCAAATTTATGTGCATAACATGTACTAATTTCAGTATATTTTATTACCACATGTGCATCGCGTAATAACTTTAGTATATTTTATTATAGCAAATTTATGTGCACAATATGTAAATTTATGTATATTATGTGATAGTAACTTTGTGCATCATGTAATAATTTAACATATTTTATGATAACAACTTTATGTGCACCATGTAGTAACTTTAATATTAATTATTATAGCAAATTTATGTGCATAACATGTAATAATTTCATTATATTTTGTGATAGTAACTTTATGAGTGCACCATGTAATAGGTTGAACATATTTTATTACCACAGGTGCATCGTGTAATAACTTTAGTATATTTTATTGTAGCAAATTTATGTGCACAACGTATAATAATTTTAGTATATTTTATGATAGTAACTTTACATGCACATCATGTAGTCATATCATATTTTGTGATAGAAACTGAATCTGGATAATGGTAAAACTTCCACTAGTCATAATTTTGATAAAATGACCAGTAGCAATTTGACATTATGTATTTACTAGCACAATGTTGACATTTTCGAATGGCAAAATATTTTTTACAAAAGCTAACAACTCACTTGGTTTCATGTTTCTGATGAAACAACAACTGCAGATCGGCAACAACAACAATGATGGAGTCCGCCACCTTCAGGTATCATCAAGATTAATATTAATGGAGTGTTTTTGGGAGCTGACAAATGCAGGGCCACAGAAGTTGTAGTGCATGATCATGATGGTCACCTCATGTCTACCTCAACTAGATGGCTCCAGAGAGCGGCATCCCCACTGCACTCTGAAGCTGAGGCGTGCAGGAAAGGAATACAACTTTCTTCCAACCTGAACTTGGTGCATATTGGTTGCTTAAAGTGATTCTAAACTGCCAGTGGACTTATTGCATAACAAATCAGATCATCGATCAGAGATTATGAGTGTTAGCTGATATCCAAGAGCTTTGTTTTTATCTTTTTCCTCTTTAGTTCATGTAAAGCGCTGAGCAAACTTGGCACCTCATCTATGTGTCCAGGAAGCTTTGCGTTCTAGAGTTGAGACTTTGTGGACTGATCAGGTCCCTGCCTTATTGCAGTCTTGTGTGCTCAAGGAATGTCACCATGTAATAATTTGAATATATTTATGGGCAATTTTATGTTCGTATCATTTAATTATTTTAACATATTTTATGATAACAACTTTACGTGTCTTGTGTAGTAACTTTAATATATTTTATTATAGTAGATTTATGTGCACAACATATAGTAATTTTAGTATATTTTATGATAGTAACTTTATGTCTGCACCATTAATAACTTCAATATATTTTAAGATAACATTTTTATGTGCACTGTGTAGTAACTTCAGTATGTTTTACTATAGCAAATTTATGTGCAGTTCATGTAATAATTTCAATACGTTTTATGATAGTAGTTTTTTGTGTGCACCATGTAATACGTTAAATATTTTTATTACCAGTTTACCACAGGTGTATTGTGTAGTAACTTTAGTTTATTTTATTATAGCAACTTTATGTTTAAATATTATATGATAAATATATCTCTAGTCTTTTCTGGTTGGGAGCTTTGCACCTGGTATGTTTCGAAGTTGTACACATCCGTTAACAAAATTGCTACTACGCAGTTGTACTATGTAGTATTACATGGTGACATAAAGTCATGCACGTGGATATCGTGTCTTTCAATCATACAAATTTCTCTTAGGCACATGATTAAGCATATTTTTTATAGCTTAAATTTCATGGATACCACCATATCTTGTCGGCATTGTATTTTGATTTTTTTTTTTATCCTTATAGCAGCAGCGGCGATGATCATATAAAGCAATTTGCTACTCATAGGTTTCATTGATGTGTTTACTCTCACCTTACCCGTAGAAACCTTTTTTACATTTCATTAGTGGCAAGCTACTACCCGTACTCTCATTATACATTTAGTATATTTTATTATACCAGCTCCCAAATCTTCATGATAGTTTCTTGTTCAACCTGCAGCGCACGAGCTTGGTTCTAACATGTTCCAAGTTCATGTCCTTCCAACATTCCCTAGCATTTTTACATTTGAAAAAAGATGCCTGCAATCCTCATCTAATCTTTTACACATCGGGCATAGAGTATCTAGCTTCACTCTCCTGCATGCTAAGTTTCTTCTTACAGGAAGACTATTATGAGCCAATCTTCAGATAAACATCTTTACTTCGTTTGGAAACTTAGCTGCCATATTTTCTGCCATTTGAAATCAGCATAATTACCTCCTGTTGAGCCAGAGGAAGATGCATCTCTCCCCGTATCCTGATCCCTGGCCTGCACTGCTAACTTAGAACTTTCCCATCGAATCAAAATATCCTGCCAAACAGCGGGGACGCAGCACAATAATCCTTCAGTTAGTCTGACTGCTGCATTGCTGTTGGCCTCACAAAATGCTAGCCCAATCAACACAACTCGAGACGATACGATGCCTCCTGCTGCCCAAAATAGCCAAACATGAACTGTAGGAGGAGCTGCAGGCAGAGGAAATATCCTGACGTCGGCCGCCTCCTCAACGAGCCATCTCGCCAACGCGTCGCTCTCCTCCTCCTTCTCCACCTCCCTCAAACGAGCCACCGTGGCCGCAGCCTGCGCGACAGCCATCACAGCGTCATCGGCGGCCGCCACGGCCACATCTGCGGCGTGCTTGCTCTGCTCGTCAAGGTCGCGCCCAGAAACCGACTTGCCGCTGCCGGCGAGCCCCGCCTCCGTTGCGCTCGCCTCCTGCCAAACAGCGGGACGGCGCAGGGGAAGAAGCGGTGGAGCTTCCGGCGGCCGTTGCCGTCGTGGTCGGCGCAGGGGAAGCCCGCCGCCGCGGCACGCCGGGATCGATGTGGAGGAGGCCCTCGCCTCGGCGCGAAGGGGGCAGGGGGCAGGAGGTGACGCAGGGGGGCGCCGCTGCGCTGCGGCTGGGTGGCGGAGGGAGGGGTCGCCGCCGCGCCTGGCTCTTGAGGGAGGAGGAGGGAGGAGGAAGGAGCGCTGCACACAGGACGAGCGCGACACCGAAAAAGGAATTTGTCTCCCGACGGAAAAGGAAGTAGATGTGGTCGGGGGCGGACGCGCGATGCGCTATGGCGCGTACGGACGCGCCGTAACGGCTCCCTTGATTGGGTAATTTCAGCTTTAGTCTGATTGTGATCCCGCTGCTGTAAACCGTTTGTGGCCGCCAATCAGGCATCGGCCTCTGGTTAATGCATATGTGGTTTGTTTGATGGAAGAAAAGACTTATGCTAAGTGCATTACCAAGGGCGGTGACTGATGAATTTCTTTATGATGCTCACATCATGTTATGTCTTAACTATTATATCTTAGTTATTGATAGAGAAAGTACAAACCTAAAAAATTCTCTCTGAACTAGCAGTAGCAACTTTTTCTAGGCCAGTGGTAGCAACTTTTTGCTAAGCTAGCAGTAGTAACTTCTTCTGCAGTATCATTTTTTTCCATACAACTTCTTTTCTATTCAACGGTTAATACATTTTAATTAATTGCAGAAAAGGAACTTTGGACTATACAGAATGGGAACTTTCGCATAGAGTTTGTCACCGGCTTTAGGCATAATAGAAAATAATAATATATCCTACCACTTTTTGGCTTCTTCACTATTTCTATCTTTTTCATGTTCAAAGAACAACTTGGAGTAGCAATTCCTCGTTCACAGTGTACGATTTGTCTTCGACAGAAAAACGACATTTTTGACTAGCAACAGAAAGTGCAAACAAACTTATCAAAACCTAGTGAGTGGGAGGTATTTCCGCTAATAAGAGAGGCATCGACGGAGTTTTGACTAGCAGTAGCAACCTTTGTGTGCTAGCAGTAGCAAACTTATTTTATAAATTAGCAGTAGTAATTTGTTCTCTAGTAGCAGTAGCAACTTTATTTTTTAATAGAATAACTCAGTTTTTAATCAACAATACAATACCCTATTACTACTTCCATCATACATTTAGGATATTTTTTTTGTACCTATTTGCGTGTTTGTTCCATGTGACATTTAGTATTTTATTATAGCAACTTTATGTGCACCATGTAATAATTTAAATATATTTTATGATAGCAATTTTATGTGCCATGTAATAATTTTAACATATTTATGATAACAACTTTATGTGCGCGATGTAATAACTTTAGTATATTTTATTATAGCAAATTTATGTGCACAATATGTAAATTTTTGTATATTATGTGATAGTAACTTTATTTGTGCGTCATGTAATAATTTTGACATATTTTATGATACCAACTTTATTGTGCACCGTGTAGTAACTTTAATATTAATTATTATAGCAAATTTATGTGCATAACATGTACTAATTTCAGTATATTTTATTACCACATGTGCATCGTGTAATAACTTTAGTATATTTTATTATAGCAAATTTATGTGCACAATATGTAAATTACGTATATTATGTGATAGTAACTTTGGCATCATGTAATAATTTAACATATTTTATGATAACAACTTTATGTGCACCGTGTAGTAACTTTAATATTAATTATTATAGCAAATTTATGTGCATAACATGTAATAATTTCATTATATTTTGTGATAGTAACTTTATGAGTGCACCATGTAATAGGTTGAACATATTTTATTACCACAGGTGCATCGTGTAATAACTTTAGTATATTTTATTGTAGCAATTTATGTGCACAACGTATAATAATTTTAGTATATTTTATGATAGTAACTTTACATGCACATCATGTAGTCATATCATATTTTGTAATAACCTTATGAACGCACATACGTAAATCCTACCCCTATGAGCATCTTCAAAGACTGAGCCGGCAAATATCCTCGAGATTGACAAAGTCACCACTGACGCCTCGCTGTCGTGGGCCACGTCGCCTCCCGCTGAACGCACAATGTCGTTAAGTCTTAGAAAATTCGCTCCTATAGGGAGTCGAATCCAGGACCTCAGGTGCTACTGAGGCTCCACTAGACTACAGGCCTTTTCACACACAGCTTGCGTTTGAGGCCACATGATACCACGAATTGTTCAAAAAAAAAATGAATTGGTCCATCTCTGAGGAAAAAAATCAAATAAATGTTCCTTAAAAATAAATAAATATTAGAAATAAAAGTAAGTGAGAAGTCTAGATATTTTATTTAGGAACAACAAGCTAAACAAAATATATATATAATGAAAGCTGGAACAAAAATACTATGTCAAAAGAGGCCGTGTTCCAGAACAAAGGAGGCTGTGTTCCAGACAAAGGAGGCCTTGTTGCCGAACAAAAGGAGGTCGTGTTCCAGAACAAGAAGGCTATGTTCCTAAACAAACGAGGCCTCCGTGTTGGTGGAACAAATAAGTCGTATCGGTGTAACAAATCATTTCTATGCATGAAACAAATAAGTCGTATTGGCGGAACAAATCATCTTCGTGGATGGAACAAATAAGTCGTTTGATGGAACAAATAATCTCTATGCCTCGAACAAACTAGTATCTGTGTGGTAATATTTTTATAAAAACCTAGTAGAATCAATATAACACTGCAGCATAGCAATAACAAGTGCATGTATGCCAAAAGAATTAAAAAAAAAGACAGCACAGCAGCAGCCGCGACTATCGGGCCAGACTAGTGCACGTGGGCCGAAAAGAATTAAAAAATACAGTAGTGCAGCAGGCCCACGAGTCTCTGGCGCGCGAGGCGTGACTGGGCCGTTGGGCGCGCGTACGCCCGCCGATGATCCGCCCCTCTGAATGGTGCTCACAGGCGGCGGCGGCGGCGGCGCCGCGATGGTTCATGGAATGCTAGAGCAGATCGGCAAGTGCTAATAATTAGGACACCTCGTTTAGGAGAAGAGGAATGCTGAAAACTCCGACGCCTAGATCGGCAAGATCGGCAAGTGTTAAACAAATTAAATGCTGCCACATCAGCTTGTGCGTAACAATCGCGTGAATAATTGCGTAGCTGTAGCAGCGCTCTTCTATTCACTAATGCCCAACCAAACCACAACCAAGATCATGGGTCATCTTAACCCAAAAAACTAGCATGATGATATTCGATGTGAGACTAAATTCAATAGTCTCTCCAATGTCATGGGCCCACACGAACAAGAATATAAAAAAGGAAAAACAAGCCAAAATTTGATTTGCACTTCAAGAGCTGTCGTGGGCACACGAATTCTAATTAAAAGAAGGGAAAAACAATCCAGCCCAGCCCAGCCCAAATATGCTTATAGCACTTCATGGTGCTTGTTGGGCCTACCGCCTACGTACGTGACGACAGGGCAAAACAGCCCACGAAATGACATTTTTCGCAGCAAAGTTTAACCCCCCTTCTTGCTTGCTGCTCTTGACCTCGATCAAATGATTATAGTCTATGGCAGTTAACACATAATTTAAAATCGAGAGTACTGATCATCCACTTTGAAGGAGACTTTAAGTCCCATGATACCATGTTGAAGACTTTTAAGTCCCACAGCAAACAATATGTGAGGCATTTTTTTTTTTTGCGAAGGAATATGTGAGGTATTTAATTTGGAAAAATTTGTAATCACTCGTTCAATGGATTACTATGTTTTCTCGAAAAAGAAAGATCATAATTGTTGTGGGAGTTTAATATTGCTACATTTGTTTCTGAACTGATTTCTACATTGTTGCTGTGGACAATGTAAGGTGACTGACTTTATTTAACGGCCAAATCTTGGTGTTGAAGGTTATACAAAAGTCAAACCCCATCTTACATTTTAAAATAAAATAATGATGGAGTCATGGAATTACAAAGAGATGTGCCGTAGTAAAGGCGCATTAATTTTTCTGTTGGTAGGCCTCAGTTCATCGACAAATCCAGCCATTCAACTATAATGTCTACAATAATATTTTTTGATTGTTGGATATATGAGCACTTTTAAGTTTAATTAGTCTAAAAATAAATCATGAACATGATATGAACATATTACAGATTAAACGCGACAAATCTACGCAAGATCTAGACAAGCAGTACTATCGTACAAGTATGAATCAGAAACACAAAACACGGTAGATACGGTTTCAGAGAGCACATACTGATTGTCCAAAGGCGTGGAGGAAGCCATAGCGGTTGGTGATGCAGCAAAGCCGGGCAACGCAGAAGACGTCGACGAAGTGAACGACGAGCAGCATTCCCGAACATAGAAAAAGACGAGCCGCTGTGAAAGCGATTGAGCAGTCGCGCAGAACGCTTTCCCAAAACCTTATTCTCCCTCTCCCAATGCAAGAGCTTTGAGGACGTCGGTTTCGAGGACCTGCCGGTGCACACCGACGATCGAGATTATAATTGGCCAAATGGGCGGCCCGACCCAGCACGGCACGGGCCCGCCTTGGCACATCCCAAAATTAAATGGGCCAGCACGGCTCGCTGGTTACATGGGCTGTGCCGTGCTAGCCCATGGGCGGGGGGTTAAGCCCATGGCATGGCACAGGTAAGTTAACAAGGGTCGTGTCGGCCCATTTGGCCCGAAAGCCCGAACAGGCCTGCGAAGCACGCAATCACGAAAAAAGGCCCATGAGCCGTTCCTTCCTCTCGCCATGGCTGAGATCTGGCCACCGGCAACCTTGCCGGCGCCTTCGAGCGCCCAAGGCCGGACCACACGACTGCGAGCACCCTGTTGCGGCGACATCGAGCACCCCCTCAGGGCCAGGTGACGCCCTGTCCTTGCGGCGCCGAAGAAGACGCGGGGAGGCGGAGGCAACCTCAGACACAGGGGTGTGGGGAAGAAGAGATGGAGGAGACGGGCGGCGCGGGGAAGAAGAGAATAAGCAGGCTGCCGGCGCGGGTGAGGAGAGGGAGGAGGCAGGCGACGCGAGGAGGAAGAGAGGGAAGAGGCGGGCAGCGTGGGGGAGGAGAGGGAGGTGCTGTGAGGAAGAGAGGGAAGAGGTGGGTGGCACGGGGGAGGAAGAGAGAGGGAGGAGAAATATCTGTTAGGGTTTGGGAGAGGTGGGCTGTTAGACGGGCCGTGCCAAGCTGGGCTGCTAATGGGCCGTGCTCTGGTGGGCTGTTAGGTGGGCTGCATCGTGCCGCCACTTACACGTGCCGGGCCGTGCTGCCCACTGGGCTAGGGGGTCGGCCCAAGCACGGCCCGATGCTTCGTGCCGTGCCGGCCCGGCACGAAATTTGATGGGCCGGGCCAAAATGGCCGTGCTTCGTGCCCGCCCATTTTGGCCCGCACATTTGGCCATCTATAATCGAGATAGAGTAGACTACGTGTGGCGTCGTAACTCTTGAGAGATTCACCCCGTTGGTCCCCCTCCTTTGCCCTCCGACGTCTCGCCGAAGGCCAAAGGGAGTGGGGATCCATCGTTTTTATTATTTTTTCTAGTAGATCGAGTCTTTTAGGGTTAGGATCTCTCCATGCCAAGTTTCTTGGTACTGGGGATTTATCTCCTCCTCCTCCTCTCCCGTGGCAAGGGCATGATGGATTCGTTTTCTCCATGGCGGCGGCTTCGTTGAAGATGAGGGCGACATCGGCGTCAGCAACTTCATCAGTTCGACGACATGGAGACTTGGCTTTCCGGATGGCGACATCAAGGCGGAGATGATGCTGTCGTCATGGAATAATTTTCTCCGGTCTCTTCTCTGTTTTGTTGTGGTTAGATCTAACCACAATGAAGGACTAGGAAGTATAAGTTGCAGATCAGTCTGTCTTTTTCTTCGATGGCAGAAAGAAGAACAAGATAGACACAAGAAGAAGAAGTCTCTCTACTTCGCCTACATGGTTCTTTGGCCTTTTGCCGAGTGTTTGCCTATGCAGTCATCTATACGGTTCGTCATACAGGTTTGAAGTTGAGTTTTTGAACTATACAAAGTGTGAGTACAATTTAGATGATCGGGTTCTGGATATATGTCATGTATTCCAGTAGCTTGTAATGTGACGATGTACTCAGCTATGATTTAATATACTTCTTCTTTCGTCTCAAAAAAAAAAACTCTTGAGAGATTCTAAATATTAGGGCTTCTTCAAATATTAGTCTATTTTATATGTCTTTTGTGGCAAAGGGTCCATTGATATATGAGGGAACAACCCCTACATCTACTTCCACTCTAGCAATATAGTACTAATAGAGATTATGGGTTTTTCTCCACATAATAGGCCTTTGAAATTTAATAAGGATACAATTATTATATGTAGGTTCATATATCTATATACTAGATGAGACACCTCGCGCGTTGCCGCGGGCTGAGACGACATATATTAGAATTCTTCAATATTGTGTCCAGATGAATGTAACTTGAATGGAATTTCTATATCATTTCACAGCAACACATGTAGATTGATCAATAATACAATTGTTTTAATTGATTGGCATCACATTCAAAACAGATCTTGGTACCAAAAAGTTTGTTAGTCCAATTTTTTTGTGAAACTGTACAGCAGGGAGGCCCCTGCCTCTCACTCAAAATTCACTGATACCCATGAGGACGGAAAACATACCTCTTGACAAAATACATTCTTTAATCAGATTAGCCTTCAATAAATACAATTATGCCAGGCTAAAATCTTACCATTCTTGTTTCCGACGGCATATCCAGGAGGCAACCATTCTTTGTAGTAATCTGCATGATCACGTTCTGTTGGCAATAAAGAGGCAAAAATCAAGGTAGGTAAAAAAAAAAGGGTCTTAAACTGTAAGTTTCAGATTAACATGGTTAATATGGATGTTGGGATTTTAGAATATGATGCCATTCAATAACAGATCATGGGAAAAACTGAATTGAACTGGCAGAAGGATGTAGCAAGAGATAAAACTTCAAATTGGAAAAAAGGTGTGCACTCAAGAAGAGGGCCAATTACGAATGCAGTTGTAGGTTTGTCTTATTCAGCATAAAACTAAGAAAGATTCATTATTTATACACGTGCCATTCACATAACTATCCAATCATGCATAAACGTAGAAATTAATATATGTGAATTTAGTAAATTTCTATTGCATATAGAATTACAATGTTGAAAATAGCTGAACATAATGGCAAGATTAAATTGACTGAAACCTAACCGATTGACACCGACAGCTAATTTCTGCAGCTTTTTCAACTTCTGCCTTTTTTTTCACCTGCAATGGAACACGGTTTGAATGAGCAATATGATATGTAATAAGTTTGAACTTCGTTAAAGATGTGAACAGTAAGCGGCAGAACTCAAATTATGTGAAGATCTAACTAATATTAGCAGATGAAATGATTCAAAGACTAAAACCGGTATATAGTATAATATTTAGCATATTGCCTGAAAGATCAATAAATATAACTTATTATTCATGCTGATATGAGCTGAAGCAACACATTATTTTAATGCTGAGCTGTAGTAAGTACGATGGCAATATTGCTCGATAAATGTTTGAAAATTGAAAGGAGTAACTAGTAATCAAGCTAGTAGATCAGAGAATATTTCGGTAGACCACATTGTGAGAGCTATTTCCATGCTTAGAAGGGCGTCATACAACTGCTCATGTGAAAATATTGGGCTGGGCAAGTGGCATTTGTTTTAAAATACAACTTGCTGTCTATGTGCCATTATTTGTTGAGGAAGTGTGGCTCTCCAACACTTGTCACTCGACTACATTATCATAAAGAAAATCACTGATCACATACAGATCCCTGCTCAACTTGTATCCAACTGCAGCAGCGCCATGCAAAATCCTAAACATATACTACGTTCCAGACCATGCCTTTGTTAGCTGGATAAAACTGCCAAGGCCGTGCCAGTCACCATAGCAAGTTTGTAGAAAGAATGCAAATCATTCCATTTTAGTAGATGCAATGCTAAAGAAGTTGTTTTTGTCAAAGGCAACTGAAAAATAAGAGGAAATAAGAAAATAAAATGAACAGGGTAACATGGAAGTCTCAAAGCTTCTAACCTCAACTGATATTATCTATAAGATTTTCCCATCCAAATTATTAGATAATAGAGATATATTTCTCCATTCAATGTCAGCGCTCCATCGTTAGTGATTGTCTCCCAAAGAAACACCAGGTAATCAGTGCATTCCTCCACAAAGAAAGCGAACAGGTTTTAAATTCAATATGGCAATCGAAACAGGGCATGGTTTGTAATTTTCAGATAAGCATTGTCTAGTGGCTGACAGGCCAGGAAGAAAATTCCAACATAATCTCTAAACGTTTGTGGCACATACAACGACACATTTACAGAGGTTTCATGTGGTAATGAAGGACATAAGAAATTCATTTCTAGTAAATGCATGGAGAGGGCAGAATGACCTCCTACAATGCCGACAGAACCTTCCTCTTTGTATGCTGTACGAAAGACAGTTATATGAGCTTTGTCACTTCACCTAGTTGCCATGGCTCAGACATACCGTCAAACACATGGTGGGCAGGGTGACGACGGAAATATCATTGCTGAGTCTGACCACCTCGATGGTCATGGACGAAATCAGGGCCAAAGCCTGCTTCTTCAGGGACACCTGCATGATATTGTCAGAACATATGACTATATGAGCAGTGAGCACAATCTGTGCCAAAAGACCACTCTTCATGTCGACCGGACCAGAGTCGCCTCGTCGATCCCGGTGACGGTCCAGTACGCGGCTGCAGCGACTGCCGCAAGGGCTGGGGCCGCGCACTAACAGGCATGCACGGTCAGCCTCCGTCAATAGCAGGAAGCTACAAACTCTAGCTAGATTGGGTTCGGAGTTGCAGGGAGCAGTCTTCTATTTCTCACCTGGGAACCGCGGATGGCGAAGGAAGAACACCAAATCGATCTGCGCTGCAGCATCCTTACTGTAGGTGCCGCCGGGTGAGTCCGTCGCTCCGAGCAATCGCTGATATGAGATCGCTGGCAGCGGGCGCAGGGCTGGGCGAGCCCACTGCGGCTGCGCCAAGGTGTCACCGGTCGGAGAAGATCGCAGGGACTGAGGGAGCGTCTGCGAGGAAGAGGACGCGGGCGAGCCGAGAAGCGTAGGGAAGGTGGGTCCCGGGAAGGGGAAGGACGCTGATTTTTCCTTTGCTTTTTTAGACGGGAGGCGCGAAGCGGACACCAGCAGCCCGATCAAGATCGGACGGCCCTCCTCGCACAGCTACAGAGGAACAGTAAGCTACAGTACGCAGTGGGGCCCACCCGCAAAAACTGAGTACCCATACGCTACGATATTTTAACTTCTACTTCATCCATCCACGAATATAATTTGTTGGCTTTCAGCCAACTTGTTATGCAAATATTATTTATTCTATTATGATTTGTTTTATTACTAAATATATTTTAAGTATGACTTATTTATTTTTTATATTTTTATAACTTTTTTAATAAGATAAGTAGTCAAACGAATTAGTTGAAAGTAATGAATCATTATATTTATGGACGAAGAAAGTAATTATGCAAAAACGAGGGAAGAAGTACCACATACGATGAAAGATGGCAAAAGGGAAATTGCTCTGTTGAGTAGAACTCAAGGAACTGGTTGGTCAACAAAGGAGTTCCTTGGTCCCCTGTGACGGGCTAACAGGTTCGTAGGCTTTTTTTTTAATTGGAAAGAGGCTTCCATTACTCAGGTGTTGCAGAATCGATGGCCATCAAAACCTAGATACAATGCGGAAGAACATCTACAATTGGATTGTCCTCCAAAAGACGCACCACGACCAACCGCCGCTAAAGCATGAGCGACTTTGTTACAATTTCTAAGGCAAAACGAAAAAAAAAAAACTATTAAAGTTGAAGCTTAAAGCATCTCTCAGCTCATCGATCAAGCCTCCAAAACATGACATCATGTACCTTCCCGTTCGACTGCCTGTTTCACCATCAGAAAATCAGTTTCAAATATCACATTCGAAGCCCTCAGGTCAGCTGCATGTTGGGCTCCTTGAAGACAAGCCACTATCTCTGCTTGGAATAGATTCATGAGAAATTCCAGCTTTCCTCTCGCAGCCAGCGCCACATCGCCATCGCTGTCTCTAATAACACACCCCCATCCCCCGACGCCATCATCTGCATGGTATGATGCATCACAATTTATTTTAAGAACTCCTTCTGGCGGCTTTTCCTTGGTGAAAACTTTTTGTATCTCATCAGAATAGGCCTGTATGTTCATATGCTTAGCTGGGTCTCTCCTTCCTTCACCTGCTCTTATTCTATTTCTCACTGTCCACCACGACCATAGCAGCACACACAGTTTTGTTTGGATCTTTTCATCTTGTCCCAGAACGTACTGCAGCACACATTCAGGATTCAGCATTTCAGCCATCACAGATTGATGTTGGTCGTGGTTTAGCTGACTCCGCACTGCCTTGACTCCTTTGCATTTGAAAAGAATGTGCACCATCCTCATCGAGTCTTTAACAGACCACACACTTTATGTCAATTTTCATACCTCGCTGCTTTAGGTTAGCTCGCAAAGGGTGACTGTTGTGAGCAAATCTCCACAGGAAGTGCTTGATCTTGTTAGGGCAGTTCATCTTTCATAATTTCTTCCAAAGTGGATCATCACTAGGTGAGCAAATCACAAAGTGCACACACAGCAAATCTCCACAGGAAGTGCTTGATCCTGCAAAATTTCGTAGGCTTTTTCTTCGTATGGGTAGCACGGTCCGTCAGTTAAGGACGGCTTAATTATTGATGAACGGTTTTACTACGACTCACATCATTGTTAGAGATAAGCCTCTCAACTGAATTAGATCATGTATAGATAGATTAGTTCAAATGTATTCATCTTGCCTTGCAAGTCAAGGATGTAATCTTTCTGTTGTACACACCACGCGGCAGGTTGTTTGCCGTATATAAATTAACACGCAACCGTGCTAGCCAATGCACGTTAAACCAAACACAAACTCCAGTTTCTACATGGTAACCAGAGCCTATCTTCCTCAATAGATCCAATCCCGATCTCTCCCATGGCTAGCTCGTCGTCTCTCGGCATGAATCCGCTCCTCGCCGGAAACCTCGTCACCGAGAAGCTGACCAAGCTCAACTACGTCATCTGGAAGGCACAAGTTCTTCCCGCTGTGCGTGGCGCGCAGCTCGAAGGGTTCCTCGACGGAACCAACGCCGCCCCTCCCAAGGAGATCGATGCCAAGGATGTCGACGGGAAGGACACGAAGGCGGCGAACCCATCGTACGCTCGGTGGGTGGCTCTCGACCAGCAGGTCTTGAGCTTCCTGCTGGCGTCCGTCTCAAAGGAGATTATGGTGCAGATCGCCACTGCCACGACCTCCGCGCAGGCATGGCGCGGCATCGCGGAGCTCTTCGGCTCCCAAACGCGGGCGCGGTCTGTGAACACGCGCATCGCGCTCGCCACCACCCGCAAGGGCACCATGCCCATGGCGGAGTACCTCATGAAGATGAGGGCTCTCGGGGATGAGATGGCGGCGGCCGGCAAACCACTCGACGATGAAGAGATGGTATCCTACATCCTGACCGGCCTCGGCTACGACTACAATTCGGTTGTCTCCGCTGTCTTGGCGCGAGTTGAACCGATCACCGTCGGCGAGCTGTACTCTCAGCTCCAAAGCTTTGAACAGCGCATGAACCTGCTCGGCGCACAGAACGGCGGCGCATCGTCCGTCAACGCGGCTTCCCGCGGTCGCATTCCTGATCGTGGCCAGGGAGGCCGCCCGTCGCAGCAGCACCAGCAAGCACACCGTGGAGGCCGCGGCCGTCCCAACGTCAACAACAACGGCCGCGGCAACCGCGGCCCCAACGACAACGGCGGCAAGCGTTCTGGCCCCAAGTGCCAGGTATGCGATCGTGTTGGTCACACGGCGCTCAAGTGCTGGTACAGATTCGATGAAGATTATGTGCCACCCGAGAAGAGTGCTGCCTCGGCGTCGCGTTCTGGAGGTGGCGATCCTTATTGGATTGCCGACTCGGGCGCGACCGATCATATAACAGGGGAGCTTGACAAGCTCGCTGTCCGCGACAAGTACAGTGGCGGCGACCAGATACAAACCGCAAGCGGTGCAGGTATGGATATTCATCATGTTGGTCATACTATTGTTCAATCCCCTATTCGTGATATACATCTCAAGAATGTCCTTCATGTCCCTCAGGCCACTAAAAATCTCGCTTCCGTTCATCGTATTACCTCTGAAAGTAATGCATTTTTTGAATTTCATCCTAAATTTTTCTGTCTCAAGGATCTGGACACGAGGACCATTATTCTTAGAGGGAAGTGTCGCAATGGACTTTATCCCGTCTGAAAGGATCAAGAGCACCGAGAGGGGGGGGGGGTGAATCGGTGGCTCAATAATTTCTCCCAAACGTACTTAAGGTGTGAAGCTAGCAAGACTAGATATGGTGACAACAAGAAGCTAGCGATGCGTGCACACAATCTAGTCTAGCAACAAGCGACACCCTAACAAGCAATTCTACCAAGTAGTAAAGAGACAACCTATCATGCAATTCTACTAGCACATAAGTAAATGCGGAAGCGTAAATGCTAGTAAGTAAAGGAGATAGAGATAGGAATGCTCATGATTTTTCCCGTGGTCTCGAAAGGATGGCGCCTTCCCCTACTCCACGTTGGGTCACTCCCGTCGGAGTCTCGACCCCGTCCCTCCGCTCGATGGCGATCCTTCCTAGAGCACACTTCACCCTCCGAGTGAAGTCGCGGGCACGTCCCGCCGGGCTCTCTCCCGGGTACTCCTCCGGAGGTAAAGCTCCGCACTTGATGCGTGCCAAAGGGCGCTCCACTAGTGATGCTTCTTACGCACGGGAAGCTCCAAGACCGTGTACAAACTTGTGTCGGCTTCCACAATCTCCTTGGACAGCTCAACACCGACGCCTAACCGGTCTAGGCCTTGCTATAGACCAAGAGTAACAAACCGAAGTGACTCTCTCAAGCTCACACTAGCCTAGAGATCAAGTGGATGCAATTTGTACTCTCTCAAGCACTAAGATCACTCCAAATCCTTCACAAGTGCTTCTCTCCCTTGCTCTTGGCTTCCTCTGAGTTTCCTGCACTCCAACAATGGCCAAGAGACCCCTCAAGGGGCGAGCAACCAACTATTTATAGGCTACCAACCCAAAACTAGCCGTTGCTCAAAAGTGCCCAGGAAAACTAGAGACCGTACCATGGACCGTACCGTCCGGTCCCTTTCTGACCGTACCGTCCGGTCTCTATTTCCAGGCATTCTTCCATTTTCTTCTTCTCTGTCAATGAAGACCGTACCGTCCGGTCCCTAGGACCGTACCGTCCGGTCGATAGTCCGGTCTTCATTTCTTTCACTTCCAGAAACTTCAGCTTCTCTGTCTGAAACTCCTCTGATGACCGTACCATACGGTCTCATGACCGTACCGTCCGGTCAATGCTACGGTCTTCATTTCTCAGCATCCCGAGACTTCACTTCTCTGTCTGGATCTTCAATGAAGACCGTACCATACGGTCCCTAGGACCGTACTGTCCGGTCTCTTCTGCATAAGCTGAAAACTTGATCCACTTCTTGATCCTTGCTTCCAACTTCTCCATTCTTGGTTCCTCTTCTTCTCTTTAGCCACCCTAGCCCTCAAGAGACTCAAAATGCATCCATATGATCTCTAACCTAGTGTGCTCTAAGAGAACCAATTCGATCCCTCTTGATAGTCCGGTTTTTCCTATGGACTCAAGCTAACATCTACACCAAGCCAACACTTGCTTGGATCTATCATGTCCTTAGCCTTGATTCATCTTCAACCTTGACTCCATCAAGTTCTCGATCCGAATTGTCGAGGCAACCAATCACCAAGTCGTCGATAAAGATAGAGTATGTGAGACGACACTTCATTGACATGGCCATTTGAATATTCTACATGGAAATGTTAATCACATCAATATGGTCACCCAATCACCAAAACATTCATACCTTTGGGGTTTCCGAACTCCAATGGTCATGAAGCTTACAATCTCCCCCTTTTTGGTGATTGGTGACAACACATATTATAAGATAAAGAATGGAATGCGCAAGAGTGATCGATAAGATTGGATATGAACGAGAAGTAAGAAAAACGGATATCAAGATAATCATAGCTCAAAAGTATCACCTGCAAAATAGAGTTAGAGCACATGGGTGATATATATAGAATAAATGCAAGAGCTATGACCACAACTCTGTGATAATAAGATCATAAGATAATCCTGCAAAAGCAAGTGAGTGCACATATCATCACAGAAAGAGGAAACCTGGCAAGATAGATATAAATAAGCGCATCCAGGTAAGCATACACATACTCAGAGCAATATACAAGATATATAGATAACGAGCAAGTGTATGAAATGAAACCAAGTGCATTCTTGATGAGCTAAACACCAGCAAAAGAAATCCAAGCTCAACAAGAACCACGAAGTACCAAAAGAATATACAATCAAAGTAGCGAATGGACTCCCCCTCGAAAAAAGCTCTCTCACACTCCCCCTGAACATATGATCACTCCACTACTCCCCCTAGACCTATACAGGATCTCTCTCTCCCTAGATCTTTCTCCCCCTTTGGCACCAATGACTGTTGGCGGTCGTTAAACCATGATTTGACCGCCACCCTACCGGTAAATAAAAGCATAACACCAAGATTTTGTGCATAGTAGATAGGAATAATGCTACTCCACAGGTTTTGGTGGATATTTGGATGCAGGAGTGAATAATGAAGGAAAGTGGGCCCAGTCAGGGAAATTCCCTGGCCGGCCGGCCCCACCTGGTGGCCGCAGGCCCCAGACTTCCTCCAGTGGGCTGGAAACTGAACCACAACACATAATTCAAGCCCAGCCCAGCAGATTTGCACCGCCATTCTAGAAGGTGGGCCATTTGGGCCTTAACTTGGCCCTCACTGCAATTCTGCCGACCCCAGCGAGGAGCCGACCTTCAGACCGCCTTCAGGGAGTGATCTGGAGCGTCCACGCTTAAGACGGTGGCAAACCGCCACAGGGGACGGCCGGCCGGCCACCCCCCTAGGCCGGCCGGCCTACTTTGGCGCCACCGCCTCTCCAGCTTCGGCCAGGGTGCTCCCACCGCCTAGAAAAGCTATAAATTAGACCCCCCGGCCTCAGAAGCAACTCGCACCATCACACTTCATCCAAGTGTTCATTAGTTTAGTTTAGTAGTAGCTTTGGGAGTTAGAGTAGAGTAGAGTAGAGTGAGAGCTCTCTCGGGCTTCCGGAGTCTTCTCGGAGTTCGGTATAGTTCTTTGTATCCTTACTCTTTTGAGATATTATTTTATTTAATATATAATTAGTTTTATCTTTATTTATTTCTTTTAGTAGTTCTTTTCTATTTAGTTTATTTATTCTGTTAAGTAAGTGCTCGTAGAAGTCTTGTTGTGGGATTCGTGATTGTTGGAGTAGGCAAGTACGAGAGAGTGCCTTCGTCGAGATGACGTCGGGTGAAATCTGTGCCTGCTTATTCTTAGATAGGGCTGCTCCGTTGGTCAAGCGTAGTTCCTTGTTGACGGCTCTTAGACCCAATATTTACCCGTCAACTAGCTGCGCTTTTATAATGAAACAATCACCAAAAGTAGACTTAGTTCTTTAAACTAATGATTTCCACGAGTCTTGGTGAATTTGTGAGTGCAGCTGCAATTCACAGGAAAACGGGGAAAAGGAAGCATAAAAGGCCCATCCTGGAAACACCAATTTTCCCCGTCATAAAGAATTATCCAAATAAAGCCCAACTCCCGATAAAAAGACTTCAAGTCCACCCATAGCAGGTGGATCAGAGGAGAAGGCAACCAGGGGAAGCCACCTGAGAAGGCCCAGGCCCAGAGGGGCCAGCCACAGGTCGGCCGACCCCAAACCCTAGGTCGGCCGACCCCCTGTGGTGGCCCCACTGGCCCATCTTGTTATGGCGGTTCGCCACCGCCATCCAGAGGTCGGTTCCACCTGCAATCAATGCCACCGACCTAAGGAACCGCCTCAAGTTGCCGACCTTCTTGGGCTATAAATAAAGGGGTACCCCCCTCCTCCAAAGCACATCACAAGACACAAGTCATTCCACTCCATCCAGGCCAAGGGCCTCTTGTACAGTAGTAGAATAGAGGAGATGGCAAGGATCAAGAGAGGGATAGCTTTCCTTTTAGTTATTTCCTTATCTTGTACCCTTGGCGGATATTTATCTTATTAATAGTTCATCGTTCGTTCTTCGTTCGTTCGTCGTTCGTTCATCGTTCTTCGTTCGTTCTTAGTTCGTTCGTCGTTCGTTCATCGTTCGTCGTTCGTTCTTAGTTCGTTCATCGTTCGTCGTTCGTTCATAGTACGAACCTTGTTCTTATTCGTAAGATTAGTATTCGTGGTGTTATTGATCTAGTGAGCTTTACATACTAGTCGTTATTCTTGTTATACTTGTTTACGGGATCATCGCTCCGCGAGGGGTGCTCTAGCCTTCCAGATTGGTACCAGGACCGGGGTTAGAGTAGTAATCGACGGCATAGGCGTGGTGCCTAGGCTAGAGGTTACCTTTGTTTGCAGCGTGCCCCACGGTTTGTAGAGGTAGGCGGCAGGTGGTGACAGCCCTGTCCGTCCCTTGTAATCCTCCACGTTCGGGTTCGTCGTAGAGCTACAGGCTGGCGTGACTTGGCAGACCAGGTCTATACCAGTGCCCGAAGTAAACAAGTAGAACTAGAGTGCGATCGTCCTGCGGGACAGCTAGATCTTTATTCATCCTCTCAATCCTATACTACTGCCATCCTTGTGTGTCCTTGGGTAAAACTAACCTTGCTGCAGATTATCACCGTTCCTTGGGGAAAACAAATACGATACCTTGGAATACTCCCGGGTGAAGTGCTACAACGGTATTCCGTGCGCTTGCGGATTTATTCGTGGTGTAAGAAATACCAACATTCCTCTAGGCGGGTTGTAAGCATGGCGCTTAGAACTTGGCCTATGCACGTTTGGCACCCAACCCCACGGAGGATGGTAGCCGCGAGTGTATGTGACAGCTGCACCGGTCTCTGTAATCCACCACGTCCGGGTTGGACTCAGCAGGGTCTTAATTATAGCATACGGTTCCCTAGGTTTGAACTAGCATCATCGGTTAACCTAGCACGTGTGTGCCGCAAAACGACATGACTTGTATGTGTATGAGCTTAGCTAGAGTAGATAACCTTTGTAGACTTGACTGCTAGGAAGAGTAAATAATAGATAAACATACAGGTAGCCTTAACTCTATCTCGTTGCTCTCCCAAATGTATACTACGATTTATTTCTTTTATCACTTCGGATTTGAGGATGTGTGTGCCACCCATATATATCATGCCTATCTTACCCCCGTCTCAAGTATAGTTTGATACATTATTCTTTCTCCAAATTATCCAATGCATTGCTATTATTCAGCTCCCTTTCGCTCTACTTCCCTGCGGAAATATAAATACGATAACCCTGGAATACTCCAAGGTGAAATGCTACAATGGTGATCCGTGCGCTTGCGGAATTAATGAATTTAATTTTATCGCATAAGAACCGCCAACAAGCATTTCTGGCGCCGTTGCCGGGGAAGTAGCAGCTAGGAAACTGAATAAATGCATTGAAGTTTGTGAGAAGAATAATTATCACTTACTTTTGCGGGCTTACCCTTGTCCTGGTTTTTCTTCTTGTGGAAATTTTGAAACAGGACAGTGCATGACTGGTTTCGACCTACCAGAAAACTTCCACCCAGATCCCGAACAATTCTTGAGAAGGGTGAGGGCCAGGCTTACCCCTCCTCCCACCCACGCTCGATCGAAAGTTCTGGCTCTTGAAGGATCCCTTCCGACGACTGTCGAGCACCCTCCACCTTCATCAACGAACAACAACATGGGTGATCCGGTCGAGAAGACGATCAATGACTTCTCCGCGCCAACTACGGAGAACATCCGCGTGGGACCCAACCCGCGCATCACCAACAAGGACTACGAGCTCAAGCCAGCCTTGATCAACATGATCTTGGCTAGTCCTTTCTGTGGGAAGCCGTCGGAGGATGCAAATGCTCACCTCCAAAGGTTCTTGATGACGTGCAACACCTTCGCCATGAAGGATGCACCTCAGGACGCCATCCGACTGCAGCTTTTCCCATTCTCTCTGTTGGGGAAGGCTCTCCAGTGGTTCTACGCGAACCAAGAGTCCCTCGACACGTGGACGGCATGCTCCAATGCCTTCCTTGCCAAGTTCTTCCCGCCGGGTAAGACGACTGCCCTGCGGAACAAGATATCGGGCTTCCAACAGCACGCAGATGAGTCGACCGCGGAATCCTGGGACAGGATGCAGGAGTACGTTCTCTCATGCCCACACCATGGCATGGAGGAATGGCTCCTCATACAGAGTTTCTACCACGGTTTGAGGCCGTCCGCTCGAGAGCACCTCGACGCTGCAGCAGGCGGCTCCTTCTTCTCTCTTAGCGTGAAGAACGTTAAGAAGCTGATTGAAAAGGTGGCGGCCAACCAGACTCATGGTGAACGCAAGGCGGCGAGCACCAAGACCCGTGGAGTGCACCAAGTGGAGACGATGGACATGCTCGCCATCAAGCTCGATCAGCTACTCCGCAAGGTGGAGTCTCCACAGGACCTGCAAGTTGCGGACTCCCGCATGACATGTGAGGAATGCGGCAACGTTGGGCATATGGGCATCAATTGCCCGAATGTGAGAGAGGAATGCAATTTCCTCAACAATGGCAATGGGTACCGCTCCCAGAACAACTACGGCTGGAACTCCAGGCCCGACCTCTCCTTCAACAAAAATCAGGGAGGTAACAATGGTAATCTTTCCCGTTATGAGCCCTCTATCAAGGATCTAGTTCTCGGCCAGGTCAAGATCAATGACAGCATTAGTAAGAAGTTTCTTACTACGGACAAGGCTTTAGAGAGCATAGATGCTAAGCTAGAGTCGTTCAGCACTGCTCTGCAAAATCAGCTAAGCCATAACAAAATGCTAGAAACGCAAATCGCGCAAATAGCTTCAGCTGTGCAGTCTCCTCGTGCGGGTAAACTTCCTGGGCAACCAGAGGTTAACCCCAAGGAGAGTGTAAATGCAATAACCATCAGGTGTGAAGAAAGCGACTTGGATGCCGCACTCCCCAAGGATGTGATCAGAAAAGATCCCGGATGGCCAACCATTCCGTGTTTGGTCAATGACCGGTGTTTCGCTCGGGCACTATGTGACTTAGGAGCAAGTGTGAGCATCATGCCGAAGGCGATGTACGATGGGTTAAACCATCCATTATCTCCAACGACCATGAAGCTCCAGCTTGCAGACGGGTCATTATGCCTGCCCTTGGGGATTGTCGAAGAAGTTCCCGTGCAGATCAGAAATCTCTTCGTCCCCGTTGATTTCGTTGTGCTTGACATGGAAGTGGATGTCAAGACCCCTCTCATCCTTGGGAGGCCGTTCTTGAGCACCACCAACGCCAACATCGACGTGGGGGCAGGAGAGATCCACTTGGACTTCAACGGCAGGGAAGAGACGTTCAACTTCAAGCCCAAGGTTGAGCAATGCAAGCAAGTACGGGTCATATATGGAAAGGACCCAAGGGAAGTGGAGAAGATTGAGATTACTCCACCCATGCCGCAGCCAGACAAGCTCATTGCATATATGAGAAACTATCTGGCAAGAGAGAATGCAAGAAGGCCAGCAAATTATTGGAGGACTCCAAGGAGGATGCCTCAGCCGCCAAACACACCTCAAGCCCCTCTTAATCCTCCCCCGCAAGAAGGAGTAGGCGAGTCACAATCGCCTAAGAAGAGGAGAGCGAGGCGCTCACGAAAGAAGAAGGCAGCTACGGTATCGACCGATGAGAGTACAACAAAGGCGCCTAATGAAGAAAAGGTCGCCGCCACCAACACAAAGAAGACAACCAAGGTGTGGCGGAAGAAAAAGGGAACCTCCACCTCGCCAGATTCTCCAGCGAGCGAGGTCCAAACGAGTTGAAACGACATGGAGAACGTCTAGCTCAAGACGTAAAAATGAGAGCCCTCCGATTGGGGAGGCCGTCCCAATCGTTATCCTAGCTAGGCCTAGCACTTGTTTTTCTTTTCATAAACCATAAAAACAAAATAAAAATTTGAAAAATTAAAAACAACAAAAATAATAGGATTCCTGGCGATGCTCATTAGGGGCTAGCCACTTGTATCATCCTCACTCTTTTTTGCAGGTCAAGAAGGAGGAGGAAGAGCCTGAATCAAGCTTAAGTCTTGCAAAGACTCAAGCTTGGGGAGGGCCCCCAGGTAAGAAGGAGTTCAACACTAGCTCGAGTCTTGCAAAGACTCAAGCTTGGGGAGGATCCCCAGGTAAGTATTCCTAACTTTCTTAATAAATAAATAAACTCCCTGTTTCGAATAAATGCTAGAATCTTGGTGTTATGCTACGCCTTAAGGGAAATGATGATCGAGTTACAAATTAGCTTCCCATGTGTCGCATAGATGCAACCTCTACTCCTGACATTCGTGTTATTTTTATTTGAGCATGATCACATCATGAGTCTTGCTTATTTTCATGGGTTGCATTTGTTACACCAAGTCTAAGCATTGTGGATTGTGATATGGCATGATTAGGACTTGTTGCAATTTCTTAGTATGGTTTCATCCAGAGATGTTTTCTTGAATTGCTGTAAGTACCTAAAACCCTTCTGTTTTGGCACACTTCTCTTAGTGTGAGGATTTATTTACCTACCAGAGCCATATCATAATATTCGAAACAACCACACTCATAGCCATTTGTTTATGTATTGAGTTTTGTTAAGGTTTGATGTACTCTTGAAACTAGGCACTCCAAATTTTGGTCATAATCCCTTCGCGTGTGTTTTCGAAACTTTCTCTCCACCAAATAAAAAAGGGAATGTTTGGATAAATCAACCAAACATTTTTCAGAGTTTGCAAAACTTTTGGTCCACCCAAAAAGCTCAAGAATATTTCAAAATGTTTCCTTGAACCATGCAAAATTTATGGCCCCTTGCACCATGGAGTAGTCAAAAAAAAAACTCCATGGTTGCATGACAAAAGTCAAAGGCTATATGGTTCTTATCATAAACATCTTGAGCAAAATAAAGGACCAATGTTTTCAAAACCCCCTTCCACAAGTGTGAGTTCATTTTCTCCCTCTCCATCACATCATTTCCTATGACCAAAATAAATGGAGTTGCTATGTTGATTGAGACTCATTCTTTAGCTTTACAATAAATGCATGACATTTGTGCATTCCTTACCAAGCTCCACATACAAAGCCTCATTTGGTACAAGGTAGGATGAGTGAAGCTTGTAGGAATAGACTCACATTGGCTGGTAAGAGAAGTGCCTGCCAAAACGAAGGAGAATTTTTTGCACCTTACCTTGCAGCACATAAAAACTCTGGATGCATACCTGCTAGAATTGTGTACTTGTCCGAAAATACCATTCTAGTCTTCAATGCTGCATGACAAGGTGTGACATATAAGCCCCTGTGACATATAAGCCCCACGATTTTTGCAACACTCATGAATATTTTGTGCTCTCGTAAACTTACCACTGTTTAGGGAGTATGTTGTTGCATCTTTATTACCCATGGGGCGCTTCTTTGTAACTCCTGATCCGCCGGTACCCTGAGTTGAGTTTGCTCGGGACGAGCAAAGTTTAAGCTTGGGGAGGTTGTTGGCGGTCGTTAAACCATGATTTGACCGCCACCCTACCGGTAAATAAAAGCATAACACCAAGATTTTGTGCATAGTAGATAGGAATAATGCTACTCCACAGGTTTTGGTGGATATTTGGATGCAGGAGTGAATAATGGAGGAAAGTGGGCCCAGTCAGGGAAATTCCCTGGCCGGCCGGCCCCACCTGGTGGCCGCAGGCCCCAGACTTCCTCCAGTGGGCTGGAAACTGAACCACAACACATAATTCAAGCCCAGCCCAGCAGATTTGCACCGCCATTCTAGAAGGTGGGCCATTTGGGCCTTAACTTGGCCCTCACTGCAATTCTGCCGACCCCAGCGAGGAGCCGACCTTCAGACCGCCTTCAGGGAGTGATCTGGAGCGTCCACGCTTAAGACGGTGGCAAACCGCCACAGTGGACGGCCGGCCGGTAACCCCCCTAGGCCAGCCGGCCTACTTTGGCGCCACCGTCTCTCCAGCTTCGGCCAGGGTGCTCCCACCGCCTTGAAAAGCTATAAATTGGACCCCCGGCCTCAGAAGCAACTCGCACCATCACACTTCATCCAAGTGTTCATTAGTTTAGTTTAGTAGTAGCTTTGGGAGTTAGAGTAGAGTAGAGTAGAGTGAGAGCTCTCTCGGGCTTCCGGAGTCTTCTAGGAGTTCGGTATAGTTCTTTGTATCCTTACTCTTTTGAGATATTATTTTATTTAATATATAATTAGTTTTATCTTTATTTGTTTCTTTTAGTAGTTCTTTTCTATTTAGTTTATTTATTCTGTTAAGTAAGTGCTCGTAGAAATCTTGTTGTGGGATTCGTGATTGTTGGAGTAGGCAAGTACGAGAGAGTGCCTTCGTCGAGATGACGTCGGGTGAAATCTGTGCCTGCTTATCCTTTGATAGGGCTGCTCCATTAATCAAGAGTAGTTCCTCTAGGCGGGTTGTAAGCATGGCGCTTAGAACTTGGCCTATGCACGTTTGGCACCCAACCCCACGGAGGATGGTAGCCGCGAGTGTATGTGACAGCTGCACCGGTCTCTGTAATCCACCACGTCCGAGTTGGACTCAGCAGGGTCTTAATTATAGCATACGGTTCCCTAGGTTTGAACTAGCATCATCGGTTAACCTAGCATGTGTGTGCCCCGAAACGACATGACTTGTATGTGTATGAGCTTAGCTAGAGTAGATAACCTTTGTAGACTTGACTGCTAGGAAGAGTAAATAATAGATAAACATACAGGTAGCCTTAACTCTATCTCGTTGCTCTCCCAAATGTATACTACGATTTATTTCTTTTATCACTTCGGATTTGAGGATGTGTGTGCCAACCATATATATCATGCCTATCTTACCCCCGTCTCAAGTATAGTTTGATACATTATTCTTTCTCCAAATTATCCAATGCATTGCTATTATTCAGCTCCCTTTCGCTCTACTTCCCTGCGGAAATATAAATACGATAACCCTGGAATACTCCAAGGTGAAATGCTACAATGGTGATCCGTGCGCTTGCGGAATTAATGAATTTAATTTTATCGCATAAGAACCGCCAACAATGACCAAAAAGGAATAAAGAGAAAAGGAAAAAGAGAAAAGGAAAAGACTGCTGTCCTACGCGTCGGAGGCTGGAGGAGGTGCAGTGGTAGCAGGTGCTGAAGAACTGGCAGTAGTCTGAACACTGTCCTGTGCTGCTGAGAGGGTGGCGCTGGAGGTGTCCAAGTCAGTCCGAGGCATCCCCAAAGACTCCTGTGACTGAAAGAGAGGTGTGAACGGCACAAGCTCCCTGTCAAAAGCTAGTCCAGGAGAGTCTGTCTAAAGTAGGGTCTGCTCAAGCTGCACTGCATACTGGACTACCTCTTCGTCAGAAGCTGAGTGGACTGACGGAGTAGGCGAGCGACTGGGGGTCCAAGTGAAACTGCCAGTAGGTGAGTGTGCCTTGGACGGTGGATCCTGTCCTGTAGTGAGAGCCTCATCTATCTCCTCACGAGTATAGCCAAAATAAGTGAGATCCACTGTCCCGGTCATCTCCTCAGATACTGCAACTGTCGTAGTGACCACTGCCTCTGTAGAAGTGGAAAGTGGAGCTGTAGCTGAGGCTGTCTGGACTGGAACTAAAACTGTCTCTGTCTCACTGAAGTCAAGTGATCGAGCAGCTAAAGGAGACGAGAACTGTGCAGCCACTGTTGGCGATTTCTAGCATACCATTTTATATGCCAACTGCGCCTTATTTAGAGCATAAATGTCATCATTATAGGCCATTAACCCTTGATAATAGCACTATATTTGTATATATGTTGTTCTGGAGCTTTATTGCAGAAATAGAAGAAAAGGACGACATTCTGGACATTGTGGCTGATTTGGACCTAAAGAGAAGAGAACCAGCAGAAAAGGCCCACTGTGCCGATCGGCACAGCCATGTGCCGACCGGCACAAGGGACTTCAAGGCCATCGAGTCTGGCCCACCATTCAGTTGATTCTAGAAGGAAGTTATCCGAACCAATCTTGGGAGATATTCGTCACGAAGAGATAAAAGATACTCGAAGATTTGAAAGAGCAATACAAGACTTGATCTCGAAGAAAACTGATTGGAAGGCCCACATGGAAGCTACCTAGGACTTTGGAACCGACTTAGGGAGGAAACCGAGCTGGACACGAGGTGTGCCGATCGGCACGGCCTCTGTGCCGATCGGCACGAGGACTCTTTTTCCGAGATCCTCTTCCTTTCTGATGTACAGCCCTATATAAACTCGTAAAAGCCCTAGGGTTTCGGGATCCGCCGCCAGAGGGACAACACAGCTAGTAAGTTTAGAGCCACCGGGGCTTGCCCCGTTCTTCATGTTCTCTAGTTGCTAGATCAAGAACCGCTGGTGTTGAAGAGGTGATCCATCAAGGTAGGCCTACTAGATGGTGATGTATCTTGCACTATGTATTATCAAAGTATGGTTGAATATGTGGATGAATGGTTTTGATTATTGATTGCCTGGATTTTATGGTCTTTACATGCGCTTGTTCCTACGCTTAGTGACGACTAAGTATTAGATGTTATCTTAATTGTGGTGGCAATAAGAGGTGAGAGATTCAATCTCTCACTATCTCCATTGTGGCTAAGGTAGTATCGGGATCTTGTAATGCGCCATAATTGCATGTTGTCTCTGCACCTCAACGACCGCTAATGCATACGCGAGATCCTTGAGATGATGTGTAGAGTAGGAAGAGGCTACTGACTAAGGCGATTGGTCGTGACAGGGCTCGTCGGAAAGGGGTCTCGACCTATCGATCTTCGGTTATCAATAATTGAGTAATTCCGTTTATGATGCTATTTAACTAAGCTTTTTGGTTACGATCTCAACTAGCAGACTTGGCTAACTTACCCCATGATCTAATCAGGTTCCTTAGGCTGTTCAGACAACACTTCGGACAACTTAGCCTTCGTGCCGACCGGCACACACCCTGTGCCGATCGGCACAACCCCCCGTTTTCCCGAAACTCACGCTCACGCTCACTAGAAAGCCTGGCTAACTCTTTTACTGATGACTCTGCTTAATTCCCATTGGTCTCTGTGGTTCGATTAAACCTTGGAATACTCTTCTGGGGGAAAAAGACTACAACTGTACACCGTGCTCTTGCGGTATATAAGTGGGTGCGTAGATACGACCAACAAGCTGTCTTTTTCTGGCGCCGTTGCCGGGGACCTTTGTTCGAATTAGGCATTGTTTGAAGTTTGAGAAATTGGCCACTGTGCCGATCGGCACACCTTTGTGCCGACCGGCACATCGCTTTCTTTCTTTGATTTCTCTGTTTTTTCCAGTACATATGTCCTGTTTTATTTAACAGACAGGTATGGACGGCGCTAAGTCGAATAAACCCTTTAATTACCTCGATGATCCAGAGATTCTCTTTCGCAAGCGTAAGGCGGAAAAGAGAAGCAAGTCAGTGGGAGACATAGAAGACAACCGCGAGCCGCTCAGCCCGAGGGCATTGTTTGCAGCTCTGGAAGAAGACAAGGAAGAAGAAGTTCCTGAAGTAGAAGACATGGGAGACACAACACCAATAGCTAATCGTCTCAAGCCTGCCTTAGACAATGTTATCAAGACTGAGTTTACTGCACAAGCTCAACCGTTTCAGTTGGAGCGTTACATGTCTTTGGTTGGTCAACAACCGTTCACAGGTTCTGAAGATCCTAATATGCATTTGCAACACTTTCATGAAATCTGCAGTACCTTTCAATTGCAACATATGAATGACAATGAAGCAAAGGTGCGATTGTTCCCTCTATCTCTTATTGGGCGTCCTAAGCAGTGGTACCATGGGCTACCTACTGCGACCAAGATTAGTTGGGATCAACTTTCTGCAGAATTTTTGGCAAAGTACTTCCCTCCAGGCAAGACTCAAGCTTTGAAGAACAAGATCCTTGGATTCACTCAACTTGCTGATGAGAGCGTTGGAGAAGCATGGAATCGATTCAATGAGTACAAGGATGCTTGCCCGCACAATGGTCTTGCTGAATGGGAGCTAGTGGAGAGGTTCTACACGGGTTTGAATCTTTTGTCCCGACAACACTTAGATGCTTCGTCTGGAGGATCGTTTTTGGACAAGACACCCGTGCAAGCCACAGCCTTGATCAAGAAGATAGAGCAAAGTCAATCATGGGTTAGTGAGAGAGAAAGTAGAAGCCTTCAACCGTCCACGGGAAAGATGAAGAGTGTGGTAGAAAGAGCTTATGATGAATTGCTTATGGATAAGCTTGACACCATACAAAGGAGATTGGACAAGATTGACCACATTCCCAAGGAAGAGACCGTCAAGCTAGCGGAAGCCCGATCCACATGTGAAGAATGTGGAGAACTTGGTCATGTGAGCAAGGATTGCCCCGAAGATGTAAAGATGCTCAATTATGTCAATAGCCAAGGATGGAAGACTCCATATCAGCAACAAAGGAGTAGCTTCACCCCATCATCGTCTATGCAAAATGTCATCCCTCTTCGTATTCAATGCCAAGAGTTCTTTCAAGCTCAAGAGAAGGTGAACAAGGACACCCAAGCCAAATTCAAGAGAGTTGATCGTGTGCTTGAAACAGTCAATGATAAGGTCATCGAAGTGGGGAGTTCAAATCAGCAAATTCTCCAATTCATGAAGATGATGGAAAAAACAAATGGCCCAATTAGCGGAGTCGGTAAAAGGCCAGAAAGGAGCTCTTCCTGGTAATACCCGCTCTGCAGAACAGCTGAAATCCATCGAGACGAGGTCTGGAAAGCAAACTGAAGATCCGAAGTTTGCAGCTGGAGCAAGACGACCTCGTGTCGACCGGCACGAAACTGGTGTCGATCGGCACGCTACAGTGGACTGTGCCGACCAGCACACAGAGAGTGCCGATCGGCACGCGGAGGAAATTGACCTCTCGGGTCTGAAAAAGGGAACTGAGAACAAGGAACACGGACCTGCTACCTTTCTGGATATGCAGCTGCTAACCAAGACAGAAAGGATCCGACACCATGATGAGCAATTCTCCAGGTTCGTCGATATTATGACGAAGTTATATATCAACGTCCCGTTCCTTGATGCTCTTCAAGTGCCCACCTATGCTAAGTACATATAGGGTATTATGCAAACCAAGAAGTCCTTAGCATCGGAAGAAGTAGTAAAGATGACAAGGGAGTGCACTGCAGCTATTAACGACATTACACCAGAAAAGAAGCCCGACCCCGGATCTCCTAGTATCCGGTGTTTGATTGGAGCTCAAATCTTTGAAGGGGCTTTATGCGATCTTGGAGCAAGTGTAAGTGTCATGCCTCGCTATGTCTTTGCAAGTTTGAATTTGCCAGAATTGGAGCCTACGGCTATGTGTTTGGAGTTGGCCGATCAATCGGTTCGCTATCCCGATGGAATTGCTGAAGATGTGCCTGTCCAAATTGGTGATCATATAGTTCCTGTGGATTTCATTGTGCTTGATATGGATAGAAGGACAAAGACTTCATTGATTTTGGGCCGGCCATTCTTGAGGACAGCGAAGGCAAACATTGATGTGGGGAGTGGAAAGATAAGTTTCGACATAAGTGGAACCTCCTACACATTCAATTTTCGCCCCAAGGGAGAAGAAGGCCGTACGGTATCCAAGTGGGTTGAGAAATACAAGTCTCCGCACCATAAAGCAATCGAGGGTAATTGGAGGAAGGACATGTCCTATCATTAAAGGAGAAGAGACAAGAGAACCTTGTAGTGTCGCAACATTTTCTCCCGTAGAGCGACGCTAAGGAAGTGATTTATGCGGGAAGGTCAAGCTCTACGACCTTTTTAAAACTAAGAGCGCTTTTTGGGAGGCAACCCAAAATCCGGGGAGCAAGTCATAGGGTGAGTCTTTTTGTGTTAGTGCTTTCGGGAGGGCAACCCGTGAATTAGAAATTTAGTGCTAACCGGGAGGGCAACCCGGCCTTTAAATTGTTTGCTTGTAATCCACAATAATGCTCCCAGAATAAAATTTGTTAGTCCAAGTGTTTGTTTTAACTTTTGTGTGAACACCTGCGCTGTCTGTTTACTTTCTGCAGTTTTTATTTTTGTATTTGCTTGTTCGCTAATAACGCAGGAAGGAAAGAAACAAAAGGAGGAAATTCTGGCAGGTGCCGACCGGCACAACGCCGTGCCGATCGGCACAGGAGCTAGCACGCCAAATCGTGCTCTGGAAGATACCCCGATCTGGAGATGCAAATTAATAAGGGGTAAAACGAAGAAAATGTGCGGCATATTCGAGGAAGGAAAAATCGGGAAGGTAAGTGCAACAATTGTCCCAAGAATATTTTCGTGTTTTTGGTATTTTTCTGTCTCAGAGATATGCTGGATGATTCTTGCGGAAGAAGGAGGCACTGGCGGAAATTTGGCTCTGCTGCCGACCGGCACATTGTCGTGCCGATCGGCACAGCAAGGAAACGCTACCTCCAGGAACCTTGATGCTACAGGAAGTCTGACATCCACAAGAAAATTTGAAATTTTGGCGACACAAAGCAACGAAGCTTTGAATCGGACGCGGACTCCGCTGTGACGACCGGCACCACCTGTGCCGACCGGCACACTGACCAGGCAAACGAAGCATCAAAATTCGCGCATGTTGTGGAAGGAAGAAAAATCACTGACGTCCATGCAGCTGCTGAGCACAGGGGGAACACTGAGCACCCTGCCTTGGGAAGGAGCAAAAGTGCCGACCGGCACGACCCCCGTGCCGATCGGCACCGCATGAAAAATTCAAATTTCGAATTTGCTCCCCTGTTTCCCGACATGAGACACTGTATGCGGCATGGGGAAGAGGAAAAGAGGTTGCTGAAGCCAAGGCGCGGTGGAATTAGTGCAAAATTTGAATCGTGCCGACCGGCACGGTCTCCGTGCCAATAGGCACCGCATGGAAAAGCCAAGCCTTTGCATGTGCACCCCTGTGTCCCGACATGCGACACTGTTCCAAGCATGGGGAAGAGGAAAGGAAGGCGTGGCAGCCGAGGGACGACGGAATCCACGAAAATTTGAACCGTGCCGACCGGCGCGGCATTGTGCCGACCGGCACGCCAGGGGAATTTGAACCGGCGTGGGTTCCTTCCCTTGGACGCCTTATAGAGCTATAAGAGGGGGCACTACCTCCTCCATTTTCGCCACAACTTCCTGGTAAACCTCTCCACTTCTCCATTTCCTCCATTTGCGCAATTAGTTTTCATTTTCGTAGGAGATGAAGGGATTCGGTTCCACGCTCAAGAGCGCCGGCAAGAGGATTCGCCGGGGGTTCAGCTCCGGCGGGTCGCAGCAGTCCGGCGGCAACAACTCCAACTACAACTCCGGCTCCTTCACCTCGACGCGGAGGGCAAGTTCGGCGGGCTATGATAGCCCCCGAGCTCTCCGTCGAGATGACACAGCCACGAGGGCGGGATGACTTCTACATCGCCCACCGCGATATCGGCATCCCTCGAGGACCGAGGCCGCGCACAAGGAGCGCGACCGCCGCCGCCGCCGCGGCGGGCGGACCGTCAATGGAGGCCGAGTCGAGCGAGCCGGCGTATGTACCGCGCGCGGTTCGGGAGGGGTTCACCCTCACGAGCTTTGAGGAGGAGTTCTACTACACCAACATCCGCGGTCGCATCGTCTCCAACATCGACATGGATGAGGATTCCTCACCAAGGTCGGGGTATGGCCGGACCTCCAACAATGCCTCCTCAACCTTGGGTGGGAGACCCTCCACGATCAAGTGAGCAGCTTCGACATCGAGCTCGTCACCGAGTTCATCACCACCATGAGCCGCGAGGTGGACGAGCAAGGAAACGACAAGATCAAGTTCCGTGTGCGGGACGAGCCTTACTCCATCACGATCGAGGACATCTCAGATGCTCTCGGTTTTGATAAGGAGGCCCCCGTGTACGGCGCGGCGACTACAGAGATGCTCGACACATTTTGGCGCCGCATCGCCGACGCGGACGAGCGCAAGAGGGGGCACATCAAGAACCCCACGATCCAAATTCTTCACCGGTGGATGGCCGCACGCACCACCGGCCGCCTCGACACTACCAACGTCTCTGACCCGGACTTGCATTGGCTCTACAACGCCATTGCGAGTCCGTGTATGTGCAATCCCATCATGATGATGGTGGGGAGTTGGTTTAGCCAAAGGGCCAACCCTAAGGCGAGACTAGCTTTTGGAGGCTACCTCCAAACAATCATCTTCCAGGTCACTGAAGGCAACCTCACGATGAAGGAAGATTGTTGGATGAGGCCGGCGCTCATCGACGAGTCCATGGTGCGCGGGAAGACCATCACGGGAAGCGCCAAGCTCGGCTACTACGTATGCGGCACCGGCATCAAACTTCCCTGCCCCGAGCTCGCCCTCTTCCTCCCGAACAAGATCGACGGAGGGAATTGGCTCGAGGCCGACCTCCGCGAGCGACACAAGGTGACGAAGACCAAGCGAGGAAGGAAGGAGGTCGTCGGGCAGTCTTCGGCGAGCGCAGCGGCGGACTGGGATAGCTGGGACGCGGCAGCAGCCGCGCCCAGCCAACCGGCGCAGCAGGCACCCGTGCCGATCGGCACGGGCTTCGTGCCGGTCGGCACAGCCCCGGTGCCGGCCGGCACCGGCACCAGGTACTTAGTATGCCCCCTGTCTACCCTCAGCACTTCCAGAGGGCACCCTACTTTGCTCCTGCAGGTCTTCCGGGGGCGAACTTTGCCCCTATGCATCGGTACATCGATAACAACGTCCAATACGTTGAACGCATCGACAACTTGGCGGGAGAGATGCGGAGCAACACCGACGCGATGATCGACGAGTTCGCGAGATTGGAGGCGGCATACTATGGCTTCGACTACACGCAGCCACCTCCATTCGATGGGTAGTGTGTTGTGTACGGCACAACTTGTATCGGTTTCCCGGTTTGCGTTTTTCTTTCCCTTTCGCATTCCCTTTTTATTTATTTACTTATGTGTGTGTGAGCGGGTTGGGAAACCATGTATCGGGTGTGTTTAGTTTGTTTGTGTGCTTTTATTTATGCATGTGTGCTAGTAGTCTAGTTTTATTTATGCAAGTGTGCTAGTAGTATGTTTAGAGTGATACATCATCATGTAACCCGCGCTTTCAAATCCAATATGATGATGATCTTTATGCTTTATTTGAAAAATGATACGAGTATGTATGTCTATCTTGAGAAGTGTTAATGATAATCGAGCGATGTTGAGCATAAATAAAATTTCGAACTTTCACTATAATGTATTCGGCAAGCACTTCATATGTGGCGTAGTTCATTTCAAAATTCCCATGCAAGGTGTAATAATAAGATCAACTTGGATGACATGACCTAGTACCGATTTCTTTATAAAATACAAATGTTCTTATTGTGAGCTTTAGAATTACTCCGTATCATTCGGTTATGCCTACCAATGCCAAATATATGCGACTCAAATTAAGCCTTTGCTAAGTAGAGACTATGATTGATGATTGAGCTCGGTTAGGATTTAATTCTTAGGGTATGAGACTTGAAAAATTGGCCATATCTTTTGCGTATCGTGTTGAATTTCTAGCCTTATTTCCACTCGAGCTATGCAAATTACCGCATTGGAATTATGCATAATCCGCCGAGTATCCGATACTTGAGAACCAAATTCCTTGATTCGAATATCAATCCTTGACCACATCCTACTGTGTTCTTGGCTACATATTTGCCACAGCAGTTCAAATGAAAAATCCAGAGCGAAATTGGCAGGTACAGACAATGTGCCGACCGGCACACAGAAAAAAAAAGAAGAAAAAAAAAAAGAAGAAGAAACAAAAAGAAGAGAAAATAAAGTCTGTACCTTGCGTTGTTTTGCTCGGGACTAGCAAAAATTTGAGTGTGGGGGGAAGAGTGAATTCCCTTGAATTCTTATCATCGAATAGTAGCCAAGAATTTCTTTTTCCAACCATGTACACAATTCTTTGCATTGTATATGTCTACTATTCTAAAGGTGTGAGTTGCTTTCTCAAAATTCAATTCCTAATGGCCTTTTGACAAGTCTCAGTAAAACCAATTAGAGTTATTTCTTAGCTTTGCAATATGTTGTTGATTTATATACATTTTCCTTGAAATTCCTCACCAAGCTACTCACATTGCCTTACACTCAAAATATCGATAAAGGCTAGGCTATTGAGTGATTTTATGTGAGGACTGAAGTTGAGTTGTTCATTTGATCGTTTGAAAAGGATAGTTCTTTTGCTCACAATGCTTTTTAGTGATTTACACAAGTGGAAAAGTCATGTGCATCAAGTTGAATATTTTTCAAGATTTGCTTTGGGGAAATACTCTTTCATGCTCGATACCCATATTTTGAACATGTTTGCTGAATACTAAATTGATTTAATCTCACAATGCATAAATGCTCAGCTCGTGTAGATTTGAAATACTTTTATGATTGATGTGACTATATGCAAGTTGATTTTCATTCTTGACTTTCCTCGAGACGAGTAAATGTTTAAGTGTGGGGCAGCTGTTGGCGATTTCTAGCATACCATTTTATATGCCAACTGCGCCTTATTTAGAGCATAAATGTCATCATTATAGGCCATTAACCCTTGATAATAGCACTATATTTGTATATATGTCGTTCTGGAGCTTTATTGCAGAAATAGATGAAAAGGACGACATTGACATTCTGGACATTGTGGCTGATTTGGACCTAAAGAGAAGAGAACCAGCAGAAAAGGCCCACTGTGCCGATCGGCACAGCCATGTGCCGACCGGCACAGGGGACTTCAAGGCCATCGAGTCTGGCCCACCATTCAGTTGATTCTAGAAGGAAGTTATCCGAACCAATCTTGGGAGATATTCGTCACGAAGAGATAAAAGATACTCGAAGATTTGAAAGAGCAATACAAGACTTGATCTCGAAGAAAACTGATTGGAAGGCCCACATGGAAGCTACCTAGGACTTTGGAACCGACTTAGGGAGGAAACCGAGCTGGACACGAGGTGTGCCGATCGGCACGGCCTCTGTGCCGATCGGCACGAGGACTCTTTTCCCGAGATCCTCTTCCTTTCTGATGTACAGCCCTATATAAACTTGTAAAAGCCCTAGGGTTTCGGGATCCGCCGCCAGAGGGACAACACAGCTAGTAAGTTTAGAGCCACCGGGGCTTGCCCCGTTCTTCATGTTCTCTAGTTGCTAGATCAAGAACCGCTGGTGTTGACGAGGTGATCCATCAAGGTAGGCCTACTAGATGGTGATGTATCTTGCACTATGTATTATCAAAGTATGGTTGAATATGTGGATGAATGGTTTTGATTATTGATTGCCTGGATTTTATGGTCTTTACATGCGCTTGTTCCTACGCTTAGTGACGACTAAGTATTAGATGTTATCTTAATTGTGGTGGCAATAAGAGGTGAGAGATTCAATCTTTCACTATCTCCATTGTGGTTAAGGTAGTATCGGGATCTTGTAATGCGCCATAATTGCATGTTGTCTCTGCACCTCATCGACCGCTAATGCATACGCGAGATCCTTGAGATGATGTGTAGAGTAGGAAGAGGCTACTGACTAAGACGAACTGGTCGTGACAGGGCTCGTCGGAAAGGGGTCTCGACCTATCGATCTTCGGTTATCAATAATTGAGTAATTCCGTTTATGATGCTATTTAACTAAGCTTTTTGGTTACGATCTCAACTAGCAGACTTGGCTAACTTACCTCATGATCTAATCTGGTTCCTTAGGCTGTTCAGACAACACTTCGGACAATTTAGCCTTCGTGCCGACCGGCACACACCCTGTGCCGATCGGCACAACCCCCCGTTTTCCCGAAACTCACGTTCACGTTCACTAGAAAGCTTGGCTAACTCTTTTACTGATGACTCTGCTTAATTCCCATTGGTCTCTGTGGTTCGATTAAACCTTGGAATACTCTTCTGGGGGAAAAAGACTACAACTGTACACCGTGCTCTTGCGGTATATAAGTGGGTGCGTAGATACGACCAACAGCAGCTGAAGTAGCAAATCCTTGCCCATGAACTGGAGTGGTACTCATCAGGATAGCTGATGGTGTCATGAACTGGCCTGGTGACAGAGGTGGAAACCTAGAAGGTCCTGCCTGAGAGGGACCAGCCTGTGAAGGTCCTGCCATCCCTGTCAAATCAGCGAACGTGGACGTTGACGGTCCCACCGTAGGTGCACCAGCAGGTGAGATGGGAGCCGTGAGTAAAGTGCTGAAGTACTGTCCCTGGCTGGCTTACTGTCCTGGCCGAGTCTGAGCAAACTGCTGCTGCTGCTGAAAACGAAGCGTATCTGGTGCCAGCACACCTGGGAAAGTAAGAGGAGGGAACGACGGGAGACCGGGTACTGCCTGTCCAAAGAGACGTAGAGTCTGAGCAACCATCTCAAACCTGTGAACATCGAGGACAGACCAGTAGCTATCTCCCTCTGAGTAAGTATGACACTGTCCAACATCTGTCGATCCCTGTCTGTATCCTCTCTCTGACTCTGGAGCTCTCTACGGATAGCTACAAGCTCTGCACGTAGTAGAGAATCTGTCTGAACTGGAGCTGTAGCAGACGCTGAAGGTCTAGACTCCAGAGTCATGTCCTCAGGAATAGACTCCATCTGACTACCTATCTGAAAGTGCTGCTCTGTCTCGGTAGCCGTGTCACCTAGCCTCTGTGAAGAACTCCCCTGTGAAGCTGACTCCCGGGCAGCAACCCGTCTGTCGGAGGCAGGAAGGGGTGTGTAAGCTGTGGTCACCTTGGGCAGGTGATCGTAGTCCTCCTGAGTCAACAACTCATGCCTCCTCAGAATGTAGCAAATCAGCGGTCTGAAGGCCAAGTGTCTAGCAGCAATGCTCTCGGCAATGATATCCTCCATCTGGCACAAGATCAAGTCTACCAAGTCAAATCCTCTGTGCCTCAGCATCATCATCACAATCCACTGTGCAAGGATAGAGAACTGATCCTTGTATCCACTCCTGGGAACTATAGTCCTGCACAGTATACTCCTGAGAACTCTGCCCTCGTGTGTAAGTCTGGTGTGAGCTCGGCTGAAGTTCTCCGGGTGAGGTGGCGGGAAGGCAATGCTCATGTCATCATCTGTCGGCAAGTGCCCCCCAAGAGGTCTGCGGGGAGGCTCCATCCCTGGGTGAGCAAGCTGAAACACTCTGGTCTCGTGCTGGACGGTCTCAAGAGCCTCTACGAGGTTCTCCCTCATCACTCTGTGTGGCTGCCCTCTGAGCATGAACCATATAGCTGAACGGTCTGGAGCAATCCACAGTGAAGCAAAGAAATCCATCACAATATCATAGTCCCACCTCATCGGACTGGTGATGATCTCCTGAAGGCCCGGGATATAGGACAAGTGCTGAGTAAAGTCTGTCCCGGCACCTCTGGTGGCAGCCTCTATGCTGCAGTGCTGGTGGGTAACGAAGAGCTTCCCAGCTCCTCCTGTGTGCAATCTGCTCCTCAGCCCTGCTGCAATCCTCTGCTGGAGTAGGGTCCAGAAACGACCTCCTGCCTGTGGGTCTCTCCTAGCAGGTACCCAAGACTCCTCTGCCACTCGTCTGAACTTCTTGAGAACGGGGCCTGGCAGCCTGAGAGCGTCCTCAGCAAGAACCTCTGTGAGGGATGCACTCCTGCTGAGTGCACAGAACCTCTCCCTCATCCTCTGCCTGTCAGCCTCTGTGACCTCGTCACCTGAGCTGGAAGAGCTCTCCTCCTCTGCCTCTGGCTGCTGCTGCGCGGTCCTCGACGTACCAACCTCACGGGTGGACGGAGTCCGCTGCACTGTAGCTCTAGGTCTGGAAGACCTCCTCACTGTCTCCCCCTGTCCTCCAGCAGGTGTGTCCCTGATCCGGAAACCAGTGTCTCTGCCAGTAGGAAGGTCCACTGACGCTGCCCTGAGAGCCTGGTCCCACTCACGATCACCAGTCCTCTGTTTCATCTTCGGCGGTGGATCTGGAGCCTTGGCCTTTCCCTTATCTCTGTCACCTCTGCCCCTGCCTCTGCCTCTGCCTCCTGCCATCTCTGCTAGCTGGACTGCAGACAAGATAGGGCGAGTGAGCTTGGCTCACCAACCCATCCACTGACAACTAACTGCCAAAGATAGGGTCAAGGGCTTGGCCCTAAATCCGTCCACTGTCTCTGCACTGCTGTCAATTGCCGACTGTCCACTGACCACTGCCACTGCACGATAGGAATAGACAGGGTATATGAGTATAGAATAACCTACTATAATCTATAAGCAAGAATCGTAGGTAAGCGCATAAATCTATATGAAGTCCTAGCGCAGAGGTGAAGGACACAATGCCGGCAAATATGCAATGAGGAACTATGGCATTGTTGATTGTGAGTGGCGATCGACTAGTGTACATAAATCATATGCAATAGACTCAATGTACCACTAATCGGAGAAATGCACTAAGTGTCGAGCTAGGATAAATGGTATGGAAAAGGAAATCGACACAAAGTGAACGACTACCAACATGTCATAGGTATAAAGATGAAATTACGACCACTACGACATATGGCAACCAATTGACCTAGATTGCAAACCAATAGATAGCAATGCATACCAATTCGCAATAAAGGAACAATTTTGAGTGGAAATTCTAGGGATTTTAATCGATGAAGGACGAATGGCTCAAACCCTAGATAAAATCGACCGAGGCTACTAAGCAACCTATGAAATCAGAAGCTCACCGGAGCACAGGAATCGACGTCGATCGTCGAGGTGGAAGTGCTCGGGTCCGGTGAGGCGCCGTGGAGGAGAAGCTCATCACGCGCGCGATGTGTAGGAGCAACAGCTCGTGGCGGGCGCGTGGGTGGAGGAGCTCTCCTGCGAGGTGCTCGTCGACGAGGTCGTCGTCGTCCTCGGCTCCGATCAAACGACGGCGGCGTGCGGCAAGTGAAGCGGCGGCGGCGCGGCGCGGCGCTAGGGTTCGCGAGCATGTGCGCGATGGAGGAGCAGGCGATGGCGCGCGGCTGCGGGTGGTGGCGAAGCTCGTCGGCGAGGCACGACGGCGACGGCGGCGATGTACGGCGGCGGCGCGCGCGGGAATCGGCGAGGTGGAGCGGAGGCGCGAACGGCGGCGGTGATTTGGGGATGAAGACGCACAGTAACCTGGCCGGAACCGTTAGGATTAGGTTAATTTTTGAATGGATGGTCGAGATTGATTGGAAACGGAATCAACGGATCGGATTGGAAATAGTCTCCCGATGAACTTGACCAGACCGTATGGTACGGTCATAAGGATCGTACGGTACGGTCTCCTTTTAACCCCTGACAGGCTTCTATAGAGACCGTATGGTACGGTCATCAGGACCGTATGGTCCGGTCTCCATTCTGCCTCAGGATTTAAAGGAAGTCGTGCAAAAGCACACCGTATAGTATGGCCTCCTTGACCGTATGGTACAGTCTAGTCCGAAAAAGCTGATTTTCAAGGAATTTCCTTCTAAGTCCAAGTTTCTCACATAAAAAACCAAATAAACACCAAACATTGACTAGAAGGGGAACTCTCAAACACTCCTTTGAAAATAAAACCAAGGAGGGGTAATTTTTCAATCGGCAAATAAGAAGCATCCAATAAGAGCCAAAAGAGATAAAACCAAAGGAGGGGTATGTATGAGCCCTTTGCCTATGATCCGTGCAAGTAGATTTAACCTTGAGGATCATTTAACAAGACTCAATGGGCATGAAGCACAATTCTTTTCTTTTGTCACACTTATATGAGATGTGAGGTCATATTGCGAATGAAGCACTTCCTCATAGTGTGACCACTCCTTTGTGATTTCCTATATGCAATGCATGAGACAAGCATATCGTACAAAATGCACGGGAAATTTAAAACATGCCATGTGATATGCAAGCAAAGTTAAGACAACGCATAAAGGAAACCTATTCAAGGTCAAGTTTGAGCCTCTCTCAAGCTTACTCACTATGAGCCAAACCTTGCCTTGAGCCCGTCAGTCCACCAACTCAAGCATCCCCCATGCTCATAGCTATCTTGAGAAAGTTAGACCTTGAACTAAAATTTTTTTGTTCTTTTCTTTTAGTTATTTACACATGCATGGATGCGAACATACTAGTTCACAAAGGAGTACCTAGCTACCATGAAAGCAAATGCAAGAAAGGAAACCTACTATGATACAAGTTACCTCCTTGAAGAGTAGATTTGTCGATGAAGCACTCATTGCTTGTGGTGGACGCTCATGAGTTGCTGTCGCGGCGCACGGTCCACCACCATCACCCTTCTAGGTCTTATTCTTGGGAGCCCACTCGCATTGGTTGGCCTCTCAAGGTCAACAATGCACTTGGGCACCCAAATCCTTCTTGTCTTCCTCCACTTGTCCGGTGATTGTTGGTGCTTTCTAGGTATTCATTTTATATGACAAATATGGTGTTTTTAATACCTTATTATGTCATTATTGCTAACAATTAACCCCCATTATTATATATATGCGTAGTTTCTGTGTATTTGGAAGTATTTGCAGGAAACAGGTGAAAATTAAGAGACTACGGATAAAGAGCTGCCGGAGGCCCGAAGAACGAAAGAAATTTGAGGCCGTGCCGGTCGGCACAGCCCGTGCCGACCGGCACCACGGAGGTCGAGCCCAAACATGAAGCCCACTCGGAGAATATGAAGCCAGAAGAAATATCAGAGTCAGAGTCGGTGAAGTCCAGCCCATAATCGAAAGGAACTATAAAGAGAAGATCTGGGTCGCGAAACAGAAGGAGACGACAGACAGATAGAGGTTTTGACCTAGGTTGAAGGTTGTGGCGGCGAAGACGGCGATCACCGATCATCACCACCAAAAAGGAAGATTGTGCCGACCGGCACACTGCCGTGCCGATCGGCACCTGTGGGACCACGCCAAAATCCCGCGTCCCATTGTAGCCATGTTCATGTGTTGCAGTATGATGCGTGAGTAGATCTCATATTCTCTCCGTGGCGAGGGCAATCTGGTTATGTAACTCTCACACTTACAATACTCCGTTGATGTGTTCAATCTATGTGATGCTTCTATTTCGTATCTGATCAATACGTTATTATCACATAGTGCAAGAAACCAGTGGGGAGCTATTAACCCTTGTCGTGACAGGGCGAGAGGAGAACGAAACCACCATGTCTTGTAGAATACTAAACCTATCAATCGACCATTAATTAGAGTTGCATGCCAGTACCCCAAACCGTAGGAGAGAATCCTTTACGTAACCTTATTACAACCGTAGGCTTTTTCATCTCTAGTTGTTAACCATCCTTTCCACACACACTTTTGCTATATTAATTTAGTAGTTTAAATAATAGTTTAAGTCCCGCTTGTTCTCTGTGGTTCGATATTAAACCTTGGAATACTCTAAGGGAAAAAGTGCTACAACTGTACACCGTCCACTTGCGGTATATAAGTAGGTGCGTACAAACGACCAACAAGCACGTTTTCTGGCGCCGTTGCCGGGGAACAAGCCAGTTCTTTTACTATTTATTTATTCTACTAACCTCTAATCCTCTCTTTTCTAGTTTGTTTTTGTGTTTTCTTTCTGTGTTTTCAGGATGGGTACTCCTGAACCGGCTCATACGGTTAGGGAGCATTCACTACCATCTCCGGGATTGCTGATTCCACAAATTTCTGATGAGAAAGTCACTGCTTCGTCATACGTTCTCAACCCGACCATCATCAGTATGGTCGAGAAAAGCAAATTCTCTGGGACGAAGGACGAGAACCCGTACACACATCTGCAAGATCTAGAAGTTCTCTGTCAGACCTTTAAGCATGAGGGAGTGCCTCAGAGTTGGTACAGATGGTTGCTATTTCCATTTTCTCTAAATGGAAGAGCCAAGGATTGGTATAAATTTGCAGCCCGTGAAGCTAAAGGAAACTGGGATAAGCTTGTAGGAAATTTCTGTTTGCATTTCTTCCCGCTTCCGAAGGTGCAGAAACTGAGAAGAGAAGTGGTTAACTTTGAGCAGATGAAAGAAGAAACCCTCACGCAAGCATGGTTACGCTTCCAATCTTTATTGAAACAAGGGCCCGATTTGGGCATAGATGATAACTTGACTGCTCAGACATTCTACATGTCTCTTGAAGGAACCTCCAGGATGCATCTAGATAGTTCCGCTGGAGGGAGTTTCCTCGACTTGACTGCTACTGCAGGTCTGGATCTTTTAAGTAAGATATTGAAGACTGAAGCTATGCATAGACATTGGGAAGAATTCCAAGAAGATCCAATTCCTTTTGAAAGATCGATGCTAGTTAGCGATTCCTTGGAAAGCTGCACAGTGTCGGGAGTCGAATTAACAGTAAGGACGGAAGAACCAGTGCAAGATGATCTGAAAAGGCCAAAATCTGAGGAGGTGCCGACCGGCACTGCTGCTGTGCCGATCGGCACGCCGGAGCTGAGAGTGTCGACCGGCACAACCCTCGTGCCGATCGGCACGAAACATTCTGTTAAGGGGATCTCCAAAACTGAAGCGGCAATATTAGAAGAACATGAAAACAGATTCGTGGATAAATTTCCAAGACCAGTAGGAGATCCAACCTTGAGCAATGCTAAACCGTTGAACGAGTTTGAACCATTGGATTGGATCCCTATAGATTTCAGCTCAAATCTGCTAAATATGAGGAGAACATATGACCCAAGGTATGCCTCTACTACAGGAGTTCAGTATAACTTCCCTAAAAACACTAGAACCTCAGAAATACTGGATAATGTTATCATTGGTGATGTATTGGGGAAGTTATATAAGGATGATATGGAAATTGATCAGATGGAGGCTCAGCAAGCAAAGAAGCTATTTGATAGTTGTTTTGTCCCGTCGCCGTATGAAGGATTATGCGGAGTATATGCAGTTGGCCTTACGGAACGAACGGAAGTTGATCCTTACATACCGTGCGAAATAGGGCATAGAAGCTTTCCTAAAGCACTATGTGATTTTGGTTCCCGCGTTAGTTTGATGACGTATGAAGCATTCATGGATATGCCTTATGACATAAAAGGAAGATTGCTAGGAACTGAGCTTGAGCTAATCGTGGCGGATGGAAGGAGAACTAAACCACTGGGAGTTATCAAGGATATTAACATTGAGGTAAAAAAGAATGCTATACCAGTGGATATTTTTGTTCTTGATAAAGGTGAAGTTGGAGTTGAAGATATTATTTTGGGAAGACCTTTCTTGAAGCTTGTACAAGCTGTTATTGATGCTGAAAAAAGTCACCTCAAATTGACTCTGGGAGGAGAGGAAGTCCTCTTTGAATTCAAAGACCCACCCGTCGTTCAAGAAAGTGAAGACCCACCCTCTCTCCAAGAATTCTTTACAGAAAAGGATGAAGAAATCAGTACAGGATACTCAGATCCGTTAAATAAACTGTTTGAAGAATCAGACAGGGAAGAGGCCGAGATCCAAGATGGTGCCGACCGGCACACACTTTGTGCCGATCGGCACAGTGACGGTGCCGACCGGCACAACATCGAAAACCCCCAATTTGAGCCTTTGGGTAATCTGGATCCTGGTGCAGCACCAGAAGTAGAACAGAAGCCACTTCCTGACGGTCTAAAGTACGAATACTTAGGCAAAGATAAAACTTATCCCGTCATCGTCAATAGTGCCTTGGATGAAGAAGAGACAAAACGATTGCTTGCTGTTCTGAGAAAATACAAGAAAGCGATCGGATATTGTCTTGATGACATCAAAGGAATAAGCCCGGCTTTTTGCACACATAAGATCAATCTTGAAGAATCAGCCAAGCCAGTCGTTGAAGGCATGCGACGATTGAAGGAAGGCATGAAGGAAGTTGTGAAGAAAGAAGTGCTGAGACTTCTTAATGCAGGAATGATTTATCCTGTTGCTAACAGTGAATGGGTGAGTCCAGTACATTGCGTTCCAAAGAAAGGAGGACTCATAGTTGTGCCTAATGAGAATAATAAGTTGATCCCTCAACGAACAGTTACAGGATGGCGAATGTGTATTGATTACAGGAAATTGAATACCGCCACAAAGAAGGACCATTATCCACTACCGTTCATCGATGAGATGCTTGAAAGGTTAGCCAAGAACTCTTATTTTTGCTACCTCGATGGTTATAGTGGTTTCTTTCAAATTCCTGTTCGACCTGAAGATCAGCATAAGACCACTTTCACTTGTCCTTATGGAACTTATGCTTATCGACGAATGCCATTCGGCCTTTGCAACGCACCAGCCACATTTCAGAGATGCATGAATGCTATATTTGCTGAATTTATTGAAGACATTATGGAGGTATTTATGGATGACTTCTCTGTTCATGGTACTGATTTTGATCACTGCTTAGCAAATTTAGAGAAAGTACTAAAGAGGTGCGTAGAAGTTGATTTAGTTCTTAATTGGGAGAAATGTCACTTCATGGTAACCGAAGGGATTGTCTTGGGGCATGTTATTTCTAACCGAGGCATTGAAGTAGACAAAGCTAAAATATCCACAGTTGAAAGGTTGCCACCACCTACTGATCTTAAGACGCTGCGAAGTTTTCTTGGACATGCAAATTTTTATCGCAGATTTGTCAAGGATTATTCAAAGATTGCAAAGCCGTTGACGGAATTGCTGCAAAAGGACGTTGAATTTGAGATGAATGATGAACGACTTACTGCTTTCCGGAAGTTGAAAGAAGCATTATGCTCTGCACCTATTATGCAACCTCCGGACTGGAATTTACCCTTTGAGATTATGTGCGATGCAAGTGACTATGCAGTAGGAGCGGTTCTTGGACAGCGAAAAGAAGGTAAAGTGCATGCTATCTATTACGCTAGCAAAACTCTTAATGAAGCCCAGATTAATTATACAACAACAGAGAAAGAGATGCTAGCTGTTATATTTGCTTTTGAGAAATTTAGATCCTATATCCTCAACTCTAAGGTCATTGTTTATACGGGTCATGCTGCAATTAGATGTCTTGTCTCTAAAAAGGAGTCGAAACCTAGATTGCTTCGTTGGGTTTTGATGCTGCAAGAATTTGATTTGGAGATTAGAGATAAGAAAGGGATCGAGAATTCAGTAGCAGACCATCTATCTCGTTTGATGCTTGAGGACAAGGAAGGATGCATTGGTGATGCCATGGCGCAAGAGCAGCTATTTCTAGTTAAGGACCATCAAGAATCATGGATTCAAGACATCGTAAATGGATTCACAAGGAACCTGAATAATTATAACAAGAATTCAAGAAGGAGGATTGTCAGTGAAATGAGGAAATTCATATGGGATGATCTTATTTATACAGATATTGTGAAGATGGAGCTGTTCGAAGGTGCGTACCTCGTGACGAACGTGAAAGCATATTGAAAAAGTGCCACTCATCTGAGTATGGTGGACATTATGGGCATTTTCGAACACAAGCGAAGGTATAGGCTAGTGGATTTTATTGACCTACGATGCATGAAGACGCAAAGAGGTATTGCTAGATGCCCCCAATGCCAAAGAATTGGAAATGTTAATGCTCGTAACGCTATGCCTTTGAAGTATAATTTGCAAGTTGATATGTTTGATGTTTGGGGCATGGATTTCATGGGGCCGTTTGTTAATTCTCATGGCTATGAATATATTTGGTTGCTGTGGACTATGTATCAAAGTGGGTAGAAGCAATACCATGCAGAGTCAGTACAACCCAGGAATCCAAGCAGATGTTGAATGAGTGCATATTTCCAAGATATGGTGTTCCTAGAGTTATTATAACAGATGGTGGAACTCATTTTACTGGAAATGAGTTTACTAAAACCTTGAAAAAGATGGGTATTGAGCATCGAATTGGAACAGCCTATCATCCACAGACCAATGGTCAAGCAGAAACCTCTAATAAGCAGTTGAAAGGAATTCTCCAGAAAATTGCTACAAGAGAAGGGAAGGATTGGTCAAATAAGTTGAATGGCGCACTTTGGGCTTATCGCACAGCATTCAAGACACTACTAGGTATGACACCCTATCAATTTGTCTATGGAAAGACTTGTCATTTGCCTGTGGAGTTAGAACATAGGGCATACTGGGCAATCAAAGAGATGAATTTGGATTTAGATGCTGCTGGGGTAAAAAGAAAGATTCAAATTAGTGAACTCGAGGAAATGCGTTTAAAGGCTTACGAGAATGTCAGCTATCTATAAAGAGAAAACAAAGATGTGGTATGATAAGAAGCTATTGAAAAAGGAATTTCACGAAGGAGATAGAGTGCTACTATTCAATTCAAGATTTTGGTTGTTCGGAAAAGGCAAATTGAAAAGCAAATGGGATGGACCGTATCTTGTTCATAAAGTTCTTCCTTCCGGAGCTGTTGTAATAATGGATGGAAAGCAAAATACATACACGGTGAATGGCCAACGACTAAAGGTATATCTTGAACCCGACACTTTTGAGTTAAAGTCATTTGATATATATTATGTGAATTGAGTGATTGGGTGGTCGAGCTTAACGACGTAAAACAAAAGCGCTGTTGTTTTTGCTGTTTTTCTGTGTGTTTTGTGTTTCTTTGATTTTATTGAGTCGTGTGAGGCAAATTTGCCTCCGTGCCGACCGGCACGCAGCAGTGCCGATCGGCACGGGAGAGTCCGTGTCGATTTTGGGTCGAGTTTTTGCCCTTCCTCCAAGACATGCTTCGATGACTTCCAAATTTAAGAGATAGAGTCCGTTTGGATCAAGAGAATTAAGGATATATATATGAAGGAGTCGTCTCGGATCTCATCATCAAAAATCGAGCGCCACCAGAGTTTCCACCGAAACCCTAGAATAGAGAGCAATGCAAGGCGGCGGATTTGGCAGCGGAGGAGACGGTGCCGATCGGCACGGCTCCGGTGCCGACCGGCACAACGAGGGTGCCGATCGGCGCAACGGCGGACTTTCACCAATGAGCCCGACTCTGCCATGGGAGAGCGACAGGAGCCTTAACCCCACCGAGGAAGATCCGATTGTCTGGTCTCACTTGAAGCAACGATGGATGTACAAGAGTGAAGCGGATGCGTTCAACCAGGAGAAGAAGGAGATGGATGAAGCCCTCCGGAAGAAGATCAGGGAGGTGCTAGTACGCAAAGGTAAATCCAAGGTTGATGATGACACACCAGTCTCTGATAGGTACACAATGGATAGACTTCTCGCTATAGAACGTCCTTTGACATATGATGATCTTATGGCCTTTGAATCAATCCTTACTGATAGCGAGAAGGAAGAGATAGACAGAGATTGCTTTCTGACCATCCATAGGTCTCGACTTAATGATGGAAGGATTCCTGACGGCGGTGCCGACCGGCACGCAGCGGGTGCCGATCGGCACAGTGAGCTTCCACGTGTCCTGACTGTCTGGGAAGATCTCCAAGAGAAGATGATACACAAGAACACCAGAGGGTTTGGATGTAAGTGTTTTCATTGTATGAAAGACCATCAGAGGCAGATTGAGAATTATCTAGCTGATCCTGAATGCATCCCTGCGACTTTCGTCTTTGATGATGGATTCCCTGTTTCTAAAGGGCGCATGGCCCCTAAAGAGATCAATGATGAAATTTAGATGCGTATTGACAGGGACAATGCTGCACAGAGGAGAGCACGCAATCTTGCAGATTTAGAAGCATATTTTGCAAAAGGAGGCAACAGTGCCGACCGGCACAGTCCATGTGCCGATCGGCACCAACTCAAGATTGTAGATTTTATTGAGATAAATGACGAGTCCTCTGATGATGAGCCAGAACCGAAGAGATCAAAGGAAATAGAGGGAGTTCGGTGTTCCGCTCGTCTTTCTTCAAAGCCACGAGCAAGATATACCTCGGAATCAGTGAGCTATATAGAGACATCTCCTGCGCATGAACACCCATTAGCTAATCTTGTTGCAAAGGATGAAGAAGATCCCGAGGAGGATCCGGAAGAAGATCCCGAAGAGGAACCGATGGAAGACGAGCCAGAACCTACTGATGCCGAACCACCCAGTGCAGAAGGAGCTACAGGAAGCCTTGCAGGAGCTGAAGGGAGTACAGGGACACGTTATCAAGCAAATGGAGTCCCGTGCCGACCGGCACGAGACACGTGCCGATCGGCACAGAGGGGTTTTAACAGAAACTCGCCCCTGCGAGATGAGCGTCATGATCGTCCTGCCAACTGTTGCCCAATCTGCAGAAGAAACATCGAACGTCTTTATTATGATATGAAAAGATGCTATAGGCACCATCGGGACATTGATATACGAATTGACGACATGGAGAGCATGGCCGCGGTGGACTACTCTTTTCTCATGCAGAACATTCAAAGCATCTTTAGCATGTTGAGGAGGCATGGCATTTCAGATTAGGTTGGTCTAGTCATTTTTCTTTTGCAACAGGGACATTGCAAGGTTTGAGTGCGGGGATTCGCCCTTACACTTCTTAAGGTCGTTTGCTTCATTTTAAGTATGGTTTGAGTTAGTGTGTGAAAGCGTGAGAGTTTTCTTAGAGAGGTTTGAGATGGTTCGCTTAGTTAAGCTTCGAGGTCAAGAATGATTGCAATGTCTTGAATAAAGTTTGTGTTAGTTGTCAAATCGATGCGTTACCCTATATTCTTGATTTTATTTTTGACGATCGTTTTGCCAATCTACTTGAGTTCATTGAATAATCGCTTGGCTTTATATATCCACTTTTCGAAATCCCTTCTATCATCATAGTTGAAGCATTTAGCTAAGGATTTGATTTTGTACCTATTACACTAAGCCAAATGAGATGAGAGAAGCCTACACATAAGCCTTTTGATAGGAAGACGACTTTGTCAACTCTTTGCTCTTGATTACGACTAAGCTAGAAGGGAGAAGTTTCATTTGTTCATGTCAGTTTGCTAGCCATCTATCATCAAATTCTTTCTATCCAAACACCGATATTTCATCGTTTCTCCCTCCTCCTTGATGCAACCTACAAGCAAATGTGAAGTTTAGACAGATTTCGATTCAAAACATGCTCTGATAGCAGTCTGCAATAAAATAAAAAGAAGAAAAAGAAAAAAAAGAAGAAAATGGGTCAGGTGCCGACCGGCACAAACCTGTGCCGATCGGCACAGAAGAAAAATAAAGGAAAAAGGTCGAAAAGAGAAAAAAAGAAAAAAAAAGATGAATATCAGAGGAAGCAGACTGCAGAAAGAGTTAAAATTTTCAGGTATCTGCATATACTTCAAGCTTGATCTTATCCCAATTCGATCTCATTCATTCTCATCTACTTCGTATTACCATTGATCCTTGTGCTTATATTCTGAATTCTCATGATGAAAGCTCCCTTGAGCAAATTGTTGACTTAGTTGTTCTTTCGATTCAATTTGGTTATACTACTTTCCGAGATCCACAAAAGAGCCTTATACTATAGAATAGGAGAGGAAAGGAAATACATTTGAGCGATCGAGTGCTGAAGCTTTTGCATTCGCCTTACGTGATATGAAGGGAGACAAAAATATTTGTTTGATAAGCCTTGTGATTGATTTGGTCGACTCAAGTTTTGAAGTGAAATTGTTTTCAAAAATCGAGAGAAAGTCTTGTGGAGGGATACCAATTCGACGAGATGATTGACAATTGCTAAGTTGAAGATTTGTGAGAGTTTTTGCTTCTTAGCATGACTAAAGCACGGTGATGATTTTCTTGATTTGTATTGCTCGAGGACTAGCAATGATTTGAGTGTGGGGGAGCTGTTGGTTCTTTCTAGGTATTCATTTTATATGACAAATATGGTGTTTTTAATACCTTATTATGTCATTATTGCTAACAATTAACCCCCATTATTATATATATGCGTAGTTTCTGTGTATTTGGAAGTATTTGCAGGAAACAGGTGAAAATTAAGAGACTACGGATAAAGAGCTGCCGGAGGCCCAAAGAACGAAAGAAATTTGAGGCGGCACAGCACCGTGCCGACCGGCACCACGGAGGTCGAGCCCAAACATGAAGCCCACTCGGAGAATATGAAGCCAGAAGAAATATCAGAGTCGGAGTCGGTGAAGTCCAGCCCATAATCGAAAGGAACTATAAAGAGAAGATCTGGGTCGCGAAACAGAGGGAGACGACAGACAGATAGAGGTTTTGACCTAGGTTGAAGGTTGTGGCGGCGAAGACGGCGATCACCGATCATCACCACCAAAAAGGAAGATTGTGCCGACCGGCACACTGCCGTGCCGATCGGCACCTGTGGGACCACGCCAAAATCCCGCGTCCCATTGTAGCCATGTTCATGTGTTGCAGTATGATGCGTGAGTAGATCTCATATTCTCTCCATGGCGAGGGAAATCTGGTTATGTAACTCTCACACTTACAATACTCCTTTGATGTGTTCAGTCTATGTGATGCTTCTATTTCGTATCTGATCAATACGTTATTATCACATAGTGCAAGAAACCAGTGGGGAGCTATTAACCCTTGTCGTGACAGGGCGAGAGGAGAACGAAACCACCATGTCTTGTAGAATACTAAACCTATCAATCGACCATTAATTAGAGTTGCATGCCAGTACCCAAACCATAGGAGAGAATCCTTTACGTAACCTTATTACAACCGTAGGCTTTTTCATCTCTAGTTGTTAACCATCCTTTCCACACACACTTTTGCTATAATTAATTTAGTAGTTTAAATAATAGTTTAAGTCCTACTTGTTCTCTGTGGTTCGATATTAAACCTTAGAATACTCTAAGGGAAAAAGTGCTACAACTGTACACCGTCCACTTGCGGTATATAAGTAGGTGCGTACAAACGACCAACAGTGATCCAAGAGCCTTTGCCTTCACTTTGCCCTGCTTGTCCCTAAAGAGTTTGTAGTGTGTATTCTCGTGGAACAAGTTAGCGTTAGGCAAAACTTTGAAACTTCTCACCTTGGGACAATTCTTGCTAGTGTGCCCATCACGGCAACACTTCTCACAATAGTAGTCGTCCACCATGAGAGGTACCACCCAAGGGGGAATGTTGTCGTCCTTGCCGATGACATTGATGGGCGGCGGGGTAGGAGCCAAGTCCCTTGTGCTCGGAGTTGTTCACAAGGTTGCGACCAAGTATCTCCTTATGAATGGTCCTTCCCCTTGTGAGCCTCTCGAAGCCGTCCATCACCGAAGCTCTCTTCTCCTTGAGTTGATGATATTCCTTCAAGATTTTCTCATCAAGAGAGATGCTCTGAAGAGAGGGAGTTAGTCCATCACAAGTAATATATGAAGAATCAGAAATAGATGAACTAGAAGAAGAAGCGTTACTCTTTTCGAGGTTGGATTGATGTTTTTCCTCAAGAACCTTGAACTTCTCGTTGAGCCTCTTGTGATCAACCTTGAGCTTGTCTTAGCTCTCATCCAAGGTTATGAGAGAAGTGGAAAGGTGCTTGAGCTCATCCTCTGGTAACTTGGACTTCTCCTAGAGCTTCATGTGGTCCTCTTCAAGCTTGTCATAGTCCACATCTAGAGCCTTATGTGAGATGGATAAGTCCCTAAGTTCATCTTCAAGTTGACGAACTCGGAAAGCGGCCACATCATGTTCCTTCTCCAACCTACCAATGGTCTTGTCCTTTTTCTTGAGCATCTTACCGGTTAGGAGAATGCTATCCAAGAGCTCCTCATAGGTTGGCTTATCCTCCTCACCAAACTCTTCCTTGGACTCGCTCTTCTCATCATCACTACTATCATCATCTTTGGCCATCAAGCAAATAGGAGGAGGAAGTAGAGTCTCGGAGATGTTTGTGAGAGCTATACCGGCCATTTTCTTGCCCTTGGACACTACAAGGTTTTAGGGCTAATGCCACCAATTTTTTTGCAACAATGTGATATTGGTTGCAATACATAGAGCCTAATGCGACAGTTGTCAATTTTAGTTGCAATAGAAGGACATGTTGCCACTGATTGTGTAGTGTTGCGATTTAAATTTTGATAGTTGCAATAGCTACTATATATCGCAACGAATAAATTTGTGTTGCATTTACGACATAGTTATTGCCATGTTTTTTCTAATGGTTGCAATAGTTGAGAATATCGCAACGAATATAGAACATTGCTATTAGTGCTATTGTGTGTTGCCAAAAGTTTATGTTATGGCAACATAAATCTGAATTGTTGCAAAAAGAGTCTTAGATATAGCATCGCAAACCTGGATCGTTGCAATAACTCTTAGATATAGCAACGAAAACCAAAATCGTTGCCACTGATTGTGTAGTGTTGCAATTTAGTTTGAAAGAGTTCAAATTTGAAATTCAAAACTTTCAAACGGCCTTGGATGGACAAATGACCAAAATGAAAGTTGTAGATCTCAAAAAGTTATGAAACTTTGTATTTGACAACTTTTCTATTTGAATTCATTTAGGGCCTCAAACAAGCACTTGACACTTGGTTTAATCTAATACATTTGGATTCAAAACAGAACATGGGCACATGTGATGCTGTGGTGTAGTGGTAGAGGGACTCCATGTGCAAGCTGGAGGTTGTGGGTTCGAATCCTGCCGGCCGCGTAGTGTGTGAAAAATGCCACACTTGCGACTTGATGATGGTAACGGATGGGCTGGCTGATGGGCCCTCCCCCCATTAAAAAAATATTTTTGCTATTTTTAAAACGTGTTTTTCAATTCAAAATTTCTACCATACGTTGTTGCAATAACCACTATAGCAACAACGATTTTGGCGTTGCGTGTGCAAGCTATCGCCACACACCACACGTCGTTGCAACACACCAAAGTTATGGCAATGTCTCAAAAAGGTGTTGCGATACTCTATTGCATCGGCCGCACTTGCAACACCTCCCAACGCCTATATTTAGTTGCAATTGCTTAATATTGCATCAAAAATACCCATATTGCAACACTTTTGAGCCGTGGCGTCAGGGTAATTTTCTTGTAGTGCAACTTGGAGGATGAGTCATCACTTTCTTCTTCATCACTATTATCATCCGTGACCCACTCTCCAACAAAGAGACGATTGGGAGATGATCCTCTCTTGTCATTGCCTCTAGAGCTTTCCTTCTTGACAAACCTCTTCCTTGTCTTGTACTTGCTTCTAGGGTCTTCTTCTTCATCATCGCTTGACTCTTGAGTCTTCTTCTTGCTCTTCTTGATTGGCTTCGTGCATTCCTTGGCGAAGTGACCTTTCTCCCCACAATTGTAGCACTCGGCATCTTTCTTGTTGATGAACCTTCTCTTGAAAAAGTTGCTTTTCTTCATGAGGAGTGCTAGGTCATTGGGATGGATTTGCAACAAGTCTTCATCATCTTCTTCAACTTCTTCATCTTCTTCTTGCTTGACCCCTCGGATGCAAAAGCAAGATTCTTGGAGGGCTTCTCATCAAGCTTCTTGTCAAGGTTGTAGCTCTCGAAGGCGGTGATCTTCCAAGTAGCTTGTGGGTGGTGAGGTCTCGCATGTCGGTGTTGAAGAGACATGTGATGAGTGCTCCATATTTCTCCCTTGGGAGAATCCTCATGATCTTCCGCACAAGGTCACCATCATCAATCTTCTCCTTCACACCGAGAGAGTTGATATCCTCTACAAGCACATTCAAGCGAGAGTAAGTGTCATTGATTAGCTCATTTGAAGACATGGTAAAGGCATCATATTTGTCCTTGAGGACATAGTATCTTTCTTTCCTCTTTCACATCCGAGGAACCCTCATGAACTTGTTGGATTTGAGTCCACACTTCATGGGCGGTACCCGCGGACTTGACTCGAGCAAAGACCTCCTTAGTGATTGCTTCAAACAAGGCATTTTTAGCTTTAGCATTTGCCTTTGCAAGATTCACATCAAGAGTACCTATGGGAGTTCTTAGAGAGACACCGGAACTTGTCACCTCCCATGCGAAGGATCGAGAGCCTCGAGGTAAGCTTGCATGCGAGCCTTCCAATAAACATAGTCAGTCCCATCGAACGGGGGTGGTCCACTTCCTCCCGGCATCCTTACTCAAGGCGGTTAAGCCCTAATTGAGCAACGAGGCTCTGATACCACTTGAAAGGATCAAGGGCACCGAGAGGGGGGGGGGTGAATCGGTGGCTCAATAATTTCTTCCAAACGTACTTAAGGTGTGAAGCTAGCAAGACTAGATATGGTGACAACAAGAAGCTAGCGATGCGCGCACACAATCTAGTCTAGCAACAAGCGACACCCTAACAAGCAATTCTACCAAGTAGTAAAGAGACAACCTATCATGCAATTCTACTAGCACATAAGTAAATGCGGAAGCGTAAATGCTAGTAAGTAAAGGAGATAGAGATAGGAATGCTCATGATTTTTCCCGTGGTCTCGGAAGGATGGCGCCTTCCCCTACTCCACGTTGGGTCACTCCCGTCGGAGTCTCGACCCCGTCCCTCCGCTCGATGGCGATCCCTCCTAGAGCACACTTCACCCTCCGAGTGAAGTCGCGGGCACGTCCCGCCGGGCTCTCTCCCGGGTACTCCTCCGGAGGTAAGGCTCCGCACTTGATGCGTGCCAAAGGGCGCTCCACTAGTGGTGCTTCTTTCGCACGGGAAGCTCCAAGACCGTGTACAAACTTGTGTCGGCTTCCACAATCTCCTTGGACAGCTCAACACCGACGCCTAACCGGTCTAGGCCTTGCCATAGACCAAGAGTAACAAACCGAAGTGACTCTCTCAAGCTCACACTAGCCTAGAGATCAAGTGGATGCAATTGCTACTCTCTCAAGCACTAGGATCACTCCAAATCCTTCACAAGTGCTTCTCTCCCTTGCTCTTGGCTTCCTCTGAGTTTCCTGCACTCCAACAATGGCCAAGAGACCCCTCAAGGGGCGAGCAACCAACTATTTATAGGCTACCAACCCAAAACTAGCCGTTGCCCAAAAGTGCCTAGGAAAACTAGAGACCGTACCATGGACCGTACCGTCCGGTCCCTTTCTGACCGTACCGTCCGGTCTCTATTTCCAGGCATTCTTCCATTTCCTTCTTCTCTGTCAATGAAGACCGTACCGTCCGGTCCCTAGGACCGTACCGTCCGGTCGATAGTCCGGTCTTCATTTCTTCCACTTCCAGAAACTTCAGCTTCTCTGTCTGAAACTCCTCTGATGACCGTACCATACGGTCTCATGATCGTACCGTCCGGTCAATGCTACGGTCTTTATTTTCTCAGCATCCCGAGACTTCACTTCTCTGTCTGGATCTTCAATGAAGACCGTACCATACGGTCCCTAGGACCGTACTGTCCGGTCTCTTCTGCATAAGCTGAAAACTTGATCCACTTCTTGATCCTTGCTTCCAACTTCTCCATTCTTGGTTCCTCTTCTTCTCTTCAGCCACCCTAGCCCTCAAGAGACTCACAATGCATCCATATGATCTCTAACCTAGTGTGCTCTAAGAGAACCAATTCGATCCCTCTTGATAGTCCGGTTTTTCCTATGGACTCAAGCTAACATCTACACCAAGCCAACACTTGCTTGGATCTATCATGTCCTTAGCCTTGATCCATCTTCAACCTTGACTCCATCAAGTTCTCGATCCGAATTGTCGAGGCAACCAATCACCAAGTCGTCGATAAAGATAGAGTATGTGAGACGACACTTCATTGACATGACCATTTGAATATCCTACATGGAAATGTTAGTCACATCAATATGGTCACCCAATCACCAAAACATACTTTTGGGGTTTCCGAACTCCAATGGTCATGAAGCTTACACCATCCCTTCTTCAATAAAGCAAGCTTATGGAGTCGTCAAGCCATCCATTGCTAGGTGGCATAGTCATTTGGGTCACCCTTCTGGTGTCATAGTTCAGAAAGTTGTGAGCATGAATAGTCTCCCATGTTCTAGTGAGTCGAATCATGAGTCAGTTTGTGATGGTTGTCAAAAGGCCAAGAGTCATCAATTACCATATCCCAAGTCTACTAGTGAATCTCGTTTTCCTTTAGAACTTGTGTACTCAGATGTGTGGGGTGCTGCTCCTGACTCTGTTGGTGGCAGAAAATATTATGTTAGTTTCATTGATGATTATAGCAAGTTCACTTGGATTTATCTTTTGAAATTCAAATCAGAAGTTTTCCAACGATTTCATGAATTTCAAACTCTTGTTGAAAGACTCTTTAATAGGAAAATTATCACTATGCAGACCGATTGGGGTGGTGAATATGAGAAATTAAATTCTTTCTTTCAACAAATTGGCATCACTTATCATGTCTCTTGTCCCTATGCACATCAGCAAAATGGGGCAGCCGAAAGAAAACATAGACATATAGTGGAAGTTGGTCTTGCTCTTCTTGCACACGCTTCCATGCCTCTAAAATATTGGGATGAGGCCTTTCTTGCTGCTACCTATTTGATTAATCGAACTCCTAGCAAAGTCATTGAATATTCAACTCCTTTAGAGCGATTGTTTCATGAAAAAGTTGATTATACCTCTTTGCGAGTTTTTGGTTGTGCTTGTTGGCCAAATCTCCGTCCTTTCAATGATAGAAAGCTTCAATTTCGCTCTAAGCAATGTGTTTTTCTTGGGTACAGCAACCTTCATAAAGGATTCAAGTGCCTAGATGTGTCTACCGGCCGTATCTACATATCTAGAGATGTTATTTTTGACGAGAATGTCTTTCCTTTTGAAAGTCTTAATCCCAATGCAGGAGCACGTCTCAAATCTGAAATACTCCTTTTGCCATCCAATTTGCTTAATCTTTTTATGGGGCTGAACATTCAGTATTACCTTCTGATGATTATCTAACTAACCCTGCTGGAAATACAACAAGTGTACGTGATCCTACAGGCCCAGATGTGCACACAGGAGAAACTGCTGAACCCAGGTTGATTGCAGCACAGAAAACGTGTTGTCAGAATCCAACCTGGAGCAAAGCATGTCTGCGCGCGCGTCAACAGAAGCTGCGCGCCTCTCGCCTAGCGACACGTCGGTAGCGGGGCCCGCCAACGCGCCCACCTCCGCGACCGGCCCGATGACTGCCCCTGTCGCACGATCGACAGTTGGAACCCGACGCTGCTTCCCACCAGCTTGATGGGTCTGTCCCTGTTACTGCTGCACCTCCGGATCCCGCGCCAGGGCGGATCAAGGCTGATCCTCCCGTGCAGGCTGCAGGATCATCTACGGCTCCGCGGCCTGTGACCCGGCTGCAGCGGGGAATTCGCAAGGAAAAAGTCTACAATGATGGTACAATTAAATATAATTCGAAACATGATTTCTTTACTGCTTCTGGTGAACCTAGTAATCTAGAAGAAGCCTTAGCAAGTGAAGACTGGAAAAGTGCTATGGTGTAATTGGCAGCTGCTTTTCAAGCAGCTTCACCACCGGTTTGTAGAAAAAAGAGCTTTTCCCATGCCAAACACTCTGATGAAGAAGCGCTTATGAGCAATTGAAGGAAGAAGCCGTTTTGGAGAACGAACTAGCACGAAGAAGCCCAAAATAGTGGCTCATTCAGCTTATTTCTGACACATACTTCTGTTGTTCCGATTCGCCCCTCACGCGTCGCCCGTCGCCGCGCGGCCGCTGCCAGCACGCCCCCGCGCTGCCGCTGCCCAGCGCGCCCCCGCATGCTCGCGCGCCGCCGCCGCCCAACGCGCTCCGGCAATAGGAACGTGGTTCTGGACTTTGACAGAGGGGAATGGGGGAGGAGGTAGCGGGCACTCGATTTTGCTGTTTTCTTGGTGCAGAGTGCTCAAATCGAACACCTATACGAGCCCATCCGATGCTTGGCTATGGAGAACAGGTGGAGCAGCACGAGGATGAAGAAGATAAGCAAGAGAGAGAAACGGTGGTCATGTGTGCTATTCGGGTGGGTGATGGGCTGTATGGGCCGAGCTAATGGCTACCAAGTTTAGCGTTAGTTCAGTTTATTTTGTTGGACGATGGTCTTTTGGAAACTATAAATTACTAGTTCAGTTTATTTTGTTTTTTAACATCATTTCTTTCATTTAACAATATGACATGTGTTTAACTATGTATCAAATAGACAGGGGTATTTGGGTCATTTTGACAAGATAAGCTGCTTTCAGATAAGACAGGATAAGCTGTTTTGTCAAACAGTTTGACAGGATATGCTGTTTTCACATATAAGCCAAAATAAGTCAGAAAAGCTATTTTCACATAAAAGCTACTAGATAAGCTGTTTTCAGAATAAGCCAAAGCCTCGCCAAACACACCCTGAGTACAATGCTTTGATAAAAAATGAAACTTGGCATTTGGTAGCTTCTAGCAAAGGGAGGAATATCATAGACTGTAAATGGGTTTATAAAAGTAAGAGAAAATCTGATGGTAGTATAGATAGATATAAAGCTCGTTTAGTTGCTAAAGGTTTTAAGCAGCGATATGGGATAGATTATGAGGACACATTTAGTCCTGTTGTTAAAGCAACTACTATCAGATTGGTGTTGTCTCTTGCTATATCCAGGGGATGGAGTCTTCGGCAATTGGATGTACAGAATGCGTTTCTTCATGGTGTTCTGGAGGAAGAGGTTTATATGAAGCAACCTCCAGGTTATGAAGATAAGAGACATCCTAATTATGTTTGTCGACTTGACAAAGCTCTCTATGGTTTAAAACAGGCACCACGAGCATGGTATTCTCGTTTGAGTAACAAATTATGTGCTTTGGGGTTCAAGTCTTCTAAGGCAGATACATCCTTGTTCTTCTATAACAAAGGTGATGTTACAGTATTTGTCTTAGTATATGTGGATGACATTATTGTTGCTAGTTCGACTCAAGAAGCCACCATAGCACTATTGAAAGATCTTAAGCAAGAGTTTGCTCTTAAAGATTTGGGAGATTTACACTATTTTCTTGGAATTGAAGTGAATAAGATATCTAATGGTATTATCTTGACACAAGAAAAATATGCCTCTGATTTGTTGAAGAAGGTCGGCATGCAAAATGGTACTCTTTTAGGATCTCATGATTCGACACAATATAGGAGTATTGTTGGAGCTTTACAATATTTGACATTGACTAGACCTGATTTATCTTATTCTGTGAACAAAGTTTGTCAATATTTGCATGCTTCTACAACTGATCATTGGACAGCTGTGAAAAGAATTCTGAGATATTTAAGGCGCCACGGTATGCTAGACTTGGTGTGATAATATTGGAGCGACATATTTGTCAGCTAGTTCTATTTTTCATGGCAGAATGAAGCATATAGAAATTGATTATCATTTTGTTAGAGAAAGGGTCTCACAGAAATTATTAGATATCAGATTTGTATCTTCTGGAGATCAAGTAGCAGATGGGTTTACGAAGCCTCTTACTGCTCGACAGTTAGAAAATTTTGTATACAATCTTAATCTAGGTATAGCTTAGATTGCGGGAGGGTGTTAGAGATAAACCTCTCGAACTGAACTAGATCGTGTATAGATAGATTAGTTCAAATGTGTTCATCTTGCCTTGCAAGTCAAGTATGTAATCTTTCTGTTGTACACACCACGAGGCAGGTTGTTTGCCGTATATAAATTAACACGCAACCGTGCTAGCCAATGCACGTTAAACCAAACACAAACTCCAGTTTCTACAATCATGTGGCTGCTTGCCACCATGTTTTTGCAATCAATAAAACAACAAGACTCAAAATCCTTCTTAAAAGCCCAAAGAACCTCCAAACTCTTTTGCCGGATAATGCAACCTGCAAATTTACTATTTCCCTGATAGCCGGCGTAAGCTCTCAGCTAGCTCGTCAATGTACCTCTCCTGCCTTGCCCTGTCCCGCAGAACCTCTCGCAGTTCCCCAGCGTTGCGCGCGAACTCCTCCCCTTCTTCCCCGTCCGCCATTACCCGGCGCACCGCCGCGGCGACGTCCTCCGCGGCGAACGAGCCGTCGTCCTCGGCGCGGGCGACCTGCACCCCGACCCGCCGCGCCACCATCGCCCGCGCGTTGTGGCCCTGGTCGCCGAACAGCGGCAGCAGCACGAGCCGGCGGCCGAACAGCAGGCCCTCCACCACCGAGCTCAGCCCGGCGTGCGTCATGAACGCGCCGACGGCCGCGTGCGCCAGGATCCGGAGCTGCGGCACCCAGCCGGCGCGCACGACGCCGCGGCCGCTCGCCGCCACGCGGCGCTCGAAGCCGGCCGGCAGCAGGTCGGCGCTGCGCGCCCGCAGCGCCCACAGGAACCGCGTGCCGGCGAGCTCCAGCCCGAGCGCGACCTCGCGGACGTGCGCCGCCGTCAGCGGCGCCTCGCTCCCAAACGCGGCGTAGAGCACGGACCCCTCTGGCTGCGCGTCGAGCCAGCGCATGAGATCGCCGTCGTCATCCCCGAGGGCGGCGGCGGCGGCGTCGTGCTGTGGGGCAAGCATGCCGGCGGGGAGCGCGGGCAAGCGGAAGATGCCGGCGAGGGTGGGGCAGAGCGGGCTGTCGAACTCGTCGGCGGTGCGGAACACGAGGGCCCGGCACAGCCGCGCGGTCTCCAGGAACCGGCCGGTGCCGGAGAAGCCGGAGGCGTTGGGCTGCGAACCCCTGTCCCTCCACGCGGCCTCGTAGCGCGGGTACGGTGTCGGCGCGCAGACTAAGGTCGCCGGGAAGGTCATGAACAGCGCGCACGGCACGCCGTGCTCGCCGGCGATGGGCGGGAGCCAGTGGTGCGCGTAGTCGACGAGGATCCAATCGGGCTTCTTGCCGCCGCCGGAGCAGAGCTCGGCGAGGAAGGCGGAGAAGCGCGGGGCGAGGCCGTCGAATGCCACCTCGAGGAGCTCGGACTTCTCCGGCGGGAGGTCGGCCGTCGACTCGGCGCCGTCGGGGATGCCTTCCACCACCGGCAGGGGCAGCGGCACGAGGCGGATGCGGGCGGCGAGCTCGGCGGCGGCGATGGGCTCCTTCAGCCTGGCGATGTTCCGCGGGGTGGAGACGAAGGAGACCGCGTGGTCGCGCTTGGCCAGCTGCTTCGAGAGCTCCAGGAACGGGGTGATATGGCCGAACGCGAGCCACGGGAAGACGACGAGGTGGAGGGATGATTCACTCTCTGCCATGATCGATGAAACAGCAGGGAGTTGCGAAAATTAATTGGAGCAATAATCAGAGTGTTTGAGGAGAAGAGTGGGTTGGAGAATGGAGGAGATTCAGATCGAGATCAGGGAAGACGAGTTTTGTTTGACTTCATCAGATTCTCAGTCCTCGCCGGCAACTCAACCTTCCCTGCTTACTCAGGCTTGCTTACCGACTACTAGTATTATATACGGTAATGACGTTTGATTAGTTCAAAATCTGTGAACTAATTATGAGCCCGAGAACCACGTCTCAGGCTGCTTGGAGGATACACATCACATCAAGCACGCTTTAGGACAACCACCACCACCTACACGTGCCGATTACTCCAGCAGAGTTGAGTGGCTGATCAAGCGAGAGCCTATGACAAGTCATGCTCCACAGTGAGCTAAAGAAGAAAATCGATCCAGACGTTCCTCAACCATTTTTAGATCCACGTCAAAGAGGGACTAGTAGGATTGAGGACTGCCCACCAGTCATCAGAGAAGTGGTAGGAGGACATCTTCGAAACGCAAGACCGAGCAAATGATCGAAATACATGATGAATGCTTATGCCTAATGATCTGATTCGCACAACTGGGGCGCTACATCAGTGGCGTAGCCAAGGGGGGGCTGGCAGGGGCCATGGCCCCCCCTAAGCTCGGCAACATCTTCTTAATCACCATGCATTTTTAATTCTTTTGTACGATTTGTAAGAGCTAAGAACGTGAATGTGCTCCTTTGCCTAACGGAGACGGGCAAGGTAAAGCCTCAAAGGAGTTGGCCACCTACGGCGAACAAACATTTGTTCTTGGTGTTTTGCTTTCGCCGGCCCCCCCTGTCTTTCATCTAGCTCCGCCACTTAACATTACTGCTTCGGCACAGTCGGCGCTATCAATTACTACACGCTACTCAAGTTTTCTGTCACAAATAGTGCTTTAGGGAAGAGAAGTTTTGCTTGACTTCATTAGAGCCCATCACTTCATTGACTGCCGAACGAGAAGATGGCTAGGGAGATCTGCTGTCTGCCCCATCCTCCATTCATTACAACTCGAGACACCTTTGATAGAGCTCGACGATAACAGGAGAAGTCTTCACAGGGTTCAAAGTTAAAACAATACTACTATGCATCTACCTAATTTGCCCATTCCTTAGGGCCGCCTTGCTCAAATTAACACAGGTTCATATTCAGAAGAGATACATTTATTATCACGCAGATCTTCATCAGAAAATTGTGCAAAGGGACAAGGTCATCTGCCGTATTATTCAGTGACTGATAAAGAATCAGGATAAACGTCTGGCCTCCTAGAAACAAAGTGTTGATCGACATTCACATGCATTAAAATTTGGACTGCGCTTTAAATTTGAATTCAAGTCCATCCCGCTCTATCTTTGTTTTCCAGAGACTTGAGGTAGTTTCCGTTAGAGCAACTCCAAGAGCTTAGCTAAATCTCCCTCTTTATATTTCTATTTAGCTATCAATTTATCCAGAATTACTCTCCAGATTTCGGCGTACTCCAACAACCTCTCAAAAACAGACTCTCTATATTCAAAAGGTTAATTAGATATGTGCCATTACTAATTTTCTCGATCGGAACTACAATCGCAAAACCTGGTGGGTGCCATTACAATGATGTTCTTCTTTGAAATATGTCATTATGTACGCTTTCAGCTACTTGACCCACATGCGGGTCATCTTGTTTTTGTATTGCCTGGATACACCCCCCCCCCCCCCCCCCCCCCCCCCGGCGCTGTGTGTGTGTGTGCGGCGACGGCAGGTGGCCCAAAACTCGAACTGCAGGCTGGTGCAGGAAAGAGAAGGCGAACGGGGGCGCTCAGCACGCGAGGCTAGGCGGGCGCCACCGAACCCAATTGTTGGCACAAATCTTGTGCTGTAGTGATTGATCGAAAACGCGAATAGCAATCTATTGATTCCATCCTCATTTTCTTAGAAGTATTCGTGTGCGGGCTGGCGAATACAGTCTGGCGGATTTGGAGCTGGTATGCTAAGTTGGTCCGTCCATTTCTGTGTATTTGTGCAGTGGCGATGATGACGGGCACGAGCAAGGAAGCGCCAGCGTGACCAAGGCAAAGCTCCGGCTGTGAGCTCCGCAGTTTAGAAGGACCTACGAGCAGTTCCATCTGCACTAAAAATTGGTTGTTTGCTTTTCTTCAGATTGCAGTGTTGTTCAGTATATGACCAAAAATTGAAGAGACATGCCATTTCAGTTCTAGATGGTTCCTTTGTTGGACAAATTTGTGGTACAAAATCACAAAGTGTAGATTTTTCTTTGTGCAACAAAATCACCGTGATGGGAACGGAATTTTGGTGGTAGAAGTGTGGTTCGGGATGGAAATCTGGTGAAAACGTTCAATCTATAGAAATTTATGAATTTATGAAAATCTGTTGCTACTAAAAAATGATGTGCGCTGATGTTCAAAGAAGACTGCTTCCCATTTTTTTGGCACCTTTTCTGCGCGCTGGCCAATAGCTCTCCAATCAATAAATTGAACTTTTTTACAAGAATAATAAAATATTCATATAAAAAATTTAGCTAGAGAGTGGAACATGAGAACTGCAACTAGGCATGCTAATTAAGTTGATAACATTGAACTCCATAATTACGATGCATGGTACATGAACCAATAACGCACGACGACCTGGGATTCGGTGTGGATTTGGCGAGGTTTTGGCGCGAGCCTCGCGCGGCAATTCTCCCGCGCGCGTAGCGACCACCATATCCTCCCCCCTCTCCGATTTATCCAGGCAAAGCTAGATCACACCGCAGGCCAAAATGCCAACAGAGTAGCAAGAGGCGGCAGCAGCGCAGGACCTCGTCGCTGAGGCGGCGGCGTGGGAGCAAAAGAATGCCGTTGCGCGGGTCGGCAAGGGCACGACGGCGGCGGCGGCGTGGTTCGTCAAGGGCGCGACCGCGGCGCGATTCGGCAAGGGCGCGACCATGGCGAGAGGTAGGAGAGGAACAGCTGTGTTGGGTGAAGGCGAAGCAGTCCCCGTCTCCGGCGCGGCGTCCTTCGCCGTGGCCTATGTTACCCCGATACTTACGAACGCCCTTGTATCAGATACCGATACTCTACCGATACGTATCAGACACCGATACTCCATCGATACGTACCGGACGTGTATCCCACATTTTTCTGATTTTTAAATAATAAAAACAATCCTGATACTTGGTTGACACCTCACCGATGCTTTCCAGATACCTCAACTCTCGACCCACCCCTCATTCGACTCATGAAAGCACACCCTCTCCACGAATAAATGTCCCTTGATCTTGTCCTCTCAATCACCCACATGTAAGGACATTGTCGCCTGTTCTGAAAAACCTAGAAACCCTAGCCGCCATCCATCTTAGGTGGAGAATCAAATACGATTGCATATAAATGCATTATACTCAATCTTCTTAGGTGATCGCATTTTGGTTTTAAGAAAATACTTTCTATATTATATATATAAATATATTTTTTTATATAGATGCGTATCGCCGTATCAATGTTTTTGAGAAAATAACGTATTGGGTATCACCGTATCACGTATCGGTATCAGTATGCAGTATCAGGGTAACATAGGCCGTGGCCCCAAGATCTAGCGAGGACCCCTCCTTCCCCGTCCTGCGGCAGCTTCTTCCCGGGTACCCCAAACTTATCCTCCTTCTCCGGCAGCTTGCTCGTTCACCTTCGAGAATCAAGCTCATCCATGGATGCGTGCTCCAGCTTTTGATCCGACGGAATGGTAAGCTAAGCCCAACCTTATTCACATTCTACATTTTTTTAACTGAAGCTCATCCATAGGAATACACTACTGTGTCAATTGTAATACCTACGAGTGTTATGTATGGTGCTAGTTCATAATGCCTTTGGTCTAATTAGGTATTAGCTACGAGATGCCTTTCTTTCAGATTCAGGTGTATCTAATATAACACTAATTTTCTAAGTAATTTGGAACTGGAAACCTGTACTACTGCATTTATTCTCTGTAATTTTTCACTGAACAACATGTACTGCTCTTGCAGGGATAAAAATCCCGTACCACCAGGAGGCTTCATGAATCTATTTCAGAACCAGCCTAATTTTCCTGAAATTCTCACTTGGTTGGGAGAACTTCACATTATTCCCCATTTGTTCCACCACGGCCTTGCAAAAAGTCAGCCATTTGAAGAACTATCAACCAAATCACCATCAATTAGAACTGAGAATATAGATATTGTCAATGAAGATGTTGGTAGGACCGACAAGCGAATTCTTTGGAGACAGGATGAAGATTACAGATTGGTATCTATATGTCTTCTTGTATAATTAGTATGTTTTATACTCGTATCATATGTCTTCTTCTATAATTACTATGTATCTATTTAACTGTAGATGAGTGCATGGTTGAAAAATTCAATGGATCCTATCTCTGGTACTGATAAAAGGAATGACAACATTGGTCTGATGTCGCTAATATGTACAATTTGACAACACCAAGTCATAGGAAAAGGTACATGAAGCAAGTGAAGGATGGATGGCACAAGATTAACTAGTGGACTGATCTATTTCATAGTGCCTGGCTCAAATCTCGAAGATTAAATACAAGTGGGTGGAATGATCAGATGTGGATTGAGCAAGCACATAAGTTCTATGAACAGGACAACAAAGAATCGAAGCTTGGACATTTTGTGTTAACCGATGTATGGAATCTCGTCCGGAATGAGCCAAAATGGGTAACCTACAATGATGGGCTCAAAAATACCCGTAAAAGGAAGACATCCAACTCAAGCGGAGATGAGGGAAGGGAAGAAGTGGACAACATAGGAGATGTTGAGATCCCAAGACCAATAGGACAAAAAGCAGCAAAGAAGGCAAAGTATAAGACGAAGCCTTGCTCAAAAGATGATGAAGACGTGCAAATCCTATTCATGAGGTATATAGCAACACAATGATACACACAAACGTTATTCATGATTGATCCTAAACTGCATGCAGAGCATTAAACAGCTACACAGACAGACGCTGTATGTGGGTTGTATGAGCTGTCTATTTAGCTGTCTGTGTTGCAGATTCCCAAAACTTACAGACGGCTGTTGTCTGTGGGTTGTAGATGCCCTAATGTTGGTGGTTTTTAAGTACCCCTTTTATATGCCCAAAATCACCAACATCGTACCATATTCTCATCATAATCATGTGTTTCACCTCTAACCTTGACGAATTCCACATGTAGTGTCGTTTTAGTGCTATATTGCAAAAACAGGTGAAAAGACGACAAAATGGCTCTTATATGAGGAGTACCGACATGAAGCCCGACTCACCATGCAAGGAGGGCTTCCCAATAGCCCATGGCACCTACAAGACACCTCTGGACGTCCATGAAACCCAACATGCAAGCCCAAGGTCGTGGGCCCAATGCCTAAGGATTTCTAGAAGGTTTATCCGGAAGGAAAGATCAATTCGCGCAGTCCAGAAACAGCGTTATATTGTCACGCAGATTTAGAGTTCAAGACGTGCTCTAATAGGAATCCAATATACAGAAAAAGTTTTAGATCTCGTCGAGAGCTTTTCGGAACATATATGGATTATCCCGTTTGGACTCTGGAGCTAGGAGGTATGGGCCCCGCAAGGAGACCTGCGCAGAGGAGTCCGAATCAGGACAGATATTTTGGCATCGTATATTTGGAAACCGAAACGGCCGAATCTGAAGATCCATTGAATACCAAGGTTGTAGATCTTTTCGAGGGCTACGAGATAGAGTCCAAGTTTGCCCCATTTGGACTCCGGACGAGGAAGTTATGATTTATGGAAGGCGGAACTGTGAAAAGGGAAAATCGAGTGCGAGTTGGAAACGAATCGTGCCGATCGGCACACCTTTGATGCCGACCGGCACCGACCTAGAATTGTTTCCTTTCGTCTCCAGACGCCTCCCCGCTATATATGAAGCTCATGGGACACCCCGAGGACAGGAGTTGGACGTTGGAAGACCTAAGGATACGCCTCACACACCCAAGACGCCGTCCGGAGTTGAGAGCCACCACATAGAACATGTAATCTAGGCTAGTTTGCTTGCCGGCATAGCCTCCATGCGCGGTTGGCTATGCCGGAGTTCTTGAGCCTCCCTTGATGTTCGTCAAGGTATGTAATTGATGGTGAGCATTGTGTCATTGTGAGAATTCTTGGTCTTTAATCGGATTACTTTGGTCTATGCGATTGTGCATGTTCTTAATTCTAGATACTTAATAAGAATAGACTCGTGGCGAAGGCTTGTTCTTATAGATCTATCGTATAGTGCAAGAAACCAGTGGTGAGCTATTAGCTAATGCCGTGACAGGGACAGGGTGAATGAATCCACTATGTCTTGTAGAATACTGGAGTAGTTTGTGTAAGCTAAGACCTTTCTTTGACGTGATTTTATCTTATGGCTGGAACTACTAGATTATACAGGTTAAACTCTTGGATTGAGTCTTGGTGAATATCAATTTACCTGTTTACAACTCACAGTGCCGACCGGCACGGCCTCCTTGCTGATCGGCACAACCCCTATCTCCTTTACAACTTACGTGTGTGCAATAGTACTTCATGCTAGAATTGTTCTGTTAGACGAAATAGTAACCTTAATCGTGTTCTCTTGCTGATCTCTGTGGTTCGATATTAAACCTTGGAATACTCTAAGGGAAAGTGCTACAATGTACACCGTCCACTTGCGGTATATAAATGGGTGCGTATAAACGACCAACACCTAACCATTATGCTCAGTTGTGCTTCTGGATTTAATCTATGAATTTTTAAACCTAAAAACACCAAAGAATAATGGTATAAAAGTTCACAATTCCTAAGGTCTAATTTAACCAACGATTTTATACTGCCGGTCCCAAGCAAAATACGGACTTTTTAATTTGGGAAAGATTTAGGCCCTTCATATGAAACGATTGAAGACCTCAAGTCCCTACAAATAAGAGAATTTCACTTGAATTTGTCCTACAAATCTGTAGATCATAACAAAAATCACTGATGAATGATCCAAAGCCTTGTATGATGGATATATGAGCACTTTTAGGTTTAGTTTAATACCGAAATAAATCATAAACATGATGAACAGATTACAGATTAAACTAGACAAGTCTACGCAAGATCTAGACAAGTCTATAACCATAGTAAACAGAGCAAGATTTACCATACTTCGCAGTACTACCGTACAAACATGGATCAGATAGGCAAATAGGGGAGACATGGTTTTATAGAACACGTACTGTTGATCCAGCGGAGTAGTGGAAGCTGTAGCGGGACGATGATGTAGACGTTGATGACGACGAGCAGCAACTTCCGCACGCGACCGAGGAGGAAGACGAGCCGTGGTGAAAGCGATCGAGCAGTCGCGCAGAGCGCTTCCCGAAAACCTTATTCGCCCTCTCCCGGTGCAGGAGCTCAGAGGACGGCGGTTCCGGAGACCTGCTCTCCTGTTCGCCGGTGCACGCCGACGATCGGGATAGGGCAGACTACAAGCGACGGCGCAGCAGGAGGAAGAGGCAAAACCCTAACTCGTGTTGTGTTATGCAATGTGGGCGGCGCACCGTACGTATTTATAGAGGGAGACCGCTAGGGTTTAGGCGTCCCACAACCGAATCGGTTTTCATATAAAAACAAATTGGATACGCAACAAAAGAAACTGCAAAAGGAAGCTGCGCACCCGGAAGGCCTCGGGCCGGATTTCGGCGGACCATTCACGCAGGTGATGCACGGCCGCGCCCACGCCCGGCGAGGCGAGGCGAGGCGAGCGCGCGCGTGTGTTTCTTCCTTATCCTCTTATCCACATGCTAGCAAGAGAAGGTGAAGCAACCTTCTATTTAAGTAGGTCCTCCTCCACCTCAACTAGTAATATGGGACTAAAGAGTTGCACTCCCACCTAGTGCTGGCCAAACGGCCCGGGCCAAACAGGCGGGCACGAAGCCCGCAAAGTTTGGCCCGGCCCAAGCACGGCACGGCCTGTTCAATTTCGGGCCCGGGCCGGCACGGCACAAGGCTAAAGGCCCGACGGGCGGCACAGGCACGGCCCGTTTAAGTCGCGGCACGTAAAAGCCCGTTAATAGCCCATCAAGGCACGGTACATAGTATGAATATATTTCAAATTCTTATGTACACAAGAGAGGAACTTGGTCAGGTGGTAAAACTCTTCACTCTTGTGCATGAGGTCCTTAGTTCAAATCTCATCTCCCCCTAATTTTCACTCATTTTGCTCCATATTTACACTAATGGGCCAAACGAGCTGACGTGTCATAATCGGGCTGACGTGCCTAACGGGCCGGCCCGGCACGGTTATATAATTACGTGCCGTGCCATGGGCCTTAGGCTGAGCCCGTGGGCTGGCACGGCACGGCCCGTTACTTAGAGCATGCCGTGCCGGGCCGAATCTAAGTGGGCTGTGTTTTTTCGGACTCGGGCCGTGCCGGGCCGGGCCGCCCGTTTGGCCAGCGCTACTCCCACCATGAATGGGTTTTTAAAATTTTCAGAAATTATTGGGAAATACAAATGGGCCTAGCACATGTGCAGCCCACTAATAATTCTAACATTGTAACTATGAAAGGTACAAGGATAGACAAGGAGATGAGAAGCAAGCAAGTCATTGGTCAGTAGAAGTGTTATCAGCGAGCCTTCTTGCTTTCTGGATGGTTTTCTTGTAATAGCAGAAGCCCCTGTATATATACTCAGATGCAAGTTTACTTCGCATATCAGGCAAAATAATTCTGTGCTAATCCTCATCACGGAATAGGGAAATCAGTAGGACGAACCTGAGATCGGCTTCCCATAAATCGAGAGGCCACCGCCGGCGACAGAGCGTCTACTGACCGCGTACGGGCCCCGATGCCGACTGGAGAACAGAACCTGGAATTCGACGGAAGAGAGAACGCAGCGCCATACTTGAAATTTGATACAGGCAGCGGATTAAAGGTCGTCTCGTCCAATTGAAAGACAGGCAGCGGAGTATACATACAGGGGCTTCTGCTTTTTTTTTTTTTTTGAGATAATACAGGGGTTCTGCTACGTTGTACTTGTTCGGAGTCCCACTCGATTCTGTTACGCCGTATTTGGTACAGGCCTTCAAGCCAATCAAGCTTCGGGCTCAGGCCCACCCAGCCTGCGAAAAAACTTCAGCCTACTAACTATTGCATCTTTTTTTTTAGATAATGAAAAGAGGTTCCTGCCTTGACCTCAAACCAGGCTACAGTCAATTACAAACTTTACAGCACTTTCGTTTGCAATTGACCCACACATAGAATTTAGCAAACACATCAGATAGTTTAGATGACAAAAGTTAGATAGAGCCAATCAAAATACTTAATTTTCATCCATGACGCGCGAAGATCTCCTTAACTAAGACCTCAAGGCTGCGACGAGCGGTGTTAATCATCTCCCCGTCGTCCTCTCTGCTGCAACTCAGAAGCTGAACCATTGTGTTTCTTTGCATATAAGTTTTCATTGGAACTTTATCCATTACAACGTAACCAGATAGCCTAGCATAATGTTGTTGCACCTACAAGAACTTTCCTCTTTAGTTCAACTATTGCATTTTACCAAAATACCTGAATGCAAAATTTCCTCTTAAGTTGTTGAACTACATTTCAAAAAACATTGAATGCAAATAAAATACAAAATTGCAAATATATCTTTTGACGACGAGATACTACAGTGCTCAACTTTTTTTTAGGATATGATCAACTTAAATTACATAGGCTGGTCCGTTGCTGGACCTAAATGGACCATTCATGGGCCGAGTGCTAGAGTGTTATGATAGGAGCCTCTGCATTTTCATATAGAGGCGTTGTTTATGATACGAGCGTCTACATTTTCGAGAGGCAGCTGAAGAACAAAACAGGAGTAGATTGATCATCACAGTGAGATTCGCCCTGAGATTTTTTTATGTCTGTCCTTTCATTCGATATATGCAAGAAGCACGAGCATATAAATAAAAATGTGAAACGGCACAAACTTTCAGTCGGTTTTTTTTTTTTTTGAGTCATACAAACTTTCAGTCGGTTGATACTGCAGAAAAGCCAATAATCATTGGTTGCACAACGAGATGAAGTCGAGCATATCTGCAGTCTGCGAGATCCTCCATTCATTATAACTCGAGATCGACAATGTCGGAGATGGCAGAATGGGTTTCCATTCCATGTCTCTGATCCTCCTGCCGACGTTATATCTTCTTATTGGTGGGAGATGGATAGGCTGAAACTTTGGAGAATGGAAGCCGCGTAGAACTCCCAGCAAGCCACCTTTATACTAATCTTTTCTTCTAGATCAATCAACAGCCTCCTTTTGCTGCCGTGTTCTTTTCCCCCTAGTGCTCTCTGGTAGCCTTAGCAGTAGCAGTTCTAGATTGAGATCTTCATCTCCAAGCGGCTGCTAGATTAGTCGCCATCCTGAGACATAAAAGATGGGCGTTGGACCTAGGCAGATACTTAGCGACGGTCCAAAGCGAAAGAGGGCCTATTTGCTCTTGATTCCGAGTGCAAAGTGTCAAGCTGGCCGCCAGTGTTCCAAGTCAAAATTGGTTTTTCTTCTTTCAGCGTAAGCATTGTACAGTACCGAGACCAACAAACCTTCTCTTGTCATTGACTAAACGGTCTATAGTTGGGGACAAAGATAGTTTAACGACCAACAGCGCCTCCGAGGTGATGAATATTTATATTCATTTCCTTGTTAATTTACTAGTGTATTATGTCAGGAATAAGCTAATTTTTTAATTAAAAGATGTGTCATCCACCCATATCATGTGCTTACGGTATACGTATTCTAGTGCCTCGCTTGGTAGATGGGCAGAACTCATTGGGCTGGATTCTACTAGGAACTCCAGGCTTGTTTTTCCCAACGGTTCACAGGAGGGGTTGTTTTTAGGGTGATAATGTTTTCACCTTAAAAGGGTTTCGTTTTTTAGGATTTTTGCAACAGTTTTGACCAAGATGTGTTGCATCCTAACAAGTAACAAAACCTGGTTACAAATTTGACCTCTCCAATGGTTTTATATGGAACCATTTGTAATTGTTAAGTTACGAATGGTTGTAACGTAACCATGCTGAAAAGTATCGACACTGTGGACCACAATTCCTGCGAACTTCCAGTATTCCAGCAGTAATAACTACGAGTTTTCAGGACTGAGCAACAAATTACTGTTGTCCTTGCTTAAATGTTTATAGCTAGTATTAGAAGAAAAATGTGCAAATGTCAAGGATATCCATGTGGAGAATACTAGCCTACATTCTTACCTTAGTCATACATCAATGTGCAGTAGTGGTTAGTACTTTTTGATGCAACGTACGTAGTGGTTAGTACTTGTCCAGCAATAGAACTTGCTAAGTGCTCTTTTCTACTACCTCTAATGGTATTTTTCCCGTGAAGTTTAACTTAATAATCCACTTTCAGTGCAACCTTGTGTATTCAAATCCAGTGTGCTTTAAAGTGGAACAACTTATGGTTTTGACATATTGGAAAGTCCTACATATGTCTTAGTTTCCACTTTATGGTGGAAAATGTAACTGAACTCCTGAAGTGTATAATCACATAGACATATATAATACAATTGCTTAAAAGACAATGATTGCACCGGTCTAATACATAGCGAAGGCCAGTTGTATAGGAGAAGACGATATGAAACAGGTTACAACTACTCCGGAAAAACAAAAAATTATTCATGTTGTTGCACTAACCTAGGAAGGAGCCCCTCATCTGAGTTCGAATATGCTTTCAAATAAAGCAGGGAAACTTTGGTCTATATCATCTGAGTTCGAATAGGAGTTGGAGATAATAAACCCCCACAAACATTGCACAAATATGTAGCATGAATATGACGCAAAAAAAAACTTTGTCGATTATGCTATTCAGCCAAGGTTAAAGGTACAACAGAAATCTAATCGACACCAAAAAATACAAAGGGAGATATAGAAAAAATTGACACGAATCATAGCGAGGCGTTGAAGGTCAACCGTCAACGAATGTATATGTTGAGCAATGCAATGCATAGATATGTACATGTGGATTAGCTGCAAGCTGGCGCTTTGCAAGCAAGCACAGGATCTTGCAGAGGCCAATGGAGAGGGAGGTATAATAATATTCAGCTGATTAAATAATTAGGAGTTTCAGGTGGGCGGTTGCTGTTGAGTGAGCGCATGATTAGTTAAGTTGGACAGTACTGCCTTTTGTTCTCCTTGGGCGTTGAGGTGATGCTCACGCGATGTCACTTTCTGTTGCCTTGGAAAATATATGTAGGCTCTGAATTCTTCCCGTCGTATTTGTTGTAATTACGGGTATTACCCTCCGTTAGTCGATCATACGATTGCTTTTTTTCAACCTTTTTATTATTTACCTGAAGAAACCTTTGTATGCCACAGTAGTAACTGGATAACGAGCAGCCATGGAATGCGGTTCGATTAGGAGCAAAACCAAACTCAGTCTGGTTACTCTGTCTCTCTCTCTCTCTCTCTCTCTCTCTCTCTCTCTCTCTCTCTCTCTCTCTCTCTCTCTCTCTCTCTCTCTCTCTCTCTCTCTCTCGGAGCCCAGTCTAGTTAGATAAATTCATGAAGTCAATTTATATAGCTAGCATGCATATTGTGTCACAATTGTCGAATATGCTCTGCATAGCATAATTGCAGCCACAAGATCCATCCTGAACTTTAAATTTATAAGATACAAAATAAAATAATATGGATTTTATTTTACTCTGATTAATAAGAAAATGACTAACCAAACTATTAATTCGTCTATGGTACCAGATTCTAGACAACATGCCAATGAATAAAAAATGCCACGATATAGGCAAGGTAAAAACAAATGGGTAGCTTATGCTGGGTATACAAAGTTTCTACAAATTGAAACGTTGAAGTGTTTCCTCGCAAAAAAAGAAACATAGAAGTTTACAAATTATTTATTGTCAACCATGTCCATATTCGTTGAGTCCTTCACATGAGAGTATTTTAACATCGAACGGTTGCCCTTTTGCTATCCATGCCATTTGATTCCAATATACTCTGTATAACGATATAAGTGTGGCTTTCCGCATGTTCGTTGACAGCTCCATTTTCAAGTAGTTGCTATAAGTACAAGAATCCATGCATAAACTTGCAAACAACGGACTAGATACCAACCTAAAACGTGCTTATCTAGAGATTTAAACGACATAGCTAGGGCTATATATATACTCCTTCAATACTATGAGAAAATGATGTTTTAGACTAGCTTTTCGTATTAAAATGGTGGTATGTCCTATGTTATGTGCCATGAAGCTATATAAATACTGATATTATATAACTATGATCCTGTTTGGGACAGATTGTGAATGTTGAATAAGCAACTAATTCGAAAAGCTGATGAAAAGTAACTCCTGCTTATTTAGACTTTCTAGTTCATAGGTATACGTAAATAAAGAACAGACTCCCTATAAATAATGGGGTATGTAACCAGATTTAATCAAGAACAAGTTTGTGCTAATTAAACAAGACATGTAGTTTGAACATGCGAGTGCCACAAATATATTCTTATAAGAAGTAACCTAACGTTTCTTTCATAACCCTTTCAAAGATGTAATAACAATTATTTATGATGAAAGTGATATCTCATTTACTTTGAAATGTTATATAACATGATCAGCTCAAGTTCTGTTTGTATGATTCTTTTTTGTTTATTAGGGTATATTCATTTGTCTCAAACAAATGTAATTGTGCTGCAGTTCCGTACCGTTTGCTATAGGATTATTCGATCCATTATCTTTATACAGTTAATATCGGTTATCCAGAAATTAATCAACATGCTCCGGTTCATCTAGGAACTCTCTAGAAAAGGTCGCATTATACCATGCGATGCAACTTTGGTTTCACGTGATCAATACAGTTAGGTTACCTCCTGGATCGACCACCTTAAAGAAAGCAAGAAAACTAAGGCCATCTCAAGCTATCTTGTGAAGAACGATTATATACTTTGAAGACAAGCAAAAAAATTGCAGGCCGGAAAAGGATATATATATGTTTGGTGATGAGAGTGACCGAATACTTGTTGGTCAAGAATTTCGTTTTCTGGCTCATACCTTGTGCACCTAAGCAAGAAGTCGGCAGGGTACCTTTACCGTTGTGTAACTGAAACTCAAAACTGGCCCACATCTTCACTGTGAGAGGACTTGTACGGTGAAGCGTCATTTTACAAGCAATCACGAAAGATTCTCCTGAGTCTCCTTCAAGGTAGAAGGTGAATTCTCTAGTTTTAATTGTCTGAAAACGGCCAAGGCTTGTTCGTTGAGCTAGCTCAAGAGCAGCAAGCGTAAACCATTCAATTATGTTAGGGAAAATGGTATTTTCTTTTGCTTAGGTCGTTGCCCAATGGGTAAAGCCACATGTCAGCTCTTGCAGGGGCTGTTGGGTGTGTGGAGACGGCGAGCAATCAACAAGAAGAAAAATCACTCATTTTACTCCCGAAAGAAGTCACTTTACCACCCACTTGACTCCCTAAACAAAATCATAGCCTGATTTACTCCAACATTTCAAATCACTGCAATATAGTCTCTATAGAAGGTTGCCTTTTTTTTTTTGTTTCTCACTGTACTAGTTGAATTTGAAGCTCAAATTTTGCATGGTAATAGATCCAACAACAACCTATGTTACAATAATTATAACACATTTTTTCAATATTATATTCATAGTTAATAGCATGTAATATTTATGTCACAATATGTAAAAAATTCTCAAGAAAATATATTCTAAATTGTATTATAAATTCAACCTGCATATGCTGAGAAACAAAAAAAAAAAATCTTTAATAGGGGTACATTGCCACAATGTTGTTCGGATGATCAAATGGACAACCTAAATTGTTCAAGATAATATATTTCCAAAAATCTTTACTAGTCGACAAACCCGGCAGGCAGAAACTCGATATATAACATCCTCCAAATTCATCTCGAGGACAAGAATGTGTATATATCTTCCAATGTGTACAGCTCAAAGAAAGTGGTAATTTAAGCCTACACTTTTGTAATGAAAGGAAGTTAATTATGCCGATTTCGAGTTCCTGTCTTGTGCACCTAAACGAGAAGTCGCTTGGCCACCTTTTGCCGTCGTGTAACTGAACGAGGACTGGTCCATGATCGGGTACTGCGATGCATGGCATCTCACATAAAGCAAATCCATGATCGGCGAGGCTGAAGTTTATCTACAAGCTACAATTGAAGTGTGGTCCAAGATATCCTTCCTTTGAGCTGAAAAGCTATACTATTATTAGATTTTTACGGCAAAGTCGTTTCTTGACACAACAAAATCGATCGTTCCCAAAGGTTTTTGTGAGAAGGATTTGCCTTGAACTGCACAAGCAACAATGACATGTCGTGGAATCAAGGCTGATACGTAGGTACCTGAACTGAACATGGCTAGAAAAAAAAATCCCGTTACTGCCCCTCCGTAACGGTAACGTACATACGCGCTCGCTTCGCGGAGTGGATGGATGAAGATGCCCACGGCAAGAGCATGTGGGGAGCAGGTTGGAATTGAAAGTGACGGATCCTGCTCCGCCTCCGCAATGGGGCTTCCCATTTTATTTTATTTTTTCTGGATTGTCACCGTGGGAATGATTGCTGTGTTGGACGGGTTGGAACTTTCTTGTGGAACTATTTATTTTTTACACTAAGGTACATGTGTCTGGCCATGCTATTTAATTGGCTCAAGACTTGTGTGTCTTAAGCTTTTGCCGTGACGAGTGCACAAATGCAACTTTCATGATGTAACTCAGGACGGTGATAGACTAACTGCAGCGGTTAAATTGTACTAGACATTATATTGTTATCATTACATCATAGAAGAAAGAAATTAAGGAGAAACGGCGATAAAAGCGTGTCGTGACAGTGCCATCTAATGGCACTCGTTGATCAATCAGCTAATAAGAGTGGCGAGAGGTGAGGTTACATGCATTTTCGACAGATTTTTATGCTAGTCATGCGTCTTAGAATATATATATGTCATGTATCTATATATTCTAACACATGACATATATATATTCTCTCCCCCCCCCCCCCCCCCCCCCCCCGAGATACATAATGTATAAAGGATCAGTTTTGGTTTTAAATTCTCTTTTTTTCTCAAAATGTTTATGATGACAATAATTTATTTTTTAGTAGTACTCTTTTATTCTCAGACAGTTGCCGTTGGGTTAGCAATTCTAGTTTATTTTTTATTTACAATTGTTGTTGTAATAATAATGATTTACCTTAACACCTTAGTCTTATATCTTTTCACACCCTTCTTTCTTTTTTATTTCTCTTTTTACCCTGTTTTTTCTTTTTTTTCTTCTTTTTGGTTTGCAAGTTTCATATCTAGCCAATCCTAACTTGTTTGGGATAAAAAGGCATTTTTCTTGTTGTTGTTATTGGAGGAGGAGGAGGAGGAAATGCTTCAAGTAGCCGATGAAAAACCTTGCAGCACGGAAATGAACCGGTACCATGGCATCTCTGTTGCATGTAAGAATAGAGGAAACCCAGGTCCAGACAGCATATATTCCTGTCGCAGTTAGACAGCATGGATTAGCCTGTATCCTAATACACTTTGTACATGGCAAGGTAGGCCCCGCAGGAATGGCCGCTGTCAGGGACGCTGCTGATACTCTAGGGAGCAGGACAAGCGAGGAACTAGCTACTGGTTGGTACTGTGCTAGCTTAATCTCAACTGCCAATCGCCACGGTTGGTGTTAGGTGCTGCTAATACCAACGGAGCAGTTATGCATTTTTATTTTTCATAATGAAAAGTAGTCGTAGTTCCTTGTCGATCTAGGAGATTCTTTGGCTAACTTATATGTAACAGTTTATTAATTAATCCAGAAGTAAATCATGACTCGAGGTTATGAAGGGCGTAATTAACCTTTCATTTTTGAGAGCCACTTTTGGGAAGTTTCAGTTCAGGTGCTGGTGGTTGCACGTTTGAGCCTTTCGCTTTCTGTACATGTTTGGGTCGGCGTGTACGTTGTGGTGTTTATATTCCATTATCCTTTGTACGATGGAAGTTCTTGTTACTATTGATGGCGATACTATGATTTGTTGAATGCCTTTTATAACTGTAATTATGGATTTCATCTTTTAGGTTTGAAACAGATCATCCACCGTGCAAAAGTAAAACTGAATTGCAGTATATATATTAGTTATCGAAATGCCACAGAGATACAAACTATAATGAAATGAGTCAATTATCAATTAAGATGGGATCTGCCAAACCTTGCGTAGCAAATTCTCTCATGATAAGTAATGTACCACAAATGCCTCAAGCACCACGTCTTGAACATGATAGTGCAAGTGGTACTTTTTTCACATTAGATTGCATAGTTCTTTCTGTTTTCTAAATTTGCACTGGTGTATCACCAGTTTCTCTAAACTATTAAAGTTATATCCTCTTTCTCTTTGTCTCATTGACTTCTTTAATTAGTTAGTTAATCAAAAGCACCATCATTTCCATCATAATCCCAATCAGCATCCAATACTTCTGTTGATTTCATGTCCTACCTTCTTCCAACAAACTAATAGATTGATTTTGCTAATGCAGCACCTAATCAACATCACTTCACCTAATTAATAATATGTATACCGCCAATATAGCTTCTAATCGCCATCATCATGTGTCATAAAAAAACTGCATTGTATGGTTACTAGTAGTTGACAAAATCAGCCATCTAGCATACCAAATGAATCCAGCGACCCAAGTGACTGTACGGTCACGTCCTTGTTTTTTTTTCCCTTTTCTTTTCGGAATGGTCACGTCCTTGTGTTGATATGAAATGCACGCTGATGTGAATTTGTTTCCGCGTGCCACTTTCAGAGAATAAACATTAACTCTAGGAAATAAACGATAGGACCTGAAGATTATTTGCACTCAGAGTTGCCACTGTATAATATAATTTGTGCCTAAAATATTCATACACCCTTCAAGAAAAATGTTTTGGGCATAGCTTTTAAAATTTTGGTTCGTAAATACAAGCCTACGCGAAGTCATATTTTTCAAGAGTTTACATAATCCCAAAACTTTATACTCCAAAATTTATTCTTTTTTTGCGGGGACTCTATAAATGTATTCTAATATAAATAGTGGTTAAATCTATACTTTATTGACCATGCGTTCTCCAAAACACTTACCGACTGGGTTTTGTAGTGGTGTCGTTAGGAAATTTTCCTCAGTTTATTTATTGTTGATGGCGTTCTCCAAAACACCTACCGATTCTAGTAGTGTAAAAAAGGATCATCCTGAGGTCATCATTAATTAAAAGCCGGAAAGATTAGTATTGGCAGGCATGTAGATTTTACCTACCGCGTTTGTCATAGCCGTGGTGAAACTTGAGCATGCGACCATACAACTCATACTGCTTCCCTTTTTTCCTTACAAAATGCCATTTATTGTGATAAGTGAATCGAGTGCCACAAGTCAGCTACTTTCGTGAAGGATTGAACAAGATCGTGAAAAAGCCTTGGCTTGCCAAACAATGTCTGAAAAATAGAGTAAAGTTTTAATTGTTTAGACTTATATTGCCTTTGAAAATTTTATGTTAACGCCGTAGCAAAAAAAAAAAAGAAGAAGAGAATTTTATGTTAACGACCCACTTTACTAAATCGACTCAAAACAGAGAAGAACCGTAATCTAGCCACAACGGAGAAAAATACCAGGCCTTGTAATTCACAACCTCACCCAGGGGTAGAACCGCAATCTGCTGCCCCAGACCATATCGTTCCACCTCACCCCTAATCCTCAAACTAATCCATGGTTCCATTTCGTAACTCCGAAAGAAACCAAAAAGGAAATCTGGCTACCAAAAATAAACCAAAGCGAAAAAGGAAAAACCGCTTCTTCCCAGCAGCAGTCCGCCACCTCCCTTCCCTCTCTCTCTCCTCCAGCCAGCGCACGACGGGCTCAGCCAGAGCCAGCAACCGAAGCGAGCTCGCTTTGCTTCTGCCCGCGGCAACGCCCAAGCCCGAGTGCGCGTCGCGAGCGCAGGGAGGGGAGGTGGAGCGCGCTTGCGGCGGGACGTGGATTCCTCCCCGCTCGGCCCGGCCGGATCTGCCTCGGCGCTCGAGCCCGCGTGGGGAGATCGAGGGGCGCGGGTCCGGCGAGCTGCGTCCTCGGCCGGCTGGAGGCGCCGCTTCGCGCCGTCGGTGGTGGAATGCGGGTGGGTGGAGTGGCGTTCTGAGGTTGGTGCTCTGGTTTTTGATTTTGTGTGTTGCTGAGGTTGCGATTTGGTTCTTGAATTTGTGTGGTTAGGGGGTGCGTAGGGCTGAAGGTGGAATGCGGGGGATGCTGGAGTAGGATTTCTGCGGAATTGATGGTGTTTTGATGATTTGTTTTGGTCGGTTTTGGCATAATTGCTGCTGCTTCTTCAGTCCAATTTGGTGCCGGGAATTCCGGCGATTTGCTGGAGTTTGTTGTTTTGGTTTAAGTTAGTATTTGGTGGTGTTCTTCCAGTGAAAGAATGGAATTGAGTTAGTATTGCGTATTTGCTAGTCTCTGGATTCGGACATTCGGTTTTGAGTTGGTCCTCAGTTTGGCATCACTAGCACATCAATCCGTGCTCCTGCACGGTCTAGTAATCTTAGATATATGTGTAATTTTTTGTTGATTGAACTGGAGGCTTAGACATTTTAAACCACCAAAGATGTTAACATTTTTTACCATGTAGTATTGTGTCCCTTGAAACTAACAAACAACTGATTGATTCCTTCCTTGTCCTATTATTTAAACATATTATCTTCGTTTACACATGGATACTCTCTTGTCTACATGTAACAATAAGTGGATTGCCATACCACACCTGAATGTAAATTTAAAAAAGTTTGATTTGTACTGATGTATTGAGCTGTTACTACAATCCTTCTCTTTGAATTTCTTCACGTATAGTACCTCGATTTCGTATAGTCTGATGACTGTATTTAATACTATAATTGCACTGCCCATGAAAATCCCAGGTCATCAGAATTGGGTCCATTTTTCTACACCAATGAGATTTTGTGTTTCACTGTTCTGTACATTTACAGATAAATTCTACACTGATGCAATAGTTATGTTAAAAAATTGAATTTGAACAGCCACAAACAACAAAGATATATCGATATACTTAAGCATAATTATGCATTATCATAGGAATCTTTTTCTGCTATTCCTATAACAATGGACCTCTCCCTCAAATCCAATACAACAATTTATGGATCTGACAAATATAATGTCCAAGCAAGTTGTCTGAATCCACTTTGATACCCTTTGGTTGTTCAAAGAAAAAAATGAAACGTTTATGTACTCTCAGGGTTTTTTTTTTGTCACTTAAAAGTTGTCTTTTTTTTTTTTTGTCAAAGGTCTCCAAGGGTGATGCTTTGTATTGTTCATGCATGCGTGACTGAATTTTTTTTTTCTTCTTTCTGTCATCGTACCTGGGTGTCCGCACTATATATCATCTTGAACTTTTAACCCAGGTAGCGTCTTGTGGCCCTGCGTCCGTAACAATCGTAAGGTCCTCCAAGTAGCCGCTACATCTCTGAATTAGGAAAGCATACTGGATCCTTGAGATCTCCGCTGCTCAATTGCAGTGGAAAAAGACATTGGCTGAAAATCAAGAAAAAAATAGCCACCTCAGAATATAAGGCGTAAAATTGGTTTTTGTGCATGCAAATAGTAATGTGCGCGCATATATAGCCGTCTTTGCCATCATATATATATCTTCTTCATACATATTAACAATGATTGATTCCTAGAAGTATATATACACTGATGGCTGGAATTCGACTGGCTAAAACTAAATATTGTAAACTGAATTTGGTTGTACCTTAGATGTCTTCTTTTTACTGGTTTTCTAGCTTATATTTACAGGAAACAAAAAATCACCTTACCTGATCATGTAATATCTGGTCATGTCCCATTATATTTTCAGTTTTTCCCCTTCATGTAGCTGATTCTTCTTTATCAGAACTCCATGCTCCGTATTCTTCCAAAGCTAGAATGTTGCACAGATTTTGATTGTGCAAGGCATTGCTTTTTGATCAATCTAGATCTGGTCTAGTGGTCTAGCATGCCAACCTTGATCTCTAGTTCTAGCTATTAGCGTGCATCCGAACCACAAGTTCATGTTTCCCTCCCTGACTTTTGCTCTTGTTCATCAAGGTGTACTATGGTCCACCTGCAGCCTGTATCGGTGGGAGATCAGTAGGAAACAGATGCAGCCTGCTACAACTCTGCATCTCCTGGACCAGACAGTCATGGCGCCCCAGGTCATGCCTGCCATCTTCAACCACGATATGCAGAATAAAATGATTACTCCTAAGGTCGTCTTTTGCTTTAGTTGAGTTCACATAACTGCTGCTGTGAAACTGCAACTCGGCCTATTCCACAACGACCGATCTCTTTGTCTCTGCAGCTCCTCACCAATTAATCTGCGAGTCATGCTGTAGGAAGCTCTTAGATTCCTTCGCATTTGACATCCGCCATCTCAAACAGAATTCCCACTGCCATGGTCATGATTTGCCTTCCTCTAGGGTTCTCCTTAATTGGAGAGAAGCTTCACGACGGTGACAACTGACATGGGAGAACGCCGGGGAAGAAGGAAGACCTGAGCCTTCCTAAATATAAGCAGCTTGATCTCGTCCGGATTGATGGCAGCGTTGCCTCGAGGACTCATGTTCAGCCATAGTTTCTCTTTTGCACAAATCCTAGATCAGTACTTTTGGCTATTCTCTATTTTAGATTTTTTTTACTCATAATGGCATGGTGAGATTAGGGGTATTGTTTTGCCATTTTTTATAATTCTGAATTTATCTACATTTTACTCATAATGGCATGGTGGGTAATTTATATATAGGAATCAGGGGTCGTTTTGACTTATGTTTTTGTAATGGCATAGGTGGGTAATTTAGATCATAACTAGAAAGATGGCGCGGGCTTGCCGCGCCTCATTGCCCCCTTTGCGCACTATTTATATTTGAAACCAAGTAATGACATTTGTAAGACATATAAATAGGTGACATAGATACAATGACGCTGAAAATGCATTATATTTTATCTAACCGATGTTTCTATTTTGTAATTATAAAACTATCAAGACGCAAAGTTTAATACTGTGAGGTAACACATTGATTACTAAGATAGCATTTTCTTTTGGCTCGTTATCCATTCATTTATAGATCAGTATAGAGCAGCTCTCCTTTTTTTTCCCTCCATAATATTTCAAAGGAAATCGAAATTATATGCTAATACCTAACACTATTGGTTTATACGACTCCATAAAATAGTTCACTCACACACTACTACAAAACATGCATTTTGTAACACATATTTGTAACACAAGTAAGAATGTGTTACAAAAATATTTCATAGTAACACAAGCATTTGTGTTACTGAGTGTGTGTTACAGTTAATTATTCTAGTAACACAAAAATTGTGTTTCGAGTATTGTGTTACAAAGAAATCAATGTGTCTAAACATAGCAAGCCTAGAACTCATAGTAACACAAATAAATGTTACTGTTATGTGTTACTACAAGCCGTAGTAACACTTTTTTTGGGCTATAGTAACATATATTCAAATAATTTATAAGTTAAAATCAATTAAGGATAACTTCTTATCAAATATGAATGTGTAGTGCAGTGGAAGCTCAGCAACAATATGAAGGTGAGGTCCTGGGATCAAATCCTAGCAGCCTCTAATTTTTTGAAATTTTTATTTGTGTTCCTACATTAATGTTGTAACACATTTTATTAGACTTAGTAACACATTCACATGTGTTGCTACATTATTATTGTAACATTTTTTTTCATAAGTAGTAACACATATATGTGTTACATTAAAATTTGCTCTAGTAACACCAGCATATGCATCACTTATTTTTTGTGTTACTATAGGTCTCTGTAACACTTTTTTCTAACTTTAGTAACACATATATGTGTTACTAAAGGCCTGACCTGACGTAGTGACAAGGGCAAACTGGAAAACTTGTGCAGTCATGATGTCATTGTTAACTGCAATTTATTTTCAGATACAGAGAGAAGCACTTGTTATAATGAAATAGTGCCCTTATCATATCAAACTTGTGAATCAGTTAACATGTATGGACAAAGTAATAGATCGTACACATTATTCTAGTAAGTCAACAATGAGACATATATCAATATGTAGAGGGGAAAAAGCTGCAAATAACACAGGTTCATACTTTTAGTGGTTGAAGAAGCAATAGTATGAAAAAAAATGGGAAAAATCAATGAATAAATAAAGAATGTCAGAATAGAAGCAGATACAAACAACATACAAAAGCAAAGCAGAATTTGCCTATATTTTCATCTAGTTTCCCTGCCCGCTTTGGTAGTTTCTTGTGAATTAGTAGTATCGATAAAGTATTAGTTTCTCATTGAATTAGGGCTCAGATTCACTTCAAATTTTTTGAGCAAAGCCTTTTCTTTTCCTCCTTGATGTGATATATAAAATCTTAATGACTTTGTTACATATCTTTTACTTGAAAAGAATGTCAGTGTTGTCTTCCCGTGCAACGCACGGGCAGTCTCCTAGTATAATAAAATGCACCTTGATGATTCACTCTGTCAACCAAACTCTCTGAAGTCAATTAGTTATTTGCATAGTAGGAAATTATATATGATACTGAAATATCTGAATGATAAGAACATAAAGACTCGATTAGGAATGATAAGAAGTGATGCTGCCAAAGTTTTGACTGGACTAATCCTTCACAAATAAATAAGGACACCACGACAAACAGGACAACACATATGTTAGATCTTGTATTTTGCTTAATCCATCAAAGTAGTATGGAACATAAAAGTTGGGGTATCCAGAAATAAAAAATGTAAAACCAACTGCGGTGCTGTATCACTGCAATAGCTTCACATTGTGAAAGTCACAGAAAGGCTGGCTTTGCCAGATTCATAAAAAATTCAAAACATTATCATTTTGCGTAGTACATATGATTTAGTCGCCGCATTAATCGGTAAGTAGACTGAAGCTTAGACTTGTAACTGCAATAAGATAAATACTGTAATTTAAGAAAAAAATTATCTATGACTGACCAATATTTGTACTGCCATTTAATTCCTAATGATGTTATTATGGTCAGTTACCTGAGCATGCTGGTGACAGGATGCAGAACAGTGGGCTTGTAAAGCCATTGTCAGGCTCTGTGACGGGATGCGGATCGACGGCCTTATCGTTATGCTTAAAGCCCCTCTTTGTTTCCTTTCATGTTTCTTCTTCTTTTTTCCCCTTCATCTGCTTCCTTTTCTCCTTGTATGTGGCGGATCAGGACAGCCAAATAGCAGCAGCACAGATGTACAAATCTGAAACATAAATGATTGAAGATATCTATTCAATTCAGCATCAGAAGTCAAATATTACATTACATAGTATATTACGCATGTAAGGCAAGGAACAAGCTCTTAAATTGAGATGAATGAGACATGAGAACATTGAGAAGAAATCAAAGTTGCTTACAGTAAAAAGATCATAATACTAATAGAAATAATACACAACATAATTACGTGAGGATTGAGTCAAGGCCAACAGAGATTTTGTAAATCAATCTGTAATCTGTATCTTCACAATAATTTAGAATTTTGATACTACATTAACTTAATCCGCAGTTTTCTCTGCTATTTCATCAGTTAGGAATGGGCTTAAGGGTAGACATGTGAAGCTTGGGCGAGCCTGCTTATGGCAAATTGGTAACCGACATGGAGCTAGTTTCTTTTCTCAGTTCATACTCATTGCATGCCTTGGTACTGTCCAACCTGAAAAATGAGAATTTCATACAAGACCGACAGAGCTATGTCTGCAAGTTTCATCACGGATATGGCCTCTGAAAATTTGCTCTGCAGCACGGCCAATGATTGCTGACAGTCCTTTGCACACAAGAGAGTAAGAGATGGTGGCGCTTCCAAGCATGACGCTGGATTAAGGATTATGGGGCCGGTGCAGCTCAAGCAGCGATGGTGAGGAGACAGTGATAAAGGGGACAGGAATTGAGACATCCACAACCTGCACATCACACGTTGCCAAATCATAGCAAGATGGGAGTGGGCATATTGGTCTGTGAAGTCGGATGTCGGCACATTATCACGGCATCCATTGTTTCCATCACTATATGCTGAGTACCAGGTACCGAACATTACATCGAGCACCTTAGCTGCATGGCGGGCATCACATGCAGGTTGCATATTGTTGGCCTAGGAACGGGCTCTCGTCATCAACGCACTCCCTGCCTTGCCTGCAAATACCAATGGATGCTGTTCACCACTTCTCCTGCCACCACATTCCGCCGTTCCCCGTCCACGTTGTCCTCCAGCGGCGCTAGATATGGGCATCTTTTCCAGATGGATTTTGGAGATGTAGTCGGCAGGGGTCAGGCTGAGCGAGCTAGGAGTGGAGGTGAGGCTGCAATTCGAGGCAGAGAACACGCTCAGAAAGGACGAGGCGATGGCCGGAGACGGAGGTGGGCGATGGCCGGAAGCGGGGAGGCGGAGAGAACACGGGTCGACAGAGTTCGCGAAAGTTCGGGTTGCTAACAGATGGAAGACCCGACCCACCTCACATCCAACGGCTCTTATCCTTTTATTGCTGTATCGGACGGTTAGAGTTAGCGGGTCTACGTGGATATCTCCACAATCCGCGAATGCGACCACATTGGGATACGTAGAGATGGATCTGAAGGCTATTGTTTATCTAACTTTAATTTGTACGGCCGGATGTTTTGCTTTTTTGTGAGAATTTCTAGCATTTTCTTCCGATTAAGTGGAGGACTCAAAAGGAGCCTCCAATTAGTAAATATAAGATTCTCGTGTGCCTTTTCACTTGTTGTCGTTGATTCCTTGCGATGTATAGAGTTTTGTGCAGTGCCTAATGCATTTAATTTGTAATCTGTCATAGAGAGGGATTAAGATGTCTGATTTTTGTTCGGATTTTTGCTGTTTGATTGTTTGATTTGATGCGCCACTTTTGGTTTTCTTGGAGACAATTTTGTTGTTCATGACTTCATATGCTATCTTCAATTGATGCTGCTGTACTTTTCGGGTGTTTCTTTGATTCGTTTGAGCATTGAGATGTGCCGTGGATTGTGAAAGAGCACTTTGGTGGATTGTGAAAGAGCATGGATGTCCCGGGCTCTGTATGAGCTATTTTGTTCGAGTTGGTCGATTGTTTCATCTGCGGCCCGAGTAACTTAACTGGGGGAAACAATGATAGCTTAAACTTTTTTTGTATGCTTTCTGGGGTACTTTTGGTTGGCCGTTCTGTTTAAAATCTTTCGATGAATGTAAGTATTTTACTATGTTAGTTTTATGGGTGCGGTTGGCTGGAACATTTCAAATGTTGGTGTGATGGATTGGTTATTTTTGTTCATCCGCGATGAGAATGCTATTTTTTTATTCTGTTCATTTCTTTACCATTTATGTAGTGTATCATCGTTTTTATTTTACCATTCATGGTTCGTAATTCCTTTTTTGATGTATTTTGGGTTTGTCCTTATGTTTAGGAACACTGCATTGTATTGCAGGTCGTGATATGTGTTCCACTTGATCCGGATGAATTTTGACTGTATTCTAACCTCTCAGAAATAAGGATCGTAATAGCAGGAGAGAGGCTAAGAAGCCAGAAAAGATGCCACCATCACCCTCATCAAGGAGATCTCCTGCACGGGAGACTTATCATAAGAGGACTAACAGTTTCGGGAGTGTGCTGCCTTTGAAACCAAAGGATGATGAGCTCATGTTGTTCTCCGATATGCAGAAAGTTGAAAGGGAGAATTTCTTACTGGAGCCGTCAGAGGATTTTGACGAGTCAATTGGTAATGCTGATAAACATCCTCCTCGCGCATTATGCAATCAGCAGCCCCATAACTCCCATTATGTTATCTACTCTTCCTTTTTTTACTTATATTTTTTCTCCTTTATATCTACCAGCAAAATTGAGCTGTTTCCCAGAAGTGAAGCTTGGTGTTAACATTCCTGCACGGGGAGAAAGACATGATTTGCTTAATGTGGATGGTGATAAAAATGATTATGAGTGGTATGCACCCTCAATTGCATATATATTACATTGTCTTGTATCAATAGTGTTGTTGTTGTGGCTCGCTTTGGTCATAACAATCTGTTACTTTATGCATTTCAGCTATCGGCCTTGCATCTGTTTTGTAGTGTTCGTCACATTCACACAATACATATTCACGGATTGTCATTGCAAAGCTGCCAAAATTAGTCAATTATATTACTTTTCATGATTGAAGAATGTTAATAATTGCTTTGGACGATTTAAATATGATGTTAACCACCCATTGATCTTGTTATCGAAGGATCAGCCAATGCTGTGATGGCATATCAGTAAACTTCTTTTAAGAGGCTGGAATATACCAGGGCTCTAATCCTGGTGGTACCTAAAAAAAGACTCCTCCCTACAGGCTGCTTTCATAGTTGTATGTGGCCTGCAGGCATTTCCTGGGCAGCTGGCATTTGGGTTCTTTTCTCGGTCCTGCAGCGAGAAAGTTTGTCTGCTTGCAATATCTTGGGGAGGTCTTTCCCTGGGCTGAGTTTTTGTTTTTAGTTGTTATTGAAGGATCAGTGCCCAGAAGAATTCATGGTGTAGATGATGTCTGTAGTTTACCTTATGGAACATTAAATTTAATTGGTGCATTTCTTACCCAGCTTGTACTTCTTGCACTGTTTATATGCAACATTTGTATGTTGCCAACAAGTAATGACTTGACAGCTACTTTCTTCCAATTAACAGGTTGTTAACTCCTCCAGAAACACACTTTTTCGTTCATTGGACGATGCAGAAGACCGGTCCATTGCTCAAATTTCTAGGGGCAGATCTCAGAGCAAGCCCATACAATTTTCGAGGTCATCCACGGTGAGAGTGTATGCCCTGAAGAGTTTCTTCCATGGTTTCAGGTTGCACTGTTATCTGATATGCTCAGTTCTTTTGATTCATTTTCAGATGGATAATACTCAAAGGTCTCGGAGAAGCAGTGCAAGTCCGAGTAGGCTTAGCCCCTCGCCACGCTCTGTGGCAAGGACAAGGCCATCTAGTTCAAGTTCTCGCTCGAGCCCACCACCTGCTCTTCAGCCACCAATGCCATCAAGGAGATCTTCAACACCTCCAGCTGCTAAGACATTAACACCTCCACGAAGGTCTCCAAGTCCTGCCTCAAGAAGGATGAGTACTGGTTCTAGTGGACCAACTTTGAATGGAACACGAGGAGTTTCACCAGTGAAAGCTAATCGCAGATCTCCTTCTCCAAAACCTCATGGGTGGCAATCAAATGTTCCAGGTTTCTCTTTTGATGCACCTTCGAACCTTCGCACATCTCTACCAGATCGTCCAGTATCCCGGTCAAGGGGTGGATCCCCTTCATCTTTCAGTGGACTAGACATGAGTTCAAGAGGTAGAAGACAATCAATGTCTCCCACTCCTTCTAGAAGAGCCAGTTCAACTCACAGTATTGAACGGGATCGTATGAGCTCATACAGCAAAGCTTCCGCAACATCATCTGGTGAAGATGATCTTGACTCTATGCAGTCTATACCAATTAGCTACTCCAGTAGCCCAGCTGTAAAAAAGAGTTTAGCTGTGATGAAAACCAGAACTATTGCAGCAACAAAGAATCTGTCCAAAAGCTTCTCCCCTAGTTCTGTCCCAAAGCGATCATTTGACTCTGCAGTTTGGCTGATGGTAAGGGTTCCTCTACTTTATATCACAGTGGTGGAATATTTCTCATGTTTTACATGTTGGCATCTCTCTGATATGTAGTTTATAATTTGTTTGTAATTTCGTGCACCTTTCTTGAATTGACCTTTTGTTTCAAGTAACTTGATATTGGTTCTCTGGTGCATTTTTCTATTTAACATACTTGTGCACTTTATGCAAATCATTCATTTCTAACTTCCACTAACTTGTCGTGGTTATATTTGATATTATTTCTGGTTATTGTGATCTAATTTTTTTTTACCCAAGTTGATACATGGAACTAAGATGAGAAATATGATCTTTCCTTCCAGGATCATCGCAAAACTCCACAAGATAGGTTCCGACCACTTTTGTCAGCTGTCCCTACCACCACATTTGGAACTGGCAACGGAACTAATGTGCGCAGGCCTATGTTCGCCCATAATTCCTCTTTTAAAAATAGCAGTAATGCAAGCTCCGACCATGATACCACTTTTAGCCCTAATATGGATGGCAACCAACAGCAACATGGTTTGTGTGGTGAATGGGAAGCAGATGATAGAAGTCAAGGCCATGAGGACATATTTATGTTTGATAATTTGGATGAACTGAATGATGAAACCATTCATGGGAAGAGCACAAAGTTTACATACAACGCCCCCATGACAGTAAATTATCTGGAAACTAACAGACAGGACTTTGATATGGAAGGAAGCGGAATGCCTAATGAGTCTTTATGCCATGCTGTAAATAGTTCTCAAGTAGGCTATGGTAAAATTGCAACTTGCACGAGGTGTGGAAATGTTCTCAATACGACGACTGTGGATGAACTTGACTACTGTGATGAATGTGTTTCAAAGGCTGGGAATATATTCACTGATTCTGTTGTACAAAGCATGGAAGCAGCAGACAAGCAGGATGGTAAAACTGCAAATGAACCTTGCGTTGCCTTTGATCCTCCTATGGCTCCAAATTGTGTAGGCTACAGCAAAGATGTATCTCTTGATCATCAACTAGTGAACAGCGAGCCTCACACTGATTGCCTGCATAAATGCCCTCCGATTCACCCAGTGGGTGACAAAGCTGAAGAAATGCTACTGGGGCAGGAGGGAAAGAATAAAGCAGAACATATGAAGCCACATGTTGGCGACTCCACACTAGGAAATATCAATGATATTTCATTCCCTCGATCTTCTGCTGATGACTGCCAACAAATAGAATCAGCACCTGTTGAGCATGACCATTCAAGTGACCAAATGGACACTCACAACCATGGATTGTCCGAATGCAATGAACCTGTCTCTGAAATTTCGACCAGTGATACTTCTCATCAACTGGATTCAAATGCGTATACAAGCCCTAAGCATGAAAATACTGAGGGCACAGGTATATCAGTTCTGTTACTCCAGAAGTCAAACAGCAACAAATGGCCTGTCCTAGAAGGGAGGGCCCTGTCTGCTACAAGTCTGCTTGTTCAGAACCGTATTATGCAAGAGATGGTGTCAATATAATGAAGCATAGCTTTGGACGGGACAGCTCTTCAGCTGCTTCTTCCAGTGATCTTGGGTCTTCAAGGCAATCGGTCCTATGTGTTGAGCGACTTAGGAGTGGTAAGAGGGGTGACTTTGAGAAGTCTCAGATAAGCAGCACTATAAGTCGTCAAAGCATCGCTTCCATGTCAGATATGTCAATTTGTAGTTCTTCAGCTTCCTTATGCCCCCATAATGATACAGCATGTTTCCCAATGGACACTTTGGAAAGTAATGCTTCAAGAACATCTGTCTCTACCAAAGAACATGATGATTCTTGTAAGGATGCTTTGTCAAATGCTATGGAATGTTCTTATGCTGCACAAGCTATCTTCAATGATGACAGTCTTGTTGATGTGGCCACCTCAAGCTTTGTAAACGAGGTAGACGGAGATGCAACATTTGAGAACCATAACACTGGCAGGATGGCTGACAATGATCATTTCAGTACAAATATCTTGTCAGATACCGAAATGCCAGGTGATATCCAAGAGTCTTCAACTCCAGAGGAATGTTGTGTGCCAAAGACTGAAGAGGAAGCTTCTGCCATTAGTCAGTTCTATACAAGTGGTGCTCCCGAACGTCCTAGTGATGAAAGCAACTTTGATGATATTCAAATGCAGTCCGAAGCAGTTCAGGATTCCAGTGAGAAAATTGGATTGGATGATTGTTGCATGTCTGCCATTTCAGAGGAGGATGTGTCGGTTTCTGGACAAGAAACTAACATAACAAAACTTCCTGATGATGGTATGAATTTGCATAGTCTCATTTCCACTCCAGTTTCTTCCGATCTCGAACTTACATATATTTGTTATTTCATTTAATTGCTCATTGGCCTGATATTTATCTCTTGGGCATAGCTGTTGTGGTACCGTATGAGCTGATATTTTATTTACAGTAGGACCTAGTGGATATGATTTATCTTTTGACCCAAAGAAAAGAAACAAAGAAGTTAGCAGTCAGACCAAGTAGGTGTGTTAATCATTTCAGGCAAGGGGCCATGCACAAAAATGTGATTGATGTGTGAGGTTTACTAGATTGATTGGTAATGCCCCATTGATTTTTTGCCATACTGTTCTATTGTTTCTCTACATACTGGTGCATAGCTCTTATTGTTATAAATTCATGGTTTCTGAACCTGCCTATCTGGTAATTGTGGTTCTTGCATTGGTTGCTGCTGCTAACTGCTGACTTTGGTTAATCTTTCTAGCATGTCATGAGCCTTAGATGCTTCCACTCTTGTGAATTGAATTCATAACCACCATGTATCTTTCGTATCTTGATGAACAAAAAGGTTTACTGATCATCTAAAAGTACTTGAGGACAAGCTTGGTATGTTTTCATACAAACCAGATTGTCTGAACAGTACTTTGATTTATCATCTTTAGATTGATTCCTATGGTGGGTTGCCATGTTTTCTTCACATAACCATTCATTTCTTGTGTTATTAGATGAATATACTAGTGTTTAAGATAATATTTTTCTCTACATTGTAGAAGAACCTCCTGAGGCCGTAGAAGCACCCAGGAAGGAAATCCAGAGATGCTTCACATTGGAAGAGGCTGCTGATACAATTCTCTTCTGTAGTTCTATTGTTCATGACCTTGCATATAAGGCGGCAACAATTGCCCTGGAGAATGAGCAGGAATTAGAATGTGTCGAGCCTATTCGCCCAACTGTTAATAAAGTCGGAAAATCTATACCAAAGGAGGATGGTTTATTAAAGCTGACACAGAGACGAACAACAAATCGTAAGGTTAAAAGGAAAAGATTGGAAGGTGAAACAACTGTATCAGAAAGTGCTGAGAAAGATTCAACTGCTAAAGACTCTTCACCTGTACGTTCTGCTTTGGGCATAACAAGAAATTCGGATAACATGAAGCCTCCAAAGCTGGAGTCGAAGTGCAACTGTGTAATTATGTAAGTAATTCAGTCATCCAAACCACGAAGTAGATTGGGATATTGGTTGGGATCCATGTACGCAGGTTTCATTTCACATACCTGCTGGGCGCAGAGCTAAAGCATGCCGACCTGCTTCACCCATTATCTGCGATGATAGAGTTTGACACACGTTCTGCTAGATTATTTTCTGATGGTGCGTTTGCTCCATTTAGGTGCCAGAATGCACAGCGAGCTATTCTTTTGTAAATTCTTTTTCTCCTCTTTCTGTTTGTGAAATTTCTGCTTGTAATGTGGGCCATTGTGGTTTGTCCTAGGTGTGAAACTACTAGAGATGTTCTGTTGATAGCCTATTTTCTTGCAATGCACGTGGCTTGCTGATACAACGTGAGCTCAGCTTTTGCCGTGCCTGTGTTCACACCATAGGCCACGTCTTCAGGTTTCACCTTCATTTTATTTCTTTTCTTTCTCTTCTGAGATTTTGTACAAGCTCTTGGGGGCCTCCACAACCGAGCGCGCGCACGCAAACATGATATTGGAGACTATTCACCCAAGATTGCATTATGGCCCTTCGACCATTAATTAAGTCGCTGAATAATCAGTGCGGGAGTACCTTGAATTGTCTCTGTCACGAAGTGATTGAGGCTGCCTTGCATTCAATATGAATTATTTCCATGATCTCAAATGCACCAACACGCACAATGCCTACATCCTTGGCACCCTGAACGCTACTGTCGCCATTGTTACACCACTATATCCGTATCTGCAAGAGATAAGTTCCAAAAAAGTTGGAACGGAGTCAACTAAAACTTATTGAAATGACAAAATAAGGGAAATTTTCGTGTGGCAAACTAGTTGGCGTGTTAATTGTACATCAAAGGCCAGCGCAACATTATTTTTCTTGCCTCTTTTGGCACAGAAATCCTTCTCCAATGATTCGTGTCATGTCAGATTTTTTTTTTTTTTGAGAACGTGCGGAGCACGTATTTTATTAAGAAGAAGAGAAATTTGTTACAAACATGGTCAGGGCTAAATCACCTATGAGACTTAGCAAAAGCTAACCACGATGTATAATACATAAACAGCCTACAGGCCGTGCGGCACGCTGAAGACCCAAACATTACAACACCAAAAGGAACAAATCGGGATCAGATTCTCAAAAAGAACTAAGAAGAGAGCTAAGACTGTCTAGGGAAGAGAAGCTTCCGTAGCTTGGAGAATCCCGGAGCTGCCCAGAGATGGGCCTCATCGATGATTTCCTGCGACAAAGCGACCGGTTGGAGTGCTTGGAACACGAAGACTCTTGCTATTCCTTTCTTTCCAAATCCTCCATGCGACCAAGATTAAAAAAGAATCAAAGCTAGGACGTAGAGATTTGAGGACTCTCTTCCGCGACCTAAGCCACCAATCGAAGTGGAATCGTGGAGAAAATGGGGGCGCCGGCTGCTATTTTCTGTTGTGGCGTAGGAGCAACCAAGCAACGGCCAAAAGCTGCGGCGCCGCCGAAGCTTAGTCGTGGCTGGTTGCGGCTGGGAACCAAGCGGCCCCAGATTAGTGGTGGTGCCATATAAATGTTCTTGACTAACATTTAGTTACATTATGTTGGTATCTTACCTTTCTTTTTGGATTATATCCATGGCACAAGCGTGCTTTAATGCTTATTGAAAGGTAGCCATGAAATATTTTATAGTATTGTAGTCAATATTATACGTGACTCTACAAAAATAAGATTGATGTAGTAAGAAAATCTAAATCAGTTTTATTATATGTCTGTAAGAGACAAATATAAATTAATTTAAAGGCCCACATGATGAACCCTAGCTTTCTCCATCGCCACGACTAGTTTTTACATTTCTCTCAACCCAAACAGTCAACCTTACATTTTAAAGCACATAATTTCATTTATGAATTTTTTTCATCATGCTATGATTTATTTCACGTTTCTCTTAGTTGACGGTGAAGTAGGTCATAGCTCCAACAAAGCTTGACAGACGCACTAAAAAAACACAACACAGAGATGGGACACATTAAATCCCGAAGGAAAACACGACGAGTTCGCGTGACGGATAGACAAATGCCGGCAGGAACAGAAAGACGTTATCTTTAGTTAAGATAGCATAATTGTTTAATTTACTAACACAGAATTGAATTGCGACATTAATTAAATTAAACTGTTAAACTATGTAAAATTCATATGATTGCGAACTTTGCCTAAACCGCCGCCGGTTGGTTTATAAATGCGCGTCTTCCAAGTGATACAACAGAAAACCCATCCTTTTCGAGCAAAACGACGCAGAAAATGTGGTGACGCAAACCCCACCGGCGCAACGCAACCGTGCTGCTGCGCGCAATCGCCCCGCTTGACTGACACTCTCCGCTCACTCCCCCTCTCTCCCCGCGCCGCCGTTCCCTACCTCTCCTCCGCCGGATCCTCCCCGCGCCGCTCCCCTCCCCACTCCGGCGTCTCCTCGTCCCGCCCGTCCGGTGGAGCGGAGAGATCCACCCGGAAAGCGGATTGGTTCTCTGTCCCGCTGGTAAATAATTCTAGCTTGCGTGGATGGATTTCCTTGCTGTAAGGTTCGCTCTCCCACGGTTCCACCTCTGCATTTCGGTTAGTGCTGAGTTTGTGTGGTTCGCAGTATTATTCAGCTAGCATTCTGTAGCATCCATCCTCCCGTTGTTAGATTAGGTTGTTCTGGTTCATCTCCGCCGCGCAAGGTTGACATTAGTCGGTGCAATGGGGCTTCGCGGAACCCAATTTTCGGTTCGGTTTCCATGAAATTTGGGGGTTCGGTACTCGAGCTCAATTCTGTCAGGGTTTTATGGTCGGTGCGAAGCGTACTGCGTGTTATTGCTTCAGGTATCTTGCTTAATTAGTTTGCTTTTGTTTGGGGGAGTCTTTGCTTTACTGGCCGTGGTATATTTGGGGAAAGAGGCGAAAGTTTGCTCCAATTTTGCTGCTCCCCGGTTGGAGCTTGACGCCTCTTGCGAGCTGTAGAGGAAGCCTGGAAGCTTTGCTTCAAGTGTAGTCCAATTGATTGTTTATTTCTTTGTTTTTACTGGCGCCATTCTTGGGTGAATAAGTAATTGGATTTTCTTTTTTGGGGTAGCATTTGTCCTCACTTCCTTTAAGGGTTTCGTTAATTATATATGTTTGGTTTGGTGTGCTTTATCTGATTTATAGATCAATAGTTGCAGCTTGTGATGTTGATTGTGAACAGGAAACTTCAATATGAGCTTTTCCGATGGTGTTGTGTTGGTTTGGCTTGCTGTCCAGTTTAATTTGGAGACATGCCAGTGGGTTGGCTCTCTTTTCGTCCTACTGGATGGGTCTTTTCATTCAGGAGTGATGGATTGGGTAGTTTGGGCTTTGGAATGCAACAAGCATGGGCAACTTCACGTCTTGGGGGTTCTTTCTGGGCCTTTTTGTTTGGTTCATCCTGTTTGATTGCTTTCGTGGTAACTATGTTAGCTCTCCAGGTCTGACTGGGTGGATAGTTTTTGTGCGGTGTTTGTGATGGATTGGTTACTTTTGGGCAATGCATAGTTCACATGTCATGATTCCTTTTATTGTTTCTCCTTTCCTGCCCCTTCGTTTGCACAATGCCGGCAAGATTTAATGTCTTTCTCAGTGATACATGGCAAATGCCTTTTGAGTTCGGTGCGTTTGATCTGTTTCTTTACTGACAAAAGCTTCTGTTGTAGCTATTTTAATGGATTATCGTCTGAGTCTGTTCTCTCAGAAATAATGAGCATAGCAACACTCCTTTTGAGAGACTCATAAGCTATAAAGATGCCACCGGTCACCATCACCAAGGAGATCTCCGAAAGAAACTTTTCACAAGAGGGGACACAGTTTTGGAGCATCCTGCCTACTACAACCAAAGGATGACGACTCTTGTTGTTCACTGATATGC